>NW_011627210.1:76738-148332 GCF_000204515.1 Acromyrmex echinatior
CTACTCTCTTTTTTTTCTGTTTTTGTATTTTGCTTACACATAACTTATACATATACACACACACACACATATATATATATATATATATATATATATCGAGTCATTTAAAAAGTATCCACGGTTTTTTCATTCAAAAATTGAACAAAAAACCGCGGATACTTTTTAAATGACCTAATATAAAACAATACAATTGATGCAATAGTATATTAGACCATTTCTAACAGCAAAATAATCATTCTGAAAAAAGAAAAGAAATTAAAATACACTTCAAATGTTCTATTACACTCATGGAATAAATACTCCAAAATACACTTCAAATTTTCATCAACATAGTTTGATCTCAAGACCGAATCGTAAAAAATGCATTTAATTGATTAAAGATAACAATTTGAGTGGCTAGTTCAAAAGTAATAAGAAAATGCCTAAAAGATATCTGTCGGTACTCAATAGCAGAAGTTTATAATAATATTATGAGATATTTGAAATTAGTTGGTATACGTATGTTTTTTAAATAATAATTCCTTATTCGGCACATAGCCGAGATTCTTGTATGACGAATTGCTTTTCATTTACATCAAAATTTAGATAATTCCCATATATCGTCATAAGTCAGTTGAACGAAGTTCCTTTTCATCGAAGTGAGATTTCAACTAAGTTTTTACCTACAAATTTGAGACCGTGTGTTTCACTGAGTCTTGTTAACTTATATTAAAAGTGAAATTATATACCTGATGTGCTGTATGCGATAACTTTATCACCAAAGTAAACATATCATTATCTTAGTATAAAATAATTTTAGACTCGATTAGTATCACTTGTATGAAAATGGAAAGCAATTATTAACTATATTTTGCGATATAAATAAATTAAATATATATAGATATCAAAGGCAAATATAAATGCATATTCTATTAATCTTATAAAATTTCGATGAATTTTCTTATTATCATAGTTTCTAATGAAATTGTTAGCTTAACTGTTTTTAGTTGAATTAAATGACGTCTATTAATTAGATTAACTCAGAGGTAGTTTATGGATATGTATTAAATCCGCCATATCAAACCGTTAGACCGAAACCTGAACGTAAATCTTTGAGTGACCGTCACAGTATATAATTTTGTCCACACTCGTACATACATTGGTAATATATTATTTTTAATATTATATCTTTTTATTTATATTTATTATATTATATTTATTAATATTATATTATATTATATTATATTTGTATTAATTTTATATTATTAATATCGTATGTTTTTATTAATGTTAATCAATATAAATATTTTATTGATCTGACATAAAAATATTTTAGGTGATTGATTAAAATAAATGTAAATATATAAATACTATATGTATACATATAATTTAGTAAATATAAACTTACCTGTTTTATAATTGCTAAATGAAAATTTTTAATTCAATTTAGCATATTCCACAACAAATCGTGCATTAAGTTAAGTAATTTTTCTTATGAAGCACATTTTTATCATTACTTTATTTTATTCGTATCTGTATAACGACGAAAATATGTATAAATAAGAGTTTTGCTGATTCAACAAATCATTAATTTAATATACTTATACTATTTGATATACTTTATACTTTTGAGTTACATTTTATAATTTTGTATCAAAATGTATTATTACAAATAACACGAAATTGATTAATCAATTGAATTATATATTAATTATAAAAACATGCATTGTACAAATGTGAAATAACACTTGTGTATATAGAACTATGATTGAATAATGTTTGTTATAATAAAAAAATAATTATCATTTATTTATATTTTGAATCTAAAACATATATCAAACTTTTACATAGAGGAAAAGATTTTATTTCTATTAAATATATGTAATGTATAAATGTGTGTGTGTGTGTGTGTGTGTGTGTGTGTGTGTGTGGGTGTGTGTGTGTGTGTGTATACTTTTAATTGTGGCATTTATATAGTATTAACATGTTATATACATATACACGTATATATCATATATGGGCTTTGATGATCCATAGATGACTAATAAAACAGTTTATATATTTTATACTGATATAAATTATTATGTATTATAAACGCACACTCTAAAGGCTTGATGAATTATATACCGACATCCTTACGGCAATTCGCATCCTTGTGAATGAAGTGATTAAGAGTTAAAAACTAATAATATTGTACTAATTTTATGATTTATTAGTTTAGTAGACGTATTTATGCATTTGAAAAATAATATACGATTTTTCTTTAAAATTGTGATTTCGGTATTATCAAAGTTTAATCAACAGAGATGATTACTGCAGAGAAAATATTAACATAATTTTTCTGCAATATATAGAATATTATAGCTTTACAAGTATGTATATTTATTTATGGAACATTCATATAATAAAAAATGATGAATTTAATAATGTACGTGCCAAATATTTATGTTAATAATAGCAAATTTATATCAATTGTTGATAATGTTAGCGTTCTTTAATTACCTCCTTAGAGTCTTTTTATACCGCCCAGGGAAAATTTGCTCAGGGTTGACGATCTTTAATAGTATTTCGTCGGTGATATACGTCTTTACACACATATATATTGTATGCGTGAGATTTAAATGTTCTGTTATCAATAGAACGAACAAGAACTATGATCAAAAACGAGTTCTAAGAATTCTCCGAAAGAGGTCTCTAGTCTATTCTGTCAATTCGGCGATATTTCTACTATTTCTAACATGAATCATGCTGGTAATAACAACAGTCGTAATATTTACATATCAGATAACTGATATTTCAAACGAGATAAAGTCTGCAAGTTTAATGCCAGGATGAATCTAAAAAATCGATTCTAAATCTAATCGAATCAAATCTAATCTAAATAAAAAGAAGAGATTATGATCCACTACTAATGGATTCATATCAGATCTTTGTGCAGACATTCAAACAGGCTGTATCCACTAGAAATTTCACAGATTTGCCGAATATTTTTAGGAGTGGTCACACATCCCTCGCAATTGTTTCACTCGAACATCGTGGTAAATATTAATTATGTAAATATAAAAATACATATGATATATAACAATATTTTATGAAAAACTAAATGTTTCTTATTCACTTTGTGTTATATTTGAATATCATAGAGACTATTTTTTTTATAAATTTACACTCAAAATTTTTAAAAGCCTAATAAAGGAATAATTTAAAAAATTATGAACATAATTAAAGTTATATTGTATATATATATATATATATATATAATTGATTATGCAATAATTTATCTGTATATTATAATAATTTATTTGTTTTGTTTTTTTAGAATTAATTGTATGCAGCATATTTGACAAAAATAATGGCTTGCTGTATTTCCTCAATTATGAACTTCCACATCGAATTCAAAACAAACACGTTGATGATACGCTAACAGAAGCATTTAATTTTCTTACATTTTTCATTAACAATTTTTATACTACCCCCTGTTTCACACAATATATTCATGAAATTAAGGTAAGATCTATCATACATTGATATTATTTATTTAACAAATGTTAATAGTAGTTGAAAATATTAGTGATTAGTAGTACCTAATGATTAGAAAATTTAATATAATATCATCTCTGTTAGTAATAAATAGTATCTTGTAATAGAGGACTGAGAAGATTTGATGTCATATTTTTTATATACATATTAATATCTTATAATTTAATTATAATAATATTTCTATATTATGATATGTTGCAGAATGTATGTCAGTTAGGACTAAAAGTAAAACTTCATTGTTTTACCAAAAAAGCTGCTCATAATGCTTTTATAAAATTAATAGAATTATTCAAGGATCATGACTTAAAATTTGACGAAACAGTTCGTAACTATTGTCGGGCATTCCATAATTATGACAAGAAAGGTGAGAACACATTATTTGATTTAAATTACAAAATGTAATATCAATTTTTGTTGTAGAAAAAAGATTTATATTCTGTGTACTGGGTAAAATAATTAAATATGTTGAAAGTATTCGCTCGTCGCAGAACTATTTAGATGTTATTTTCCAACAACTATATTATGATGCACGTGATGAGGTAAAGTCGACAGTAATGATCCATAAACTTAATTGTGAAATAATTTATTAATTTTGGGAAACTAATAATTTACATGATATTCTAATAATTTTATGTGCAGTATGATTCTAAAATCAACGTACGCAATGACTTCTATATGTATTTTGATGCTCTCGCGGACATATTAGATGGTGTAGTGGAACCACTAAATGCATTAAAGGATAAGAGACTCTCTGATTCGTATAAGTGGATCAAGGATCTTAGTCAATGCAATAAACAACAAGGAGATGATGAGAGGGTCAGAACAGTTACGAAATCGGCAATCGATTTTTTGTGTCGTCATATGAATCTATTTCAAGACTTACTGTATCCTGATTGCATATACTGGCATGATATCTTTCGACGCTTATCGCTCAAAACAACTACTTATAGTATTTATGGACAACGCGCATTGAAAAGATTTTACCAAGTTATCGGACAGATTCTTACAAATCAAAATAGTAACGAGAGCGAAATATTGGTGGTAAGACATTATATTAAATAAACAAAACATTTTAATTTGTTATTCGTGACTAACAAGAAATTCTCGTGAACTGAATCTTAAAAAATTATAAAAAATAAGCGACAACACGAGAAAAATATCAGGGCACTCCGAGATTCGAACTAAGGCCTGGGGTGCTATTCTGTAACTGTCTACTGCTTACCGACACCGATAACTGTCGGCGTGTAAAACAGTTACAGAATAGCGCCCTTAGTCTCTTCCGTAATGGTAGACTTCCGTCCTGCCACTGAGCCACACAGTCCTGACGCTGATAGCTTCTCTGTTGTGCTTATTTCCTCTAAATTTATTATAGAACGTAATAGATAATAAAATTATATTCTTCAGTTAATTCCTTTATAATTTGATGTTTTTTTATTTTAGAAATTTGTGGAATATTTTTACAGAGAATTCAAAAAAACTAACTTAAATTTAACCACATTGCGATTAATCGTTTATGGCTTCAGTCAAATGGCTGCACCATGCAAAGTGCACATGACTCAATTCGAAGTAAGACATATGTATTCCATTACAACCAGTTATGCGCTTCCTCTTTGTTCCAGGTAAGATATTTTAGGTATAAGAATAATTTTAAATGATTTATATTGAAATTTTTTTATATTAATAATATAGTAACAAATAATTTATTTTTCAAGAGAACATAGCCATTCGACGCACATAGAAAGCATCTGTTGTTATCAAGAAGCGCTCTCAGAAATACTACGTCACATGACTGATGTTACAATTGAAAATATTAACATCCTCATAAAGCTTAGTATCTATGTGATCAAGAGATTCCCCGATTTAGCAATATCTAACAACGCGCTCGCCATTTCAACATTGACTAAAACTATCAGCAATCTTGTGATCGTTGATAAAGCTCTACTGCAGCGATACCTTGACAGTATAGGTAAATAAATCAAATGATCTTTGAAGAAAAATTTTATATTTAAATAATTTTCAAAGAAAATTTGACATAATATTTTTATTCAGAATTACTTAAAGAATAATTATATGTTAATAATGAAGTTTTTTCCGAAAAATATTAAAATCTCGTTTTTGTAATCAGTTTATGACGGTATTGCATGGAGTTGCTCGCACACTTTGGCGCTTGACGCGGAGTTGCAACGGGAATTAAACAATCTGAAACAATCGCCAGTATGCTACAAGAACTACCTGCCGCTGTGGACGGAGCTGTTGAACACTAAGAGATACTGTGGACAAGAACAATTAGCGCAATATGTAGCTAACACTATGATAGACGTATGCATTACGTTAATTAATCAGCTGAACATAAATGTGAAACGAAGAAATGAGGACACCGTGTTGTCCGACGTGGCTCTGACTCAAAGCGCCGTGAATCAAGCGGATTTCCGCGTGTTCACGAATGTTGTGGATCTCTATGTAGACGTGATCGATGCATCAGAACCGCAGTTGTTGGCCAATACCATACACAGATTTCTCTATGAAGTCATTCGATTGTCGTACAAATATCCACTGATATCCGGTTTCTATAAACTGATTCGGGCCGGTATGAAAGTTTTTACTCATACATCAAAGGACGAAGAAGAGGAGAAAAGCGCAGAGTCGCGACGGATAGAGGAGCTTCTATCTAATTACTTATGGCACACTCTCGATCTAATCCCTGCGTTCTCCAATGAATTACTGATCGCGTGCCTCTACTTGATCCTGGACGCACCTTTTGCGTATGTCAAAAATGCGCTGCCGTGCACACTGCCGATGTTTAAGATCGCGTTCACTGCGGGTCTGAACAATCTGGAACTCGCGTATAGCGCGCTCACTGCCCTCGAGATATGGACAACAAAGGTACAGGAACAGAAACAAGATGAACAAATAAATGATCTATTACGTGAAATCATCGTATACTTGGAACCTTACTTGCGCAGCACAGAGAGCTCCGTTGAGATCTCACAAGACTTGATGGTAGCGAGAAAGCGCGTAAAACGTGTTGATGTGATCAACACAGATCACACGTTGCGAAACTACCAGCGGCGAGTTTTGCTGTTCCTTGGATCGCTTAATCACGATATGTTAACGAGTTTTGTGCACGAGCATGCTTCCCGTAATACTGGAGCGTCCTGGGATTATAAGGAACTCTCCAAGATTTGCAAGTACAGTCTATTACTGCCAGATGCAGAACTGGTTATCCATTTCGACCGGATGCTACCACGGGTAATTGAGTTAGCGCGCGACTCCAGCGATCGGCGCACGAAGATTGCAGCTTGCGAGGTTCTACATTCAATGATAGCTATCATCATTGGCTCACTTTCGTACTCGAGGAACTCCGATTCGAAGACTCGCTTCCCCACTCTCTATAGCACTTTATGTCAGGCCGTGCTAGCCCTCGGTTGCGACTCAGACGAAGTCGTATGCGGCCTCTTCCGTCCACTGGCGTTGCAGCTGATGCACTTGTGGAGCTCCAGTCTCGAATCAATGTCCTTGGTGATCGATTCATTGTTTGATAGTTTGACCAATGACTCGAATCCAGCTTTGCGCGAGTTCTCCGGCATGTGTCTTGCAGAATTCACGCGCTGGTCAATCAGGTATCTCATTGCGATTTAGGTTTTTATAATTTTTTTTTTAAGGCAAATCTCAATATCAGCGATTGATAAATCAATTTGTTCATCAGACAGAGCGCAACAAACAGGGTGCAACATGTGCATACGATCATCGAAAAGATCAATAATCTCGCATTGCATCCCTTGGCGCGTAAACGCATAGCCGCAGCCGTAGCCTTCAATCATCTCTATGTGATTCTACGTGAGGAAAACGACACAGTGTCAACTTATTGGCTGGAAATATTCTATTGTTTTGTCCGCAGCTTAGAAGGATGCAACGATCCGTCAATCATGAAGGCACTGGCTCATATCGAGAGAGTAATGAAAGTCAAGGCGGAAATTCTAAAAATGCCCAATTTGCATCGTCAAAAACATGAGCTCGATGACGCGACTCTGACCTACACTCTGTACTGGTTGCTGTCACAGTGCGGAAATCTCGACGAGCATTGCCGTGCGAAATGCATGGAGCTGTACGTTAACGTGTCGCAGCATATCGATAGTTACGCACAGGAAACGACGCAGAACTTCGTTCATACTTATGGAATAAAACATCTGAACAATATCATCTTGAAAGGCTTAGAATCGGGCGTAAAGGATATTTCCATGGCTAGTAATATAACGCCGCTATTGAAAGCTCTAGATTATTACATGTGGTTGATAAACAAGGAATTGCTGCCGGTAGAAAAATTCTTTCCCGCTGATATAGCCGAGCAACAAATTTTCTCCCACATTCATAGTTTTGCTTGTCAATTCTGGCGATTAATTGAAGAGTCTTCGATGGGAACAGCTGCGACCACAATGAAATCTAAAGAACTCGAACAGCTGCAGGCGTTACAATGCAAAGTTCTGATGACTACGTTAAATTTCATACAAGTGCTATTGAATGTTAACGTGAGTTATTTCGATTTATTTTATATTATATTGCTATATACATATAATCAAGATTTATGAATAATCAAATTAATTAATAATAAAAGTACTGAAGACAAAATGTGATTATTGATCAGCAAAGTTGGGTAAGTTAATGTTTTTTTAAATTTAATTAAATTAAAGTTAATGGCTTATAAAATTAATAAAATTAAGTTAAAAGTTGAAGGAATAAAGAATTAACTTAATAAAAGTTAAGTTAAGATTGAATTAACTTAAGTTTAAAAAAATTAATTTAAAAAAAATTATTTTTGAGATTAGAATGTCCTAATTTTTCTTAAATTGAGATTACTTTAAATAACACTTACAAATATAAATTTATTTTTATTATTAAGTAAATTTAATTTTATATTCACATGTAAGTTACTCATATAAGAGTCATACTATAAGGCGTTTTTGTTAAGATCTTGCGAAAGAGAATGGTATATGTTTGCATTATTTCTCTTTTTTTAACCTTTAACTTTCTTTAACTTTGAAACGACTACTCATACATGTTTACGATTACATAGACTAGACATATATTTGTTACAAAAAATATATATAAAAATTTACTACTGTTCTACAACAATTCTTCTAAGGTTTATTTCTTCTAAGGTATATTTATGTTGCTGAAATATAACATTTATAATACCTAAAATTAGTGTGATTTAAATATAAGCGGGAATTTACATTTAGCAAATCAATAAAAGCTGATTACCATATAATGTGACTGTTATTATAGATCATCATAAAATCATTAAACTTTTAACTCTCTAAATTAATTCTCTAATGTTTGACTTTATAGAAAAAAAACATTAGCATTAAGAGAGATAGAAAAATTTTTAATTTAAAAAAAGTTGATAAATTAAAGTTTAAAAGTAACTAAATTAAGTTAAAAATTAATCCATTAATTAATTAAAATTAACTAAGGTAAATTAAAAGTTATTAACTTTTTAACTTTAACTTTTTTTTCAACTTTTAACATTTTAACTAGTTACTACCCATCTCTGTTGATCAGTCATTAATTGGAAAGTGATTATATTTTAACAATTAGGATTTATTTGAATTAATGCCTATTTATGTATTGATTGATAAATAATTTTGCAATAAAGCTTTGCAAATTGCCAATTATTTGTTTTCCAGGTCAATGTTCCGGAATCGTTATGGGACGAATCGTTGACCGCTTTAACAATTAGATGTATTATGCATCCACGAACGCTCGGTTTTGATGTAAAGAATATCAAGATTACGGATGAACTGCCACATGTCTTAGAAATTCTATTAAATTCCATGAGATCGAGGTACAATTATGCTTTGCCGGACATCTTTAACAAATGTCTTTTAAATTTTATTCGAAAAATCGTCACGAAGCTTCTTGATCTACAAGATATCATAAAAAACGACTCTTGTGACGATCTGATCCAACACGTTAACGGTCTAATTCTGTTAAAGCGGTGTGATATGTTAAATCCAATGATGTTAGAAACGAGAACTTTCACGGACGCTGATTACACGGTCAGACAGATCTTTGAATTTTTGGTGAGCAAATGTATAGGAGAATTGGCCTGCAAGGACTTGAGCACGCAAATGATCGAGTACTTGCGAGCTTTGATGGAATTTCAGTTCTCGTTACTCCCGGCGACAATCGAGACACTAGAAATAATACCTGATGATGTTCGATCGATAATCGATAATCTGGTGAAATTCATGTCCAATAATGATCAAGTAACCAGTGTGGGCTGCACAATAATCACGCACGGCGAACATTTTCTGAATACATTCAAGAGTGTGATCTTCAAGTACATGTTAACGCACGTGAGCGCGATCACGCACGTCTTCGAAAATACATATGACAATCCATCCTTTTTGCTGAAGTGGATTGAAGATATGTTGTTGTTCCTGAAACAGCACAAGCGCGAACTGCAGGCTTACGTGGATACCATGATCAACTTGATTCTACAGCAATTCACTTGTCTGAAGAACATCATCTTTAATGTGGACAGTCGCAAAGAGAGACTGATGAATATTTACAGTATTGCGGTGCATCTGAAGTCAAAGCCCACGGAGATCTTACAAAATCATGAATTCTACCAGTGGATTTGGGATGAATTAACGAATAATAACAATCTCGAGTACAAGACGAAGATTCTTAAAAACTTCTTCGTCTGCCTTACGGATTTAACGGATCGCAACAATTTGCTGATAAGGACTCTAAGAAACGACAGTCGACACCTGTGCTCGAATCTATCTGAGATGAGCGTGAACGCTATGAAGGTGATCGATTGCTTCGAGACGTTGCTAGTATTGCTGTCGACGACCAGATCGAAGACAATGCTCAAGTGCGTGATAGATTTTGCCGTCGGTACCGGAAATTGTCTCTTTGATAAAAAACTGGAAGAACATCTGCATGGATACTACTACGGAGCGTCCCTTGAACACGTTCTAGATTCGCTGCAAAGGACCTATTCTGCATTCATGGAAATGAACACTACTGAAACGGAAAGACTTGACATTTTGCATGGATTTCTCTTACCAGCATTCAAATTTTGCGATTTAATCGCGATCGAGCTCTTCTTTGAGCGTAATTACAAAGTTCTATATGATTATTACATTGATTTTTTAAATATTTCTAACGACGATGATGCAATCAAGCAAAAAATCGTGACGATGATTGGATACTCTCAATTACTAACGATTATGTTTGCCAGAGTGGACAAGAATAAAATACAGGCGAATGAACCGATCATGCAGAATCCAGGATCTAATTTAAAAACCCTGGTCAAAAGGAGTGATTATCAACAATTAGTCCGGAGTATCATAAAGATATTCCAGAAGAGCAGCATCAGGTGGTCGGTACATCAAGAACTCGTACGTCAGTTGCAGTGCTCTTTATACAATTGTTTGTTGGCAATCATAAGCTTGAAGGAGGATGAGATTTCCTATCGTGTAGTGTTCGATTCTTTCGGTTGGGAGAAAATTGTAGACTGCAAGACGCAATACATACTTGGTCAGATCGTCAAAGAGTATCCAAAGACCCGCGAGATCACTGTCAATATCAGATCCACAGAAATCGAGAGGGAGGAACAGACGCATAGATATACTTATGTTCACAATTATGATCTATCGTCTTGTACATTAAGCGAGGACATTAATGCCTACGATCTCAACAAATGTGTCGTGCTGCCAGCCGATTTTCGTCGCTCCACACCGATAATGAATTCCGCGGATTCCGATCCTTCACTTCACACACATCATGCGACGAGCATCATCTTAACAAATAACGATTTTGACAAGCACGAATGCATGCCGTATATTTGCGTTCTATTGCAGCACATCAGAAAGGTATTCGGTTCAACTAATACAGAAATACCCAAGTGGCTTGAGTATTTCCTCAACATCATGCAGCACAATAATCTTCATGCTAATATTCAGCTATTCATGCTAAAAATCATTTCAAACACGGCAGACGAGGTGTTCAAGCCCTATGCCAAATTCGCGCTGACAAAAATCATCAAGACTATCGCTAACTATTTGCAAGAAAACAACAATTTGAATTATATTATCACGGACGTTTTGGAGATACTGATGAATTGGCACGATGTAGCTATACCAAATAACGAAGACAGTAAAGCAGAAGCACAAAGACTTTTTGAGAGATTTATTGATAAAGTATTCAAAAGAAAATCTAACGATGAAGACCGTGTCTACAACTACAATCTCAATTTGTTAAGGACCATGGTGGAAAAGTGGCGCGGTTGCTTGCGAATACCAAGCGATTTTCTAAACCGACAAATAACATCCGCGCCGTCGGCCGCGGTATATCTTATCCTGGTATCTCTCGATAATAATATGATGGAGGAGATTGTCATTAGAGATGATATTGTCAATTTTTTACTGGAGCAGTTGAAAAATTGGGATACACCCGATTCGGACAAGACGCCTCTGTATTGCTGCGAGTGTCTTGGCTTGTACCTCCGTTTTCTGGATAACAACAGTCGCGACGAGATTGAAAGAGATAACAAGAAACACGTGGTGAAGGAGAAAATTTCCAACATTCTCAAGTTACCCCAGAATCACATAGACAAACAAGTGAAACGCGTCGCTGTTCTCTGCCAAACTTATCCCGAAGTAGCCCAGGATTATATCAATATCGCAACCAGAGCCATGTATACGACAAAATACTCGACGAAATGTCTAGAAATATTTGCGTTAGCGATACCCAGGCTCAACGTGGAGGACGTCATGACAAATCTGTACTACATAAGGCTGCAGAAGATCTTAGAAACTCGGATGTCGTTCTGCGAGAAGATAGCATTGCGAATCGTCCGCGACGTGGTGGAGATCTTGCCAATACAAAATCTGCTGCCTTACAAACAGGTGATTTTATACATCAAGGATAATATCACGGAACACCGGGAATTAGTCTACGATATACTCATGAGGATCCACAAGAGATGTTCAGCGGACATTACAGTGAATGACAATACAATTGTGCAAGATCTACTGTCCGTCAGTAAGCGAAATTTATTGGCCGGTCTGTTGGACCCGTCTCCCGATCTGCAGGACAGAATACTGAAGTTCTGGACAGAGGAGATGAAACTGGACACAGAGGAATTGAAAAAGCGATTAGTCTCCCCTTTGACCATTCTTTCGTCGCAACTGATAACGGAAGAGGACGCATTCGCACCTTTCGTAGCGTTGCTGATGTTGCAACAAGCCACTAAATCGATACGTTACACCGAGAAGATATTCGATGAGCCTCTGTCTAACAGCAGCCGCTTCGAGGAATATAAGATAGCCGTTTCCTGGCGAAGGCGAAACCTGAGCTACGTAACGCCAATGTTCGTCGACTCACTCGCCTCCCAAATGAGCTACAGCATCTTCTCTCAGAGTGTCAATAACGATTTAAGCGGGATCTGTATGACTTCTACATTCTCTTATCCACGTTTCTTGTCAGGTTTACGCGTAACGCAAGATCTGCAGTTCGAGCCGACTCTTGATGACGATGACAACGCCGCGGACGCAACCCCAACGCTTGATATTTCATCATATAACATTGGATTTGATCGAACGATAATCGCGTCCTCGTCGAGACAACCGTTACGGACTGCAGGGCGCGAGAGATTCACCAGGATTCTGGCGAATACGTCAAATGCCACGAACGACTTCCGTAACGCGCAAATACGAAGGAATGCGCAACAGGAAGAAAGAATACAGCAGGAAAATATCAGACAGAGAAGCACCGTGAAATTATATAGGTAAGATCAACTTGACTTTTTTTAGATCAATACCGAATAATTACAATATATCAACGTTTTTTTCTACTTTTATCCAGAAACTATAGGATCGGAGAATTACCCGACATCGAAATAACTCACAAGAGTTTTATCGTATTGCTTCAACAGTTGGTCAAATTAGACCGACTGATCTGCAAAGATGTGATCGTGTCCCTGTTCTGTTCACTGACCAAGAAAACGATTAATCAAGAAAATATCCGTCAGACCATCGTGGACAGTCTGAAACGAATTCTACATGATTTGTGCGAAAAGGACAGTTCTTTCAACGCTGTTATTTTAGAAACGTTACTAAAGTTCAGTCAAGACGCTACTACAATTGTTAACTGCGATCCGCAAGACGTGATGAAGGCATCTAAGGCAAATCACTTGAATGCTGTCGGCATTCTTCTCTTGGAACACAGTTTACTGCCTGATGCGCAGAAGGATGACTCGTCGCCCACATCAAGCAAGAGAATGCGACTATACGACGAAGCAATTCACTATGAGGAGACCAATAAATGGGTGCAATTAGCGTCTCTCTATAAATCTCTGAATGATGTTGATGTTGTTCTAAGTATCTTCCGAGGACAACAATTTTTCGGTCAGAACGTGCAGGTAATTTTTATGGCATTAAATCGACGTAAATAATTTTTATCGATTAATTAATTTGAATATAACAAAATCAAAATAGTTTCTTCTATTCATAAGAAAAATTATTGGAATTATAAGAAACTTTTATTTTTATACATTCTTTCCATTTAAAGAATAGTTTTTCTATCCTTCTTTTTAAAAAAAGTCAGATATATAATTTCTGCCGAAACATGAACTTGTTTAATAAAATAGAATTTATTTATATGGCAATAAAAATTATGTTACTCAGATTATGAAGATTATGTTATGTATTCATCATTCTTTATTTAGGAAGCAGCTCTCGCAGAAGTAAATGGCGATTGGATTCGAGCGAAGGATGCGTTTACGAAAGCTTATGAAGAAACAACAGATCCTTCAATAAAGGAACACTGTCTGCAAGGATTACTTGAAGCAGTGAATAATCTCTGTGATTGGTCAGTGATCGACAAACTCGTGAAGAGTCGTGCGAGAAATGAGAACCTACGTAATATCTGGAATGACGCATGGAAAGACTGGATGATCCCATGTGCGTGCGATGCCTATGTACATATGCTGTCAGAAGAGAGAGATTTGGAGATGAACGATATGGAGGCTATCAAATCATGGATATATACTCGAGAAAAATTGCAACATCTTATGCCCTTGACGGGCGAAAATCTGGTGATATTTTTGCTCAATTTTGAGGATATGAGAAAGGCGACCGATCTATTAAATGATCTCTTGGATATGACAGGAAAGCAATGGGTTGGACTTAATCCCCTCTGTACCGAGCTGCGAATACGCAAATTATTCAAGCTGCAAATCATGAACGATCTCGACGCTTCGCTCAAAATTCTTCGATGCACGAACAGAGCAGAGTACTTGAACAGAACGATCGCGTTGTTGAATTTATGGTCAATGAAAACGACCACAATTCGAGACAATCTCATTCAGTGGAACAAATTAATTGCTGATCGAGCATATTTCTCGATGTTGTTTCAGAACAAATGTAGAAAACGGGAAGTGACGAAACGGCGTTATCAAATGAACTATCAGCTCCGATTAGACATCATCAACGCCGCGTTGAATCAAAAACACCGATATATCGCCGAGAAACATCTGAATTATGTAAATGAAGCATTTTCTGAGGATGACAGTCACTTGGATATGGTTAGTAACTTAAAATGGCTTAAAGCTAGACTCAAGTCTCTATTCACCGACGTTGAGACTGACATTTTAAAAAAAATGTCCAATTACACTGATTCCTGGAAAAACTCGCATAGATTATTGAACGGCGAGCTTGGTGCTGACACAAGTAATGCCATCAAAGAACATATTAGCATAATGGCTTCGAAGATCGAATTCTTGAGCAGGGAGAACCAAGAGTTTGCGATAGCATTGAAGTACAATACCAAGATCCTGCGGAACATAGGAAACGTAGGACACAGAGAAGAAATAGCAGCAATACCAGGAATACCAGTGGATGACCTGAATAAAATCCGAAAATATTTGCTGGGTTACAGTTTGAAAAAACTGCAATCTTGCTGCGAGGACACGACCACCGCCAACATTGGCAAACACTATTGCGCCCTGGCTAAACACTGTTATGGTAGACTAATGAGCACTGACGTAGAAAGCGACGAGATCTTCCAAGAATTTCTGTTGTCCACTTTGAAATCCATGTATCACGATTGTCTCGAAGCTACGTATTACTTCCCCTGCTTGCTGAGACCTGAACGATTACAGAACGACGAAATGCGAGAAACGTTCGTCCGAGAATGCGGCGAATTGCGGCCATGGCTATTTTTGCGCTGGCGGGACTTGCTCTTTTCCCATCTGGGAACACCGTTGATCTCAACCGCGATTATGCCGATCATCAAGAGGCTCGCCAAGGCTTATCCCGATGCGATTATCTATAATTATTATCTTACTGTTGAGAGAAATCCTAGTATTCTTAAGGATGTGAACATTCAGCAGATACGCTCGCTCTTACACGACAAAGCGAAAGAGTATGAGCGGTTCTTGCAAGCGATACAATACGTGGTGCAACCTCAACTATATTTGAAATACTATCTCGATAAGCTGATGAATCCAGAGAATACGATGACCATCGAATCACTGTTACAAAGAGTCTATCCGAATTCCAGCACAGGCGCGAAAAGAAAAAATCCGCGACCAGGCGCTATTTTTAAAGAAATTGCAGAATACGAGAGCGTTATAAGATCCTTGAATCCAGATGATCTTGATGTGCGAAAAGAAATGACAAAACTTAAGGATATTCAATTAAAATTAATCGGGTCAATTCGGAGGCAGAATAATAGAAACAATAGGAAAGGAAGCACAAGCAAGCTGAAGAATTATAGCCCGTTTTTGTGCGAATACATCGGTGGCAGTATTGAAATACCCGGACAATACACCGGTGATAGGGAACCCATACCGCATTACCACGTGAGGATTGCGCGATTCGAGCCGCAGGTGGAGGTCATGCAATCGCTGCGAAAGCCGATTCGCATCAACATAATAGGCGACAATGGCAAGGAATACAAATTTCTAGTAAAATTTGGCGAAGATCTAACGATAGATCGGGGCCTACAGCAACTATATTCCACTATGAACAAAACGTTGCGCAACGATCCCAGCTGCAGACAGAGGCGCTTAGCCATCGACACATATGAGGTGATACATATTTTCCAACTTAGATACTGTCTACATGTCTTTGCTGTTGTAACATAAATTTTCCTTTTACAGGTGATTCCAATATCGAGCTCGTTCGGTCTTATACAATGGATTGAAGACACAAGATCTCTGGATGAATTGATATGCTTAACTCTGTCAGATAAGGAGAAAGATTGCTGCCAGAATATTGTTGAGAAATACGCGAAGTGGATACAGAAAGCGGCGCCCGAAAAACGGCTGATCCGCGATTTTTATATAGAAGCTGTATCTAAATATAACCAGCAAGCGGTCACAGAGAACATGAACTGCCTGATTAGAGAGACGAAGCAAACAGCTCTACGTGATGCGTTTAATTCAATCAGCCCGTCTCCGGACTGCTTCGTTACGCTGCGACGCAACTTCATCATCAGTTACGCGACCATGTGTGTGGCGCATTGGCTCGCAGGAATCGGTGATCGCCACCTACAGAACATCCTGGTGCGTGTCGCGACCGGACGTTGCTTAGGCATCGATTTCGGTCATGCTTTCGGTAGTGGTATAGGCGCGTCAGTACCGGAACTCGTGCCGTTCCGTCTGACGCCGCAAATCCTCGAGTTGTTACGACCCTTCACAGAGCGGGACCTCTTAGCGACGATCATGACTCATACAATGCAGGCCTTGCGCGATGACCAGGGTCCGATTCTCGCTTGCATGGACATCTTCGTTTACAAACCCATTCAGTGGTTGAACATCAATGATGACGAGATAATAAGAAATGGCGATGAAAATATTAACACAGGTATAAAAGAATACACAAATTGTGAAGTGAAGATGTAAATTTTATAAAATGATTAATTTGATAAATAAGATCGACTTTTGGCAAGGGTAAAATAACTATGTCATAAAAATTATAGGAGCTATTCAGAAAAAATATATTTTTTTTTTAAATCATAAATATAGATATTTATAGGATATATTGTAATAGTGTACACACACACACACACACAACGCGCGCGCGCGCACAGAATGAAACAAATCGAAGTTGTTAGAACTAAATAGCTTCTGTGTGTAATAAATGAAAAATGATAAGAATTAGATACACTATATAGTATTGTAAAAGAAATCCATTCATTTTTCAACAAACGTATGTAAGAGGAATAACACATTTTATGATTCGCAGATTTAACATGGTCCAAGAAAAATATTGAAATAGTTGCGAAAAAGTTAAATGGAATCCATCCTTCAATCATTACATTAGAGCAATTGAACGACAGTCGGAAAAGAAGAACAATTGACGATAGACACTTTGCGAAATATTATGCCATTGTCTTGGGCAATGATGAGATCAAACAAGCACGAGCAGATATAAAGAAGGACTATTTGACTTCTGTAGAACAGGTAATTTTATTATTAAAAATTCATTACTGAATCTATTTTTACGGCTCACCATTAATGATCGATCATGTTTTAGGTGGATTGTTTATTGGATCAAGCAAAAGATTTGAATATCTTAGGCCGTATGTACCAAAATTGGAGATCTTGGCTATAAAGCTGCATAATATTTATAAAATATATTATGTTTGACTATTATGTTTGAAGTATCAATAATTTAAAAGTATAAAAATTGTTTTAATCAAATCTGGAAAGCTCAAACAAAATTTATTTATGCCAAAGAAAAAATTATTACAACATTAATTCGAGAAAAATTAAATTCGTAATTATATATATATATATATATAATATACATACATATACATATACACGAAAAATACAGTTTACATTTTGTTTATTGACATAAATAAAATATTTTCTGCATTATAAACATAATTTATATATGTCTAATGTATTAAGAGCAAACGGCTATTATTATATATATTCGTGACTGTATAAGATATGTTTGATAAGTTAGAATTTCGTGGAAAATTGTTACGATGGTGTGTTAAAATATTAGACACATTTATATGTTTTTTAAAGTCAGTATACATTTCTAGTTTTGCTAATTCATTGTGTACAATATTGAAATATTTTCTATATCTTTCTAATAAGACAAACAAAGTTTATTTTATCTAGATTTTATAAATGTTAAATGTAATTAATAGATTGTTAAGAACTATATATAATTTTTGGTTTATAAGGTATATCATGTTATATTAAGAAAAAAAAAATAAAAATAAACTTCTAATATTTAGAGGAGAAATAGTGAATAATAATTTTGGATTTTATTACTTGCAAATTATCAAAAATCTTCCAAGAAACCCCGACATAAAAAATTTTGTCTTAAAAAAATAAAAATAAAAATATGTGAAGTAAACTGCCAGTTTGCTCTTTTAAAAATATTCCAAGCAAACTGTTTGGATTAAATCGTTTTTAATATAAAAAATAGAGAAAAATTTATAGATTCGTGTGTTCATCTCAATGCTGTATGTATATCCAATGATATATGCAATAATCTTGCATGAAGTTTCCGCATAATTAAAGAAATTGCTAACATTAAATCCCAACAATATGTTACCCATATACATGGAGCGATAATATACCGCGAGTTTACTATTTTAAACAGGGATGCATCAGATATCAAATATCTGGTGTCACATTCTTCGGATGCCCGATATTCAGTCGGATATCTGATAGGGCAATTATCCGACCAAATACCAGATATTTTCCCGGATATCTGATCGAATATCTAGTACATAACTTCAAAAAAAGAAAAGACAGAATGAAATTCTGCATCAATATCTTAAACTTTCAATATAAAATTTCGGTCGGACATATCGGATACTAAGATATCTGATCGGATAGTAGAAAATACCGAATACCGGATATTTCCCAGATATCCGGCATATCCCTAATTTTAAAGATATAATTTGTACAATCACGATGAGATTTGAATTAATACTGTTCAGTCAAAGTTAACTATTTCTAATCTATTCGTAAGAGAAAATACAAGTGATAGTACCGAAATTACTTTAAGCTAAGAAAGCTTATATAACATTATATCAATAATAAAATATTATTTTGATATAAAATAGCATTTTACTTTATATCTAATGTCTATGATCTATGCTTTACAATGTCATCGTTCTTTCTTTCAACATAAAAACACAGATTTGTACAGATAATAACAGCGAATGACTTTACAAACTATTTTTACGTATCGCTCTTCCATAGTTTGATAGTTTTATCATTCTCAAGAGCAGCCGAAGCTATAATGTTGTCTGTCGGATGACATGTTGTGCAAAGTACTACGTCTGAAAACGACATGTGCATACAATTAGTAAATAAACTATTAAAAAATTCGAGAAAATTATTATAAAGTATAATCTCAAAGAAAAGACATTTATAGAGATTGAATTTTTTTTAAATCACACTAGATAAACAATTTTTCTTTTTTTAAATGTATATGCATATTTCCATATAAAGACCTGAAGATTTAATTTATTCAAAATAACGTCCATTCTGAGTTAATTAATTAATGTCATTTCTTAAATGAACATACGCTTACCTGTGTGTCCTTGTAACTTTTGTACGATCTCTTTTGTCTGTAAATTCCAAATGTACACCATGTGATCTTCAGAGCCGGATACAATCCACTGTGGATAAAAAAAAAGACTTAAAATAATCCTTAGAGACTTTTACATAATCTTAATTGTGAGGTATTTGAGATTGATTAAGTAATCGTATGCACCTTTCCACCCGTTACAGAGAAGTTCGCGAAGATGCAATATTTCTCATTTTTGTGGCCGCTGTACGTTTTCAGGCATTTCCCTTTACTGTAATCCCACAACTTTAATGTGTTGTCCAGTGTTGCTGCCAAGATGTACTTGCCGTTCGGCGAAAATTTGACAAATGATACTGGAGGATTGTCGTCGTCTATCAGAGTTTTTAGACATTGTCCTGATGCGGTGTCCCAAATTCGACTGCAAATCACGTGTATTAATATTATACAATAAATAAATTTCCAGAGAAAAAAACATGCGGATCTATTCTTCTCACCACAACTGGAAATTTGATGTTACAGAACTTACCATAATCCATCATAACTACTCGAGACGATTAAAGAGCCATCCCTATTGAAATGCACTGCACTTACAGGATCTGAATGTGCCGGCAAGGTTTTAAGGCATTTTCCGCTTCTCACATCCCAAATACGCACACTTTCGTCAAACTAAAAAAAGACAAACCTTTTAGATCTTATTCTTTTTGTAATTGCATATATACATAATGTCATTCACATTTTAATTTAATAATAGACCAAACATTTTGCACAGCTTATTATCTTTAATAAAAAAATTCATTATTAAATCTTTAATTTTGTGTAAAAAAATTAAAATAATAGGAAAAATGTTCTAAAATCATTACAGAAAAATTATATAACTTGATTCTTATAGAAATTTATATTTTGATTTCTAAATTGATTTTAAAATTTAAAACACTTAAATTTAAGAGGATTATTTTTATATATAATTAATAGAGAACAAATATATGTAATTAATTTATGTTACTTACAGAACCAGAGACTATAAGGTTGGACTGTGGGTTGAAATTACAACAAAAAACATAATTACTGTGACCTTTTAACGTTTTTAAACATTTACCCTGAAAAAATAAGAGATTCCAAGATTAATACGTCAAAAAATATACAATATTAAAAAAGAACTTTAATTTATTTTAGTACCCTTTTTTCTAATTACAAAGAATATCCTGTATAATAGAATACTTACAGAACTTAATTCCCATATTTTTAAAGTCTTGTCATCAGAAGCTGATACCAGCAATCTACTATCACTAGACCATGCTACATCAGAAATACCCAGCTTATGACCAGCTATAGTCTTCTCGAACTTTCCATCATAAGAACCCCAAATTTTGATAAGCTTATCAGCAGCTAAAAAATTAGAAATGTATATAAAAAAATCATTAGTCTATCATTGGTTATGTTAAATCTCATAACCAATGTTTATATTCTGTATCCAGATAGCCAAATTCCTTAACATAAGAAATAATTGTTTGACACAAATTTTCCTTCAACTGTCATCATGTTGTTGTCACCAAGACAATAGTAATTTCGTTCAAGGAACTTAAAGGAAATTATGCAGACAACAATTTCCTATGCAAAAGAGCAGAAATGCTGTAACATGTTGCTATAAAAGTGACCACAATCTATTTGTAAAAAGAAATTGTTGCCTGAATGATGCCATTAAGTTGCTTATAATCATTAGTGGCAATAAAAAGCAATCTCGCAAAATTGGTGCTTTTCTCAATATTGCAGGTAATTTAAGCACTTGATGTGACTTTATATTTGAGTAACTTTTAATGATGAAGTCGGTATCGTTATATTGTTGTTGTCCATGTATATTATATGTATATAGTAAAAAAGCTACATAACAACAATGTAATGATAATAAATTGTCATTAAGAGTTTGAGAATAAAGGCACTGATCTCTAAGAATCCATAGTTACCTGAGCTGGCCAACCATTCTCCATTGGGGCTAAATTTGACAGAAGATACTGCCTTAGTATGACCCGCCAAAGTATATTTCAATGTATAATTTGATTTCTGTAAATGTCATTCCTTTATTGATTTCATTTTTGTACAAAAACAATAACATTGTAACAACATTATAAAGTAACATTGGTCTAATGGCTACATCGTGCAGTCAATGGCTACATCGTGCACTTAGGCCACAGCCTATACAATAATGTCCTTGTTTATCTTATAAGTTAAAAATACCTATACTATATAGGTCATGGACTAGCACACAGTGTAAACATAGTCCCTAAGTTTATTTTTATTCCTATATTAGACTGTACTAACTCTCTTTCTCATTTTCATCAAATATCAAACATATCTACTTTACATTTCAAAAATGTTCAATCACCAAATCAGACTTCATATTTTCAATCTGAAAATTACACTGAAATGGCTTGTAGATAAAAAGAAAAGTAACCTTATTTGATAGAATTAGAATTACAAGAGCTAAACGGAACCTACAGAAGTTTTACTTTATTTATCTCTTTTTGTAAGTTTTTGTAACACGTGTATAAACAGATCAACGAAAATAAGTTTAACAAAATTTTATTCATATATTTCGTTCGTAACTTGAAAATTCAGTCATCTTAAATTTTCCCTGATATCTGCATCAAGAACTTTATCAAAGAATAATCTCGTTTACTCGTATATATTACCTCGTTTAACATTCATATCTCAATTAATCGAACCGGCGTATTGACGTGTTTAACCTGTACATACCCTTTACCATATGTAAATTCAAATACGCATGCATTGTATACTTTACCACTATCGCGTTTTTCGTTCCGCTGGCGGTCGCGCTGGAAGAATTATTCACGGACGTTTGATGTCCCGGCGATGGGCCGAGAGGTACCATATTTCCCAACTATATGCCGACAAAATTTACGAACGCAACAATGCGTTACAATGCGCAACGACGAGCAATCAACCCGTATAATGTAACAGAATATAAGCACGCTATATGACAATTAAAATCGACCGAATGTGCTGCTCTGAAGTTCGGACTTGTCCACACTGCTCCTATGGCGAAGTCAGACTGTCAGAGAGTCGATTGTATATCTTGAAACATAGTAAAAATTACAAAATGAACAAATTATAATTTTATTGATCAATACCTAGTAAATTTGTTTACTTTTGTAATTTTCTCCTCGTTTTGAGATACACAATTGATTCCCAGAAATAAATTAAGAAAGATAATGACGCTATCTGATTGGATACTTTACATCCTTGTATCCCTCCTTTCGTGTGTGATGTGTGTGTGTGTGTGTGTGTGTGTGTGTAAGAGAGAGAGAGAGAGAGAGAGAAAGAGAGAGAGAGAATAGATCGGTTCGCGTTGCTTGCACTTTTGCATTCAGTATCTTCACTTTCTCTCTCTCTCTTCAACGCCTGAATGTATATTTATCTCATTTTAAGTGCAAATATTTTGAGGATTTCAAACAACGTGAATGGACCTATAGCCATTAAAGTCATTCATCATCTACCTTCTCCTACACACTACACTGCTTCATCAAGATCTGTTGTCCACGAAAAGGTAATTTTCAAATAAAAAAAAAATTATCTCAAGCAGAATTATATGTGAAATACATACAAATTGAAATAAGAATTTATAAATGTATGAAACTTGTATTACATAGTTCTTACCATAGATCTGTTTGCATTGATTATACTTTTTGCACTCACTTTCTTCTCTTTTTAGGAAATTTCAAGTAACGCAAACCTCATGGTGGAAGAACTCACATTCATATTAATATTTTGCGTATGCAACTCTCAAGTAATTGCATATTTCATGTTGGGACCAAAATAAAAAGAGATATAACTATAACTTTATAATATATAATTTAATAACACAACATATACAATACATATACATTACATATTTTTAATATTTCTCCATATAAAAAGATGAAATTGTTGTGTGGCTTACATAATTATATGATTTTTGTAATTAACATACATATACATTTTATGTTACATTTTATGAATATATACATGAATATACATACATAGATCCAACCATATTCAGTAATAAAAATAATTGATAGATAAGATATAAAAACGCATTGCAGATATTTGCACGATAACAGATAGATTTGGCAACGTTATTTTTGGAGCTTACTATCCTGTAATACAGTTCTTCGTTAAAAATCATACGATTAAAGAATTGCTATAAAGAATACAAATTTGTGAAATTTGAATACAAACTCAGTGAATGGTTATAAATAATCATTGTCACTCAGAAACACGGACCATTAATCATCATGATTAAGAAATATTAAATTTCAAAAGATTAAAACAATATTTATTTAGTTTTATTAGAAATATATTTCAAACTTAAACTTTTTAAATAAATTAATATTTAATGATAAAAAGTATTTAATATTGAGTACAGAATTTAGTATTTAAATTTAAAAATTTAAATTTAAAACTACAATAGTACTAAATTTAGTATTAAAATATCATTATTAACAGAAACAATATTACTTACATATTAACACAGGTCCCTTCATTCTGCATGCTATTTTCCTTTCCTGCAATCATATTATTTCTTTCTCAGTGAATTGTATTTCATGGACGATCATATAAGATAAAAATTTGTAATATGGAATCAGTCAAATGGTAGGTAATCACTGTCACTCAGAAACACGGACGGATAATATCATCATAATCAAGAAATATCTAAGCATGAAAAACTACATAAATATTATACAAGATATAGAATTATTAATATTAAATACTTACCTAGAAACTCTGTTAGATCTTCATGGATATTTTTTTTTGGAATTTAGGATTGATTTATATTGGCTATTTTTAAAAATGATTTATTCCAGATATTTTTTGACGTAATTAGTTTATTCCTTTCTGTGGGTCAAGTTATGCCAACTTTCTTTAAAAACGCTCTTTTATGTAATTTTTTAATAATCTAAAAAATAAAATACATTTTACTGATCTCATAGTCATTCAACAAAACATATAAATTATATCATGAAAAGTTAGTCAGAGATTGGTTATAAAATTAATCACTGATAAATCAGTAACACGGACCAATTAATTTCATCATTTAAATAAGCAAAAGGATGCAAAACTACAGAGAAAAATTCATGGTTCGGGTATATTAAAGCCGACATTGTCTCCTGATTGTTAATATTAAAACTTACCTCGAAACTCTCTCAGATCTTTATGGATATTTTCTTTGGAATTCGAGACTGATTTACATTAACCATTTTTTTTTAAATGAATTTTATTCTTTTCCATAAGTTAGGTTATATCAATTTTCTTACAAAATACTCTTTCTTGTGTGGATTTTTTAATCTAAAAAATAAAATAAATTTTATCGATTTCATAATCGTCCAACACATCATATAAATTATATCATGAAAAATAGTCAGAGATTGGATATAAAATTAATCACTAATAAATCAGTAACACGGACCAATCAATTTCATCATTTAAGTAAACAAAAGGATGCGAAATACTATAGAAAAAAAATTTATGGTTTCAGTATATTAAAATCTAGACACTACCGTCTCTTGATTGTTAATATTAAACTTACCTCGAAACTCTCTCTGATCTTTGTTGATATTTTTTTTTTTTTTTGGAATTCGGGACCGATTTGTATTAGCCATTTTTTAAAAATGGTTTATTCCTTTCCACGAGTCAGATTATATCAATTTCCTTAAAAAATGCTTTCTTTTGTATAGATTTTTTAATAATCTAAAAATACATTTTACTCTCATCTCATAGTCGTCCAACACACCATATAAATTATATCATGAAAAACATTAATCAGAGATTGATTCTAAAATTAATCACTGATAAATCAGTAACACGGACCAATAAATTTCATCATTTAAATAAGCATAAGAACGCGAAATACTATAGAAAGAAAAATTTATGAAAATATTTCGAGTATACTAAATTAATAAAATACTCCGAAGAGAGTACGTGCCACGTGGTCGGCTGGTCGAGGACACGACCATTTGCAACCAAATGCGAATTTTTGTAAAGACCGAATTGAGAACGAAAAAATGGAATTAATGAAAAAAGAAATTGAGCGATGTATCAAGAAACAAAAAAATAAAATTTTCTTACCATCTTACGTCTCTTCCGCATTTTTCATGCGAGAGAATCAGACCGATCTGATGATTCACCTCACCTATTTGTAAAAGAAATGAAACGTTAACGGAAATCAGCGCTTCTTCAACCCTTCAACCTTCTAGGCTATGTTCAGAAATATCATCCGAGTGCTTTCTGTATCATTTTATCCTTGTTGTTCATCCAATGTGAAATAAGGATAAGATGAAACAGAGGACAAGATGATATTTCCGAACGCAGCCTAATGCGAGAAGCCTTCCCACTCTTCTATCTTTGTAACTTGAGTAGGAAATCAACCAATCACGATCGAAAGTTTTAAAATGGCAGTTGATGGCAACCATCATTTCCATCATTTCCGATCATCCTCGACTGTAATTGACCATTTCGTTTACTACTAAAGTCATAATGCTTACGTGTTTTTATAAGCGGCTCTAAAGATAAAACTTTGATTAACTTAGATACTTAAAAATTTGTAACAAATAAAATTTATTTTGTATTATTTTATTGACGTAGATAAAATTAATAATTTTTTTGTCACATAGGAAAAGATCAAGGACGACGAATTATGTAGCCGGAAATTTTATTACAATTCTTACGATTAAATTAAGTGATATTTAATCAAAGTTAGCCTTGGATGCAATACAAAGAAGATACTTGAGATACACATAAATTTTATTTCAATTATTATTTATCCTAGTAATCATATAATAAAAGAAACTTTCTCACTTTTTAAATTATTCTTTTTAGAGTTATTAAGTTATTTAAAATTTCTCTCTCTGCTTCAAGTACATATAGTATTTAAAATATCTTAATATCAACAGTTTTGTTCTATCAATATTACTTTGTGATAAATTCCTGATAATCTTATTTTGTTAAAAAACCATTGACAACACGTGAAAAATATAACTATTTATTTTTCGCTATCATAATATTTTACATTATTGAGTTCTCGCAACATTTTCATTGGAATGATACCTAATATAATAAAGTAGCCTCAATATGGCCGAAGGTGTCACACCTGAGATTTTATTGGCCGCTGCAATCTGCAAAAAAATTTCTCATTAGTACAAAAAAAATACAGTGTTAACAAATAAAAATAAAAAAAATTTGCTTTCGTGTTACAAATAAAAAGTTGATGTTTTTATAGGAGAATTATTAGCGTTGAAAAAATTTACCGTGCGTGGAAGATGTTTCATAAGTTTTTCTCGATCTTCATTAGATAAATTCAAATCAGGACTATAACAGAAATGAAATAAATAGTTAGTAATTTACTTAGATTATTATTCTTCCAATTTTACTATGCAACAATTAAATAACCAAACAACGAAATAAAGCTTTGACTTTTGTACCTATTGTAGTCGATATCGTCAGGTACAATCATCTGCTCGTTTCTCCTGATATCATTCACTTGGCCCTGCTGCTTCGCAACAGCGAAAACATATTTCGTCTCAATCTGAAAATTTAATCATTACCAGTATTTAAAAAAAAAATATTAGAAAATATGTATTTTATTTGAACGTTTGATCAAAATCTCTAAAATTTTTATTTTGTTTATATTTACACAAACTTTTAAATTGTCTTGTTTCTTCCAACATGCATTTAATTAATTTGCAAACCTCTATTCTTCTCGCCAAACCGGAATCTCCATCAAGATGTCCTAATTGCGGCAACTGTTTTGCTAGTTTTGCAAATGTCACTGACTCATCTGTCACGGACAGCATATCAAACGCTGATTTGTATCCAGTATCCTTAGAAATTTTCATTTTTAATAATTGTCGCCATTTGCTGGTCGACCGCACATCGCTCTTGAGTATCTGTACAACTTCCTGCATTTTACGAAAAACCTCTCTCGTTTTCTCGATCCTCTCACGAGAAACACAGCCTATCGCGTAACCCTTCTCTGTCAATCTCTGATCTGCATTGTCGGGACGTAGACTCACTCGAAACTCTGACCTGCTAGTGAACATTCTGTATGGCTCCGTGGTACCCTCCGTCGTCAGATCGTCGATAAGGACACCAATGTAACCCTCGGTTCGACTTATCAAAAGCGGTGGTTTCTTAAACACCTGATATACACAGAGATAAAAACGTATACAAATGTCTATATAATTGATTTCCTAATTAGCAGTATCGCGAAATAATGAAGCGCTGCAATTCTTCACAAATTAAAAAATCATAAATCATTCTTTTGGAATAAGTTGTATAGCTTATCTTTTTCGGGATAAAATGAAAATTTACAATCAGTGTAAATAAAAAAAAAACTAAAATAAACAAGTTATTCATGAGAAATTTTAATTCATGTGGTTATTTCAATGAAGGGCCATAAAACTTATTTCTTCTTCATTAGAAAGCATTAATTTTAAATACTTTCCATAATCACCTTAGCAGCTGCGTTAACACCCGCGATGATACCTTGTGCGGCTGCTTCTTCGTAACCAGTAGTGCCGTTTATTTGCCCAGCGAGGAACAGCCCTGGAACCTTTTTGGTCTCCAATTGAGTAGTCAATTCTCTGGGGTCTACGTAGTCATACTCGACGCCATAACCAGGTTTGACTATTCACATATAGATGCAAATGAAAAAGGGAATCAGGAAGATTTGATAATATAAATATCAATAAAAATAAAAGAATTTTATTATAACTTAAATTTAAGGAGATTACCTAGACGAGCATTTTCCAATCCTGGGATACATTTAACGAGTTCCACTTGCTTCTCTTCCGGCAGGGTACACGATAATCCACTCGGATAAATCAACGGTGAGTCCAGACCTTCCGGTTCTAGCCAAATTTGATGTTTAAGTGCCTTAAATCGTAGAATTTTACTCTCTATACTCGGGCAATATCGCGGACCCGTTATCTCCTCCGTTACGTGTAAATTACAGTGCATATTATCCTTTACGATTTTTGCGACATCTTCATTGGTATACGTCAAATGCGTTAGTATTTGCTTGTCAGGCGGTAACCATACATTATCGCTCATGAACGAGAATGGTATAGGCGAATCGTCCGGCGGATATGCCGTACATTTGGTGAAGTCGATGCTTTCTTTCTCCAACCTTGGCGGCGTGCCTAAAAATATACATATAATTCTAAATTAATATGTAGTTATATGTATATAATTAAAAATTTTAACATAAAGGCAAATTAATTAAGGTATATTAATTGTGTAATATCAAGTAAAAAATAATCATTAAATAAATAATACATACTATGTGAATTAATTAGAAATGTATTGTATGAAAACGTTATTTTTACCAGTTTTCAATCTTCCTATCCGAAATCCAAGTCTGTCGAGTGTATTTGCTAAACCAATACTAGGTTCATCGTTCAATCTACCTGCAGGCCTTTTTTCCAATCCAATGTTTATTTGGCCTTTCAAAAAAGTTCCTGTGGTTATAACTACCGCGTCGCCAAACATCTTCGTTCCGTCTCCTATAAAAATAAAATAAATTTGTATGTGACGTCGTATATAAAAAATAAATTCACCGAATCAGTTATTTTAGTTATTTTTCGTCAAATAGCAATTTCTTTTCTTTATTTTATTGAATTTTAAAACATACTGAGAATTACTCCTTGACAGGATAGAGAATCGTTCTCCAAAATCAGATTTTCTACAGAGGATTCATAAATATGCAATCTAGGCATATTGAAGAGTTCGGCTTGAAGATGTTTCTTGTATAATTTTCTATCAATTTGAGCTCTGAGACCCCATACCGCTGGCCCTTTACTCTTGTTCAAGACTCTATAATATATTCCTGAAATATCACATATCCGACAACATACTCCATCTAAAGCGTCCACTTCTCTCATCAGATGGCCTTTTCCAATTCCACCAAAGGACGGATTACATGACATCTCTCCTGCAAACATAATCATATTCAAATAAATTAGGTCATATAATTTAATTTCGATTAAAAATGCATTTAATATACAGCGATCCAATAGATTTCAACATTACTATCTTTATGCATACATACCTATAGTACTTTTTTTCTGAGTAACCAACAGTGTCTTTGCACCCATTCTAACAGCAGCGGCAGACGCTTCCGTTCCAGCATGACCGCCACCAACGACAATCACATCGAATTTGGTTTTATTCATATTTATTAATTGTCTCAGCAAACGTTTTTGTTCGATACGAATATCGCACCGATTTAACAAAGATGATCTGATTCTTGTAAATATCATTTTGTCTCGTTGTTACACCTTTCGTTTGTATTTTACTTTCTGCAAAGACATTTGATCATTCTTAAATATCAGAGAGAAAATATTAAAAAATATGAAATCAAATATTGATATGACTTATTACAGTTTAATAAATTATTTATTAATTATTGCTTATCTACATGTTAATATCTAGGTGCACATATATTAACGATATATTTAATCAGCTAACTCATCAATGACTTTGTATTTTAACTCCAGAATTAAAATTGAACAGGTCTGACCTAACTTTTCTAATACAAAAATATATCTTATTTTAATTTATCTCGTGTTATAATATGACTTTCTTTCGGCAAAAAGAGAATTCATGCTGTAGTTAACAAGACAGATGAGTATTACAAATAGAATATTTATCTGGGGAATTTTTTATGAAGAAGAAAAAGACATACAAACATGAATGTTTTTATTACATAAATTACAATATAAATAAAATAGAAGAAAATGTATCAAAAGAGATGATCCAACAGAAGATATTCTTGATCCTTCAAGGTTCTGTGTAATGAAACATATTGCATTGCTTTATACATTTTCGACAGTATCAATCGTTCGCACAGCTCTTCCTTGCTCTCAAATCTTAGATCTCTGTATCTCAGATTATTAAAAAATTCTAAAACGAAGTTGAAACAATTCATATTGATGACATCATAATTAATGGATTTCCACTTGAGATCCTTTGACATAAGTAACAATGCTTCGTCCCATTGTGCAGTCCAGGCTGTCGGTATAAGCTCCAAAACAATACAATCAGTCCACTTAGTGATATCATTTTCAATTAGTCCCTCTTTGTCAAACTCAACAATGCCGCCACTAGAGTTAACTATTCCAATATGCAAATCATCGCGTGTCACGTCGTAATCATCAAGAAAACTGCCTCGTGAAGGCCGAATAACAACACTGGTTGGATTATGAATGGCATTCGCAAACGGGCACGGAACACGAAACGGATCTACAATAAAGTTCTGCATTTGTGACGAACATACCGGACACATCGCCGGAATTTGCATGCAAAATACATTCTTGGTCTTGCAATGACGAAAACAGATGATGCCTGGATCATTGTTCATGTTCCCAAAGAACAAATTAAATTTAAATTTGACACTCCCAGATATACATATATTATAAGATCTTTTCTTATTTAATTCTTATTTAATTCTATTTTCAATTATTTAAAGAGATTTTCATTCCTCTCAAGGAAGACAAGAGAACTGTCAATCTGCAGAACAAAATGTATATACAACAAAAACATTTGTCACATAAGGAACAGCTTCGTCGATCACTTTATCCATTTCTTTCCTCACTATTTTACAATGCTCGCACTGGAAACGAGAAAGCAAAAGAACACGAAAAGTGTAAAAAAAATATATGTGATAACATAAAAAATAGACTTGTTCTTTCAGCCGATTTCATTTCTTGTCTTTTTCTTCTTATATTGAAAAAAAGAGAAAAAAAATGAATATTGCAAGAAATTCAACTAAAAAAACAGGCCTAAAATATGTATAAAATATTGGGTCATCTAAAAACCGATACTTTTTAGATGACCCAATATATACAAATTTGTATATATGTTAAGTAGCGAAATAACGCTACAATTCTAACCTAGATAACGTATTCCATACAATGTAAAAAATTAATGTTATTCCACAACATTACGTTCGTACATGATGGAAACATCTCAGGTGCATGTATTAATTATTAAAACAAAATATAATACGTTAACTGACTGACATTATCAAAATAATCAGATGGAAAAACAAAAGCATGTCTAAATTCAATTCTTTTCAAAATACTCACATGACTGACGCACATGCAACTGTAGTATGTATAAATGTCACAATGAGAATTCGACGTCAAATACACGTCAAATCACTCCAATGAGATTCAGTAATTACGAAACTTCTTATTGTCGTAAAGCTTTTGGATGCAACATTCAAGTACACAACGACTGGTATGACTACAATGCTGTCATCAGAAGACAATTTCTTCTCCTTCTCCTTTGATTAATAATTGTTTTTCATTTACACATTTAAGATCGCAGCACAAAATTTTGCATAACGCATAGTGCATCAACGAATCAACTAATCAGAATCATTCCTTTCCTCCCATTCCATGGAAAAAAAGATTTTCGATTGGTTGATGCATTATGAATTATGTGTATGCATATGTTTATGCGGCTATGCAAGTTGTGTGGATATACTCTAAGTAATGCACAAGCTTTAGCGTATGATATATGATTTATTGCTGTCTCTTGGAGATACGGTAATAAGTTGTACGTCATACGTGAAAGCTTGTGCATTACTTACGTCTACAATTTAAGTTGAAATTATTATTTTCTGTTCCCTGTTCCTTTTATTATGCGGAACCGCTTATAGTTATTGTAGAAGACCCATTACGGAATACAAGGATTAGTGTTAACGTCATAGGAGCAGCCGCAGATGAGTCTCTCGCTGGATTCAGCTGCAATACCAAAGAACATTATCTAGGAATCGAGAGCGTTCGAGAATGATGTTCGAAGGGTGTGGTCGAGTTGCCACTGCGAATGTTTTGAAGCATTTGATTAAGTCTGAATCTACAATAGGTATTTTAAACCTTGAACCATAAGAAATTAACCAACTACAGTCGAATACGAGGAGAATAATTGATTATGGTTCGTTTATTTCTTATGGCTTAAGGCTTAAAAATCTACAATATTGTAGATCTGGGATAACCAATCGGAAGAAAGAACTACTTTACTAATTGACCAATCCAAAAATGCTTCGAAGCATTCGTAGCGGCAACTTGATCGCACTCCGAGACCGATGCTTGGTCGGTAACTCGATGGCGCCACTGTTTCTTCGGTGTCGGCATCTAGCGGAACGAGGTAGAAGCACCAAAGAAGCTTCGAGATCGGAAGTTCTAGAGACTATTAAAAGCTTTGTTCTTCTTGCTCCGCACCTCACCGCACTTCTCTTCCATCATTTCCTCGTTACGGACTACATGTACGTTCTTGTGCTTCCCGTTGGACGTGGTGTGGACTCTACGACGACTATTAACCACGTATATTTGCAACCGCTGCACCTTCTTACACTTTCTGCAGCCGAAATATCAGAGCATAGCAGAGGTGCAAAAGGTGTAACGGAATAAAGCGCGAAAATAAGATACTGCATCACGCGACGAAGAAGGGCTTTTACCGATTTGGTTGGGATTGATGTGAAGAAAAGCGTGCGACTGCCGATCGCGGTGGACCGGACGAGTCTTAGGATTATACAGTCAGCAACTTCAAAGCGTCATCCTGGCGGCGAAGATGCAAGGCTGGTTTAATCGCGACGAGGATGGCAAGGTGATCATAGACAGCAATGGGTTTGTTACGATCACCTGCGAAGGTAATGGTAAATAGACCACAATTATATTATATATTTATATATATATATATGGTATAGTCTATTGGTATGTGCATTGTTTACATTACAATACTTTACCATATAATATTCATTAACAATAAGTCAATGCAGATGTATCAATGAATATTAATAACATCGATGTTGACAGAGGAAAATGTAGTTTTTCAACTGCATATATCAGAGATTGATGAAAAAGCCGAACAGATGTGCTTCAATGTCAATGGCAAAGACATATATATCGATGTTGTTCCATTTGAAACAAATGAAAATGATTCCGAGGGTGATAAGATCATGATTGAATCAGAGAGCAAGGAGTCCAAGGAGGAAAAGTTTAATAGTACTCCAACAACAAGTAAAAATGGAAACGCAATTTTCCCGTGGTGCGACGCTTCGACGAAGATCTTCTTGAGGGAGTACAAATTGAAAAAGGAATTAGTAAAGCATCGAAAGTTAAAAAATATGAAGAGGGCATATCAGGAAATAGCCTATAATTTGGCAGAGAATGGCTTCAGTGTATCGCCCTTGCAAGTAGAAAATAGATACAAAACACTTAAACGTGCTTATAAGAATATGATAACGCACAATAGGAGGAGTGGGAGAGGAAAATATATCTGCAGTTACGAAGAGTAAGTTTGTTTTTTTGGAGAATTTTTACAAGTTGACTTAATCCTTGAATCACATGTTAAATCTCTTTCTCTCCTTTTTTTTTTTTTTTTTTTTTTTTAATAAAGCCCTTAAGAACTATTCAGCCCATCTATTCTTATTTACACCTTAATTATTCTCTTTTTTTATCTAATACATTGTATAAAAATATATAGAGGTATTCCTGGATATCTTGAGCTCCAAATCTTTTAAGCTCTTTGTACAATTCACAACAACCTTAAGCCTTCTAACTTTTAATCATAGTTGGAGCAGTAAGCTTTTTAAATTTTCTGTATATGTGAAACATGTGATCGAACCTGGATCCATAGATTGCCAATCTGTAGGCTGAGCTTGTAGAACCATCCATGCCTCATGTCAAATATGTTAAATGTGCTTACAGTGATCTGGTTGAGATCTTTTCCAATGATATATATGACACAAAAATGAATGATGAAGATGATGCAAAGGATCCAAAGGAAACGTAAGTTATAACTAATCAAAATTATAAAATTATTTAATTAAGTACTTTAAGGTTGATTCATAAATATTTTTTTAAGACTTTCACCTATTACTCAAAAAAATAATTCGTCTAGTGAGACGTTTCGTTTGAAGACTCTTCAGCATAATGCCAGATTGGAGGCTCAGAACGTGAAGATAATTGAGAATCTACAGAGCTGTCAGCGTTTATTGAAGAATTTAATTACTTCTTTGGACAGTAAAAATAAAAATTCCAATTACGTGCCAAGTGGTGTCTTGCAGATATGTATGGAGATGCGGGATATACAGAAAGAGGCAAATGCACGTACAGAAGAACAAAGGGAGAAGGCTAAGGAGCAGAGAGAGAAGAGGAATAACTTATTGGAAGAAATTGTAACGATTCTTAAGTCTAGAAAGGACACGTAATACAATCAATATCAGACAAGTGTTGGACTCATCCTCAATAGTTACAGATTGATAGAATTTATTTATTCTTTTAAAAGTAAAGAGATAACTTTCTTGTTGTGTATTTTTATAATTTCATCACACGATTAATACACATTGCCTTCCTAGTAAAGTTTGTTCTGTGTACGTCAATAGATTTCATTATGATAGAATTTTTAAGCACAATGATTATTGTATATTCAATGATAACATGATATCGTATATGAAGTTGTGTTATGGAGCTAGTGTGAATATTTTTATTATAGTCAAGCTACATAAATTTTATATGAGATGGCTTTTATTTTTTACAAAAGTTTTTAAATTCTGCCGTGACTATTGTGGCAAAATTTTAAAACACCACTGAAAAATCAAACATCACAGAGGACAAATTATTACTACGACGGCAGTCAAAGTATTAACTTGTCTAGCGAGATGATTATAAAAAATAGATAAAAATAATTGTATACTTACTGATACAAAAAGTATCAAGTAAGATTCATCTGTAAAGTTATACATGAGGGTCGAGATTTAGAGGCTTATTCTGTAATTCTTAACGACTATAAAAACGACTGTGATCAGACTAAAGATTAAGATTGAGATTGAAATGAAATTTAACCAAAGCAAAGTTCATTAAACTTGAGATTGATTTTCTTCTGATTGGTTAAATTCCAATGCAATCTCTAGTCCGATTACACTTTTTACAGTCGTTAAGAATTATTAGACTCCTAAAATTCTGCTCACTACAAATCAATCACTTTTTTGTCTGTCACCGCTAATTTAAGTTACTTTACTGTAAAAATAAAATTAGATTAATATAATACAAGTTAGAAGATATGAAATGTAATTATAGTTTTAAAATAAGGTTGCATTTGAGAAGATAAAAATTTTACACAAATCCAAGTTACCTCTTATGACCTTGTGTAAAAACATTTAAAAATATATTAATATTTCTTATATTGTTGAAGTATTCTACAATATACTTTGAATTTTTTTGAACTTACCTAATTATTCTATAATCAAAACGAATATAATGAGGACAAAGATACTAAGATGATACATAAATATTCCTATAATTCATTTTTATTCTTATTGGTAAAAATCTACTCTTCCCTCTGGTTCCAACATTGATATCTGGCGACTTGGTAACTTTAACCGCCTACCTATAATGACCTACCTATATACCCATAGAAATATCGTGTCCAATAAGAGACTAGACTAACTGAAGCGTGGACTAGAGTGAGAGACGAAATCTGACGCAATCCTCGCGTCGCTCATATGTCTCCCGTGGTTGTGCGTTAACATATTTCTCTATTTATTAACGTATTTATTAATTTATTTGACAACAATGATCGTTTCCACGAATGAGGGTAACCCGAATGCGCTGAAGCTGATTATTGCAACTAAATTAGCGCAGGAAACCGTCTCTGTTAGGATTCTGAAGCCTAGTGGTGAGTTCATTAACCTCTTTCTGTTTCCCTCCATATCTTAGTTTATGTAAATTCTTAACGGAATATTCTTGAGATTATACATATACGACCTTGTCTTGCGGAATATTATCATGTCTTAATAGTCAAACCGATTAGCTCCACTTTTTGTCAATTTCTTAATTTATTAGAACATGAGTGTTCATATCTTCATCAATTTTCTCTACTTCTTAACTTGATCAATTTGACTTCTATGAGGCAGTTAATGCATGTGATTATGACTTATATATTATATGTAGATGCTATCCTGGGCCGTTTGCCGACGCTGACTACACCCACAGGATTATCTCTGTTCAGTGTCTCGTCAGCGTTGCGCTTCCTATTATCTGTACCTAAAGAATTAGAGGTTCTCAATGACAGATGGTTGGAATGGGAAATTTCTCAATTACAGGTATTATTTTGATTTAGCATTGAATCTCTATATATTAACTATAACTTTAGCTTTTATTTCTAATGGTCTTTGTGTTGTTTTTTTATTGTTATATCATTGAAAATGCTTATTCAGCAAAAGAATGATGCAGTAACATAGTGAATCATTCCATCTTTATTTAACATAGACAAACAATAAAGATGTAATAATTCACTGTGTATCATTTGTCTCTTGCTGAAAAGTATCCTGAATTGGACAGAAAGCTATTGATTTTAGGAATGTATAAAACTGGTTGCATTCAGGTGACAAAGCAGCTTAGTAAATGATTTTTTTTACAATTCTAAAAGCAAGAATCAATCATATTAAAGAATCATTGAGCATTCACTGAGCTGCTTTGTTTCTTAAACACAGTCAAAGATTTTTAATATTAAAGCTGTCATTCTTTGCAGCCAGCTATATTAAGTCACGCGAATGCTTCTAAAACTCTACAGAAATCCAACTTATGGTCTTTATTAAAAGATCTCAATAGTGAATTGAAAGACAAACAGTACTTAATTGAGGTAAATAATAAAAGCATTTTATTACTCAAATATTTTATTACTCAAATGTTCATTGTTTATGCCACTTTTTTTTAGAAATGTAGTAACTTATCACCAGCAGATATTTCTATTTGGGTAAGTCTTTGGAGCACTATATTGATTACAGATATCGCAAATGATATTGCCAAGGACTTACCAAGTGTCAATAGCTGGTTAGCTAATATTCAAAAGCAGCCAATTATCCAACAATCAATTAAGGTAAAGTCGCATTGTAATATCTATTTCATAAACATTGATTTGATATATGTAATTGATATATTTCTGAATGCAGGAATCTAATGAAATGTTCAAATTAGAGAGAGGTCCAAAGGCTATTGCAAGTATTGAAACTGCTTCTTGGTTCCCTATCAATACAACCTCAAATTCTCAAGTTCATGAATCAGTACCTAGTGATGTGAATATTTTAAATTAAATATTTTTAATGAACATTCCGCAAATAACAGTGAACCTCTCATATATATGTAAACCTAAATGATTTATTTTAGATTAGCCCAACTAAGGAAAAAGAGATGGATATTGTTAATCCAGAAGAACTTCGTAATGTGGCAAAGAATTGGACCACTGAACAATATCCAGAAGTCAAGGAAAATTCATATCCTATGTAAGTTGGATGAATTTAACAAATTTATATAATTTATAGAAATTTATTAAGCTAGTTATATTTTTCTTTTAGACTGCCTAAAAAAGGTGAACGAAATATGTTGATAACATCAGCTCTTCCTTACGTTAATAATGTCCCGCATCTAGGAAATATTATCGGCTGCGTTCTTTCAGCCGATATCTTTGCAAGGTTTCTATACTTAAAAAAATATTAATACAAATACTTTTAATTTAACAATACTATAACAAAATTTTTTAACTTCTGCAGGTATTGCAGGCAAAGAAATTACAATACTCTCTACATATGGTAATTATTTCTTTTTGGCAACATATAAGAAAATTAATATTCCACAATTCAAATAAAATTTTAGAATATAATTTAAAAATTTTATTTTAGTGGAACCGACGAATATGGCACTGCGACTGAAGCAAAAGCTCTACAAGAAAAAATGACTCCTCAAGCTATTTGTGATAAATTCTTTGATATACACAATGACATTTATCGCTGGTTCGGCATCGGATTCGACTATTTCGGCCGCACTAGTACACCTGAGCAGACAGAGTAAGATTCTAACCCCTATTTTTATTCTTTTATTTCTTTCGTTCCTTTATCTTATTTACATTAATTACATTCATTTTCATGATAATTCTTTTCAGAATCGTTCAAGCGTTTTTCCTAAAAATTAAATCGCAAGGCTACGTATTGACCGAGACTGTGGAACAACTACATTGCGAATTCTGTGATCGGTTTCTCGCTGATAGATTTGTGGAAGGCACGTGTCCTGGATGTAAGTACGAAGACGCGCGCGGCGACCAATGCGATGGTTGCGGTCATCTCGTCAACGCAGTCGAGTTAATAAACCCTCGATGTAAGATCTGTAACATTAAACCTGTCGTGAAAAACTCAGTACAGTTCTTCCTGGATTTACCCAAGGTGAAATTTATATCGTGATACTCCATTGATATGTTTCCAGCGAAATACGGAATTATATACGAAAATAGAACTCTTTGTTGCAGTTGGAAGAGAAACTGAAGGAATATTCCACTACACGTGATAAAGGATGGTCCAACGTCGCGAGAGTAGTTTCAAAAGCGTGGTTACGCGATGGTCTTCAGCCTCGTTGTATAACCAGAGATTTGAAATGGGGAATACCTGTCCCGGTAGAGGGTTTCGAACATAAGGTGTTTTACGTCTGGTTTGACGCTCCTTTCGGATATATCAGTATTACAAAGAGGTATACCAAAGAATATAAGCAATGGTGGCAACCTCCTTCTCAGGATATAAAAATCGATTTATACCAATTTATGGCAAAGGATAACATTCCATTCCATACGATAATGTTTCCCGCTTGTTTATTAGCGGCTAATCAAAATTATACGTTGATGAAATGTATACTGGCAACTGGTATGATATTTTCAAAGAATGCACATCTTTCGAACGCATTTTTTTACTTTGTAATTTTATGTTTTTATATCTTTTTTAATCTTTTTTTCTTTTTGAATCTTGTGAATTCTCTCTTTTTATTTGATTTCTTTACACATATTTGTTTATCAATTTTCCTATCGATGTAATATTTATTCTGTTTCAGAATATTTAAATTATGAGGATAAGAAATTCTCCAAGTCTAGAGGTATCGGAGTATTTGGAACCGATGCCAGAGATACTGGAATTCCAGCTGATGTATGGCGATTTTATTTAGCTTATATTAGACCCGAAACTCAAGATTCCAATTTTAATTGGGTGGATTTAGCCACGAAAAATAATAGCGAATTACTAAATAATCTTGGCAATTTTGTCAATAGGTTTGTTTTTTACTATATTTCTTTGTAAGTCATCAATAATTAATGTTCTATTATTAAAAGTCTCAAAAACTTGTTATGGATAGAGCTCTAGTATTCTGTGAAAAATTCTTCGACTCTAATATACCACCGATAGAGCCGGAAGAGGCCGATTGGACTGTATTAGCATTGGTACAACGTGAACTGTCGGCTTATATAAACGCCATGGAGCAAGGCAAATTGAAAGATGGTTTAAAACGCATATTGGCGATTTCGAAACACGGCAATCAATATATGCAATTCCAGCAACCATGGGTGAAAATCAAGGGAAATGACGATAACAAGTATAATCAGTTTTATTTATTTCAATTGCTTTCTCACCAATTGGTCCTCTCAAGTAATACCTTTATTCAAAATTAACAGGAAAAAAGCCGGAACTGTTGTTGCAATTTGCTGCAATTTAGCCTGTCTTCTTTCTGCTCTTCTGGCTCCCTTTATGCCCAATATAGCCAAACAATTGAGATCTCAACTAGGTTTGAGTAACAAAAATTATGGCTATATCCCCGAAACAATAACAAATATGTTACCTACTTGGCACAAAATCGGCAAACCCAGTCCGCTGTTCACTAAGATCGAAGATCAAAAGGTCGAAATGTTACGCAAAAAATATGCTGGACAGCAAGAGACTAATGGCGATGGAACGAACAAAAGTTCCGACGAAAGTATCGCATTATTAGAAACCGCTATCACAAAGCAAGTTAGTATATTTTTTTTCTTTTCTTATAATACGAGAATCATCTCATTGCATATTTTGTATTTCCTAGGGCAACTTAGTAAGAGAACTGAAAGCTAAAAACGATAAGAGTGTTTGGCACCCGCAGATAGAAATTTTATTAGATTTAAAAAAGAAGCTAACTGATCTCAAAAGTAATGCGAATGCGCCTGCGAAAAAATCACCTGCGAAAAAATCACCTGCGAAAAATAAGAAGGCCGAACCGATGCAAGTGCCCGAACAAAATGGGGATGCTCTAACAGACGTGGCGGCATTAGAGTCAGCGATCGCGAAGCAGGTATTGCATATCATAAAATGATACTTTTTTTCCTTAATAACTTAATGTATAATTTATTACATCGTGATTTCAGGGCAATCTCGTACGAGAATTGAAGGCCAAGGAAGATGGAAATGTATGGAAGCCACAAGTGGAAATATTATTGAAATTGAAACAACGTTTGTCAGATCTTACTGGAACAACACCAGTCATTGTTGACAAGAAATCTAAGAAAAAAAAATAACTACATTTTCTTCGTGATGGAAATTTTTTTATAGGTTACATTATTTATAGGTATTTCTTCGGCATATGCACATTAATACGTGCAGAGCACAACGTAATATTAGGTGTTGGAATTAATTCGTAGCGTTTTTAATGAAAGAATGTTATTTATTTCACATGAGCATTAAAAAATACATTAATGAAAGTACTTCCCATCTCTTGTAAAACGCTACGAATTAATTCCAACACCTAATAGTATTTTACTAATGATAAAAAATACACATGCGTTTTATTTGATACGTTTATTTTACCTACTTGCGTTGTGTATCGAAATTTAGAAAGGGGGGAGGGGGATCATGAAAAAAACATTTGTACTTTATTTAAATACATTCATTCGTATTATGTATAATGATAATTTAGTAAACAATTTACATAAAAGGCTACCGTTATTAGAAATTTTACCTATATCTCGATATTCCTTTATTGATACCGCTTAGACATTAGCACCTGTTGAAAGAGATTACTCGCTTCTGGGAGCACTAGAATGATGTTATTTTTAGGCGGAGCATTATCTTTTAGTAATATCTTATCTTTCTTGTCGATTTTAGTGTCTGTTTTAACATCTGATTTAATATCTTGTTTTATATTTGGTTTAATACTTGGTTTAATACCTTGTTTTATACTTGGTTTAATGCCTAGTTTAATGTCTGATTTAATATTTGATTTAATGCTTGGTTTAACGCTTAATTTAATGCTTGATTTAATGCTTGATTTAATGCTTGGTTTAATGCCTGGTGTAATATCTGATGTTCGCTTCGAATTCATTGTATAGAAGACGAAGTACTCGATACCAAATACGATAAGTGAAATTATCATACCAAAGAGCAAAAGAAATAAGATCGGCGCCGCTTCATAAATGGTCACGCTGGAGACGAAAATCTCATCGCTTGGACAATAAGGCTTCCTGGCCGACCGACGACGTATTTCTCGTCGCCGTAATCCCGAAGTGTTTATCCTCAGTAATCTATATTATATAATCTTGATCTAATTTTTTTTAGTGAAAATTGTAATATTTAACACATTGTGACGATGTACTCACGCTATTTTAGAGATTTCGTGAAAGTGACTTTTAAGATTAGACCACAGGCCCAATTCAGATTTCAACAGATGAACTTCTGTTAGCTGACATATCATCTGTTTGTCGAATGCAAGTTCGATGGATGGATAAATATCATCCGGATCCGCGTGATAAGCAAAACCTCCTCTCTTTATTCCCTCCACACCCTCCTGGATCGAGATAAATCTCTTCGATTCGGGTATAGCGTTCCAAAAGGGCCTGAAGTATTGCACATCCGGTCTTGGATTCTAGTAAAACGTAGAAGCTTGTCAAAATAGTTAAGTTTAAAAATATTGAATTACTATTTGGGAATGCTTTTTTACCCGCAGCAAAAAATTGAAGAAGACATTTTTTTCAGCAGCCATCTGCATCTTACTATGCGCCAACGAATACAATGAATCATTCATTTTTTGAAGAGGCTCATTCAATCTGGCTGATACTATCGCCGCTCCATAATAATTGTATACCAACAGGCCGAAGACCGTGATCTGAATTAAGGCGATTCGACTGGCCGATTGATTAGAGAGAGAAGGAAAACCTGATCGATATTATAAGAACAGAAGAACAATATATCTTTACTGTATCATTATGATCGTTAAGTACCTTGCTGGCATAATGCGGCAACAGCAATCAATGCCGAAATGCTGCAGCCGTAATCGTCGGCACGTTCTAACTTCAATATGCAGGAGAGGATTAGAATTGTAATCACCACGATCAAGATGATCGAGTACCACGTGTCCGCCGCGAACGGTTTCAGTATTATCCAGGGTTTCATCTTCGTCGCTGGTATGGTACGAAACATGAAACAGGTACTGAATGAAAAATTATTCGCGAGTTAGACAAGAGATCTTATGTTGCTGTGTTTATTGTATTTTATTTATTTACGTACAAATTCTCAAATAATACTAAGTCCAAAATCCAGACATAAGACATCTTTTAGACAATTCTTGCAAAAATATTTTTAAGAGTACGTCTTTTAAACGTCTTGTAACATATTATGTTCCGAATTTGAATTTTTGTTTTGGGTTTTCTTCATTGCTTACCGTGTGGGCCATTGTGGAAAAATAACGCGCGCGTAACCGTATCTCTCGATTGTCAAGATAGATGGATAGTAACCCAAATCCGCATCATCTCTCTTCAAAGTGCCCATCAAAGGACCATTACTGTCATTCTTCTCCCAGTGATCAATCTCGATGAGGTCCATGCTACACACGAAAACATTCGTTAAGCCCGGTTAAAGGATCAATATATAATACATACGCGAAAATATTTAAATGTATCATAGTCAATTACGTAAAGTTAAACATGTCGGCGACATGCGAGAGAAGAGTGTGTCCGAATTTTGGCCAATTGTCCATGACCTCGAGGCTGTCACCCTCTAGATAATCTATCAAACTCACATTCTTTGGTCTATGCAGCACCTATGGTACATCTTCTATGTAATAATTAAAATGTAATAATTACATATTTTTTTAAGATGAAGCTTACAATTCCGGCCGCCTTGGCTCGCATTCCATGATAATCTCGTCGTCTGTTGATTCTCGAGTCGGTCAAATTGATCGTGAGTCCTTCATTCTCTCGCCAACTACCGAGCCATGTAATGTTAAGCATTCCGCCGCGCATTTTACAATGATTATATATGTCATAAAAAACGTAATCGGTATCATTCGGCAGCAAGATCGCAAAATCCGTGACAATGCTGAAGCCACTATCGTTTAAACTCTGCAAACTGTCGTTCAAGTTGCTCCCGAAGATCAGCCAGGCATATGAATAATCATACATACGATGAGTTGTACCCTACATACAGGTTTCATATTTTTTATTTAATTTCCAGAGCAAAAAATTCTGTTTTTCTTTTTTGCAGAATTTCAAAATTCTCACTTCGTTGAATATGCCGCTGACGTTTTGATTCGGACATCGTATATCTACAAACACGCCCATGGTTCGATCGGTGTCGAGGTATCTAGGTATATCGATTTGTGATCCAGCCGGTTTAATCGCCGTGGATATTCCGACATCGGTCAACAGCTTCATCGTGAGAAAATCCTCTGTGCAAAAAAAATTATTAAATTCTAACAAATTATATATATATATATATATATATATAATTATATATAAAAAAAATATATACTTTATTTTGCGAATTATTAAGAATTCTTACACGCAAAACATAATGCTTGACGTACCATCCACATCTCCGCAAGAGAATCCCACTACTCTGGTTACATTTTTGTAGACAAAATAGTCTCGAATGATTTGGCTGGTTTGCGCATAAACGACAATGATGAATGTTTGTAAAAGAAAAACGCGACACATCAGGCACATTGTTTCTTGATATATACGAATTACGAAATTGCGAGGACATTACAACTACTCCGTTTCGTCTTCATTCTATATGAAAAACCAGGATAATTTCGTATCCGAGACAATAACAGAACTCGAGACAAAAAGAAACGATTTGCAGAGTTCGGACTCATTCATAATATCCATAACGTCGATTGACATGACAGCATAATCACGTCGGTTACAGTGATACAAACCATATACTGGGTACCTCGTCACTTTCGTCGTTTACTTCATCTAAGATACTCCTACCAATTTGAGCTTCTTTAACAAAAAATTTGTTTAATTAATAGCTCTTGAGAGAGAGAGAGAGAGAGAGAGTTTCGCAAGTAAATACCGCGTCTGGATGATGCATGCAACAATGTGTTATAAAAATTTTGGAGTAACTCCGAGACACCCTATATATGGCACGATTTCCTCTTTAGTTTCAAAGTTCTCTACTTTCTGTCCCTATTCTTTATCAATTACCTCGAAGTCGAATCTGTTACGATCGATTTGCTTGTCCCTCTATCTATTATCCGGTTGTTTTCTTACGAAAGTATTCATAGGAAAATTTCACCAAAGAGACTGTTCTGCGATGCTAAGTGAATTCACAATTTTATTAGATCAATATTAGAGCGACTAGGAAAAAATTACATTTATAACGCATTCTGTCTCCTCGCGTAAAATAAATATATGATAATGAGACACTAATGAATGTACAAATTGTAACACACGAAGGAACTTATGAATATTTTACTTCCCAAAGTGAAATAATTCACTCAGATAAATTATGTTTGCTCGTGCTGGCTGTCACTTCCGCATCATCGCTGTTCAAAGGTCTCGGCGTTTCTTCTCTACGAATAAAATTGTGATAACTTCGACATGCTAAGACGTAAATGCGAGCGTTAGCTCACCTCATGAATCGATAGTAGATGATATTCTCGATGAAGCATATTATGCCTCCGACGAGTACACCGAAAGCTAACAGAATCAAAGCCGGAGCAGTCTCGTATATGGATATGCTTCTCGTAGACAATGTATCGAGTGTACATTGAGGTTTCCTGCTTGACCAATATTTTATCTGTCGATCACGTAACCCAGTATTGAACATCTTGGATAGCCTGAAGAATTTTTTAATTATTTCTTAAACTACTAGCACCTTTGTTGCATAGCAAGGAAAAATTATAAATAAGAACTTACCCGATTTTCGCCATCTCAGTGAATTGACCATTGCGACTGGCGTACATACCCATGACGGATTGTTTAAACAGATGGATCTCTGTCAATGCGCAAATCTTGTTCGGATCGAACATTTTTTCGATGTATGGATACGCCGTGTTCGGATCCGTGTGATAGGCCAGGATACCTTCGCTGACCTGCTTCATACCCTCCTCTATTGGCAAGTATCGCTTCGACTCCGGCAAAGGATCCCAGCGTTTCTTCCTAAAGTAATTTGATTCCGAGCTAAGTTTCTGAAAATACAAAATTCGGATATTATACAGTCTTTCTGGAAACTTGACGCATATATATATATATTTCAGCGTGTCTAGAAACGTACGTATAGAAAATAGTTTAAATACGGCACAGCCTCTGCCGCGATTTTCAAATTGCTATCCGCGAGAACCGTCACGTCATCCTCCATCATATCGAGTGGTTCGCTCAAACGAGCTGACACTACACTGCCCGAGTAATAATTGAACATAATCCAATTAAACATGAGAATTTGCAGAAGAGCGATACGACCCGAGATACATTCAGGATAAAAATTTGCACCTACAGAAGAGATTCTCGTCAAGTTCTTGAGATCATACATTTGCTATCTACTTATTTTATACCTTGCTGAGCAGTAATGCCAATAGTAACGACTATAGCACCGGAATATTTCTCTTCTTTGCTCGCCTCCTCGCATTTCATTATTATTTTCATTATGAACATGAAGAACACAATGAATACGGCGCTTAAATACCAAGTCTGAATCGCAAACGGTTTAAAGAAAATCTCTAGTTTGATTTTATTCGACGGAGTGGACAGCAACATGAAACATGGTCTGCAAAAAAGAGATTAATTATTTGTCGATGTCAAATTGACGTTTTTCTTGATGTAAAGTGATATTTCGATACCGAATCGGCCACGCCGCGCCGATCAAGGTAGCGTAATCTAATCTCTCGGATACCATAATTCTGGGGTTACTGCCGAAGTCGATATAATTCGTTTGTAGAATCTCGAATATCAAGCCGTGCACGCTGTGACGATCCCAATAAATTATTTCTGAAGCATGTACACTTAAAAGATATTTTTAGGATTACTCCTGGGAAAAGATGTTACATATATAGACATATTTTATATATAATTATATGTAATTGTATATAAAATATGTCAATTTTATATATAATTATATACGAAACATATTTTCCTGGGCTCTTACAGAAATTTAATATCGGCCTATTTATTCATTACTGAAAAATAGTAATTAATTATTTACTTGAATTACTAAAAATACTGGACAATGTTATTAATACTTAAAATAAATAATTAATTACTTTCAGTACTAAATTGATCGGTATTAGATTTTTGTAAAGATATTAGCCACCGGAAAATGCAAATTGCATCTTAAAAACCGAAAAATACCTAAAATTGAAGAGATCAGCGGTGTGAGATATCATGGCGTACACAAACTTATGCATGCTGTCTAAAGATCTGGTGTTAATATCGATCATATAATCCTCCAATCGCATGTTCTTCGGCCTGTATTGTATCTAATGATAAAGCATATGATAAAAATATTATAAAATATAATTAAACGTTTCTCCTTTTTTCTGTAGAACCATACATTCAGTGAGACGCACCACGCCCGATATTTTCAGCGTCATGCCGTGCATATTCGCCCTTCTTTCGACCAGAGGTTGAGTCAGGATGATAATAAGACCTTCTCCTCGTCGCCACCAACCCAGTCGGGTCAAATTCAATGTACCTCCACGGTACTTGCAATGATTATAAACGTCATAAAGATCGTAACCGCTGCTATTTGTTATCGCAAGCGTGACATCGGTCGTCATACTATAAGCACTATCGTTCAAAAGCGGCACACTGCTATTCAGCTTCGATCCCAGGCCCAGCCAGTGATATGAGTAATCATACATACGGTACTTCGAGGTCTGAAAATATGAAATATATCTTCTTTCTTTCTTTCTTCCTTTTCACATAAGAAAATTGAAAATATCATATAAATATGAATGATTAACCCTTCATAGTTACATCTCCTGAGAATTTTATGTTGGTCACACAGGGGACAAAATGACTCCAACATTTTAACTGACTGCCGTATTTACAGTTTTTGTTCTTTAAAATCAAAAATTACTAAACATACTTTAAACATTGTAGAATACGGAAATGCAGTGGCTTTTTAAAGTTTTTAATTTTAATATATAATATTTTTAAAAATCGCAAAGGCTAACATCTGAAAAACTGTGATTAAAGGTGCAAAAAAGGTATTTTAAACTTTGGATAAATGACAATTTAAAAAAAAACTTTAGAAATGTAAAGCCTCCCGCCATTTTGAGATCCGCTGGATCTCAAGTAAAGATTCACTCTATAAATTTTTTACCTCAGCAAAGATGGTCACGGCGCTTTCGTTGCGACAACGCAAATCCACGACAACTCCCAAACTCCAGGCATCAGTACTCAAGAATCGTCGTATGTTGATATCCTTATCATGTTTCCTAATGATCGTGAATATACCAGCTCTGCTTAACGACTTTACGAAATAAAAATCACCTGCAATAAAAAAAAATGAGATATGAAAAATCTTTAGCATTTATGCTTTTGTTGAATGATTCACTAACACTTTCACCTACTCGTGAAATCTCCACAGGAGAATCCCACAACATTTCGCACTGCCTTGTTCACGAAATAGTCGCGAATAAAGTCACTATCTCCCGCGTTGACGTTACAAGTGAATCGCAGTAAAGCAAAGAATATTAAGTACGCTCCACTGTGCTTTAATTTCGCATTATTCATATTGTCGTGCAAAAAGTAAAAGTTCTGCGGACTTTATGTAACGTCAAGTCTACACACACGAATACGAATAAACGAAAGAGCTAACAAAAATAGAGTGTAATTCGATTAGATTTGCACGGATCGGTTGTAACATGCTTTGAATTTTTCAGTATCTATATAACATTAAACATGATATGAAATCGTACGTCTTATTGTTTATTTACGTTCCAATGCTATGACATTCTGTCGAGGAATGAAAACTAGAAAATAGTCATTATTGAACTACAGTAAATCACACACACACGGTAGTGATTTATTATTTGCGCGTACGTCTAATATAAACACACAAGCTACAATATCCGCGATAAAATCTAATTGAACAAGCATCAGAATGGTATATAGGAATAATATATTATCTGGTCATTCGCGCGAGAATATTTCGCTCGGCGAAGTAGGTGCGTTTCTCATGAATTTCGGAAAACACAGTTTCCTCTGTCCATTGGTAGTAGATATTAATAATCTAAAAAAGAAAGAGACCAAATGACATAATGGAAAATTTAAAAAAATACTTCAGAATATTATTCTTTTTCTTAACTAATTATTTTTTTTAACACTGATCGTTACCGAGGCCATAACCAGTAGACAAGATTTTCTATTATGCAGATGACAAGAGACAGCGCGGCGGCGATGCCAATAAATACAAAAACGGGTACAGCTTCATAGATCGATAGCGGTTCCGCGATTAGCATATTTTTCGGACAAAACGGTTTTCTCGCCGACCAGAATTTCAGTTGACGCCTGCGTATGCCCACATCATACATTTTGGTCAAACTATAATAATAAACATTATGATAAATATTATAATAATAAACATATGAATGATTATAATTAATATAATATATTATAATAATAACATATGAATAATAATTGCTTGAAAAGAATTAAAATTTAAAGAATGAGGCAGATGTGTAGGTGTCTATTTATAGTCACTTGCATTCTCCTACCCGATTCTAAATAGCGGAGTGAACGGACTCCTGTGTCTGCCCCAAAGAGCGAGCACTGCGCGAAAGAGATGAACCTCCGTTAGCTCGCATATCATCCGTGGGTGGAAATGCCGCTCAATATACGGATACGCGGATTCGATTGATGTATGATAAGCCAAGCCGCCTTTAGTCACGCGATTCAGGCCCTCCGCTAGTGGTAGATAACGTTTGGATTCCGGTAGTTTGTCCCATCGTTTCGCGTTAAAATAGCGTATCTCCTTCTCCGGTGTCTTTCAACAAAAAGATAAAATAAGAGGTGCATGTAAGAAAAGGAATTTTATATTTTGAATAAAATGATATTTCTGAAAACATTAACTAATAATAACATAACATCAACGTTACATATAACATGTTATTTCATTTGTATTGAGAATAAAATTAGAATATTGATGTTAGTGTTTGTTAGAATAAGATGTTTTATTATAATTATTGAACTTCTTTCTTATAAAATTAATCTTACTATTTGAATTATGTTATAATTGGAATTTGATATTTAAAAGCATTTACCTGTAAAAAAGAACGAATATATGCCGTTGGTTCGGCCGCCACTTTCAATTGACTGTCCGCCAAACTGATCAACGAGTCATTCATTTTCACGCCCATATTCTTTAATCGATCGGACACGATACTCGCCGAATAATAGTTCAAGATTAACACACTGAAGAGCATAATATGTATAAATGCTATGCGACCCGCATAATGCACCGGAACAAATACGGAACCTGTAAAAGTGTTTAATTTACCGATAGCTCTTCATTTTTTATGCATTATTTAATTATCTTACTCAAAACTTAACAGAAAATTAAGGAAGATGTTGAAGAGACTGGCGAATACCTTGTTGGGAAAGAGCGCCTATTATAAGAAGAATACAAATGTTGTAGCCCTCTGACACACTGTGAATGCCTTCCTGTCTGATCAGTATTACCAGTATGGACGCGGAAATTATTATCGTACAAAGTACAACGTACCAAACTTTGATATTTAACGGCTTTAAAAATTGTTTTGTCTTCATGTTCGCCGAGGCTATCGTTCGAAATAAAAAGCACGATCTACGTAGAAACAATTCATTGATGCATCAAGCAATAAGATAAAACAATTCCTTATTGCGTATCACAAAATTATATACCGCATTGGCCATACTGGGCCGATAATATCTCCCGACCGTAATCTATCAGCTTTCATCACTATTGGACTGGCCGAGATATCCACCGTCTTTTTTTGAAAAGCGACAAACATCGGCGCAGAATTATCCTGCCGCTTTCTTGGATCAACTTCCACGATTTCCATACTTTAAAATAATATAATAATATAAAATATTTTTAAAAATTTGTATAATAATTTAAAAATATTTCCATAAAAAAAGAAATAAATGAAAGAAATGCAAAAGTATACTCGAAAAAATGTTCGCCCATTTCAAAAGACTCTTACGTGAAATTAAAAAGATCAGCCATGTGCAGCAAGATTGTATACAAGAATTGAGACCGGCCATATTTCGCCTTCATGTCTTGGTTCAGCACGATAGCTTCCATGGATAAATTATAAAACTTACGCGGTAGCTACAAGAATTTACGGTTAATAAATCATATTACCAATTACTCATTATAAGTTAATCAGTTACTTACTAAGACTCCCACTCTGAGCTTCATACCATGCAAGTTAAATCTTCTCTCGTACTTTGATTGCTTTAATCTGATCACCACACCAGATTTTTCGGTCCAGTAACCCAAGACAGTTACATTCAAGGAGCCACCGCGTGCTTTACAAGGATTATACACGTCGTATAAATCAAAACCGGTATCGGTCTCTATGGCAATCGTAATATCGGTCACCACGCCGAAGGAATCGTCATTTAATAAGCTCAAAGTATCATCCAACTTTCGTCCCAAAATAAGCCATTTGTGCGTCTCATCGAATAAGAAAGATTTCGTAGCCTTAAATAAAAGAAAGAGATTAATACCAAGAACTTTGCCATTGCTACTTCAACATCTACGGCTTTGTTATCTTTCTTGACCCTTGTCTGTTCCTTCCCTCCTCTGGTTGCATTTTCACATACATTACACTTCTTTATTCTTAAATTAAATTCTGCATTCTTAGTTCCAAATATTTTATGTAATTAATATACAATATAATTAAGAATTTTTTTGTAAAAATTCCATGATTGCATTTTCACATTATCTCCTTTATTCTTACATATTATATTGCACATTCTTAATTTCGGATACTTTACGCTATTAATATATGAAATAATATAGAATTAAGAATTTTTTGGAATAGTATTTTTTACCTCATAATATATTACAGTATAATTGTGATCTTCGCATCGCGCGTCCACGTAAATGCCTAAATTACGATAGTTGTTCTGTAAAAGCTTCCTAAGAATACGCAACGACGATCCATTCACGGATGCGAGATTGCACATCGATGTAAGTACAAAGACTTCGTTAAATGTCCTCGCGAATTTCACGTTGCCTGTCACGAATCGAGAAAAGTTTGTAATATTATAATTATATACGAGTTATATTTCTATCATTTAAATATTGTTACGCACTTTCGAGACCACCGCAAGAAAACCCTACGACGTTGGACACGTCTTTATATAAAAAGTAGTCTCTGGCCATAATATTATCGTTTGCGTAAGAAACGAGTAATAGACGCGACAGAAACAGCAACTTCCAACTTCCATGACGCATTTCGTAAATTATACGGATTACGCCGAGATTATATCTATTTGAAGGAGTTTGAAGGAGAATAAAGTAGTCATTCCTGCGTTCGCCGCATAGTCAACTACTCAAAGCGCAAGTCTCTCATGAATATTTCATTTCATGCATTTTAACGATTTGAAACATTAATTCCTTCGATCGACTTACATATTTATCTACCTTCCTGGAATCTTTAGTTATTATTTTATTATTCTATATTGTATTTATTTCTTCGTATTTCTCTTTCGCGATATTGCTTCGAGATTTTCATATTTCTGAGAAATCGAGTGAGGAAAAAATTCTGGAATTTCGTTGAAGAGAATCACAGGAAATGTAACAAGATGGAAAAAATGTGACGATATTATTATGAAAGGAACATTCATTTAAAATCATAATTTCAATTAATATAATTTGTACTCTTTCTAATGTAGCATTACGTATATTAAGGATACATTCTGATACGATGTACATTCGATGTACGCATTCAGAATCGAAGCGCTTCATAAATAAAGTAACTTATCAATGACTAGTACAGATTATTGCGCTATTATTGCTCGAGCTGTAACCGTGAGTTAATTCGCAAATTCTCAATTCTAAAAAAATTCAAGATCGATATTCAGATCGTTTACTGTAGCGCAAAGGGAGCAGCGTCGTTGGTCGATAGATAAAATTTGCCACGTAATCTGAATGAGAAGAAGACAAATTGTGATGAATTGTAATCAGTTTTCGTGAATTTAAAAAAATATAAACAATGATATCTTACGAGGTAGAGGCGTATTCGCCCATCATAACAACCGGATTGTAATCGCACAGTCGCTCCTTGTATTTTTCCCAACTCTCGCACATTTTTGCCTTGAAACCTACCGTGCTGCCGATGCTCTCAGTCATAAGCTGATGCGCTCTGGAATGACTGCAATAAGCTGAAATACAAAAAAAGGAATTAAAATACCGCTCGAGAGTCATCCTATCAATATTCTCCACAGCAAGGATATGATAATAATGAATATCTTGCAATACTCACTTATCGTTGGCACGAAAGAACATCCAGGTTGCGGGATCTTGCCATTATTAGGATAAAAATCAGCGTGTCCCAACGGCGCCAAGAATCCAAACACTGGTCCGCTGGTATGAATGACATCAACGAATTGAGCGTCGGTTGGATCCAACCGGTATTCTGGATCGACGACACCAGAGATAGTCTCGAACAGAGGACTCGCAGGATCTAATCCTTCTCGAAAAAATCAAGGAATTACGCTCACGACATTTAGCCAATATTTTCGCTTTCGTAATTCATTAACATCGATAACAAGTATTATAACTGTATTGTCTATTTCCCAATGCTGTCTTATCAGTAATACACAGATAAATATTACAACTTTAATTCGCGTAATTTCATTATTTAGTTTAATATTTATTCGTTTTTTTAATATCTTTTTCTATTGTATCAAGAATCCTTTGAGGAAAAAAACTATTGTATTAATAATTCCTTTAAAAAGTTATGATACTTTTTATTATCAAACTTGAATTTGCATTCTTCTACGAAGACTGAGGCTCACAACTCAATTTCACAACTCTGAGAAATGACAATGGAATCGATGTCGATGAATTATCCATTTCTCACTGGATCATGATTAATTCTTAACTGAGGTTTAACTTATTCTTCATCTCTTTCTAATGCCAGAATTGGAAAGAGATGAGAAATAAGTTGAACCTCGGTTCAGAGTTAACCGTAAAACTGAGCCTAAGGGTTACGTATTCATTGATTTACCTGTTATTCTCCCAACACGTCCGTCGTGATAAGCTCCGGCGAAGCCCGCCACATAAGAGCCCAGGCTATGGCCACTAATGTGCACGTCCTTATATTCCAGGTTCGAGTCCCGATTCAAAAAATCCAAGAACTGGCCTAAGTACTCACCAACTAGACGCGTGTTCTTAGCCGCCACCGGATAGGCGTCGGACGCCAAGATTCCCCAGCCGACGACTATCACGTTCACATCCTGATAAAGCAGATACGCTAAAAATGCAATTAAATGTTATATCTCTATCTTAAAAAAAAAACATATTTTTTTCTTATTTGGAAGCAACGGTTTTACGAGGACATGAGATCGTCAGATCAAAAAGGAGTGGGATATAAAAAAAAACCTTGGAACTCTTCCGCGAAGAGTTTCTGACGAGAGAGAGCGAGCAGAAAAATTTGCAGAATGATTAATTAAACCATTATCGCATTGACCCTTGAACCGACAACGACGTCGATTCCGTGTTTACCGAAATAGGCTGACCCTGATTGTTTGCGAAAGTAGTAGCTGCGGTAGTAAGGAATGTGAATACGCGATGACGTAATACCTAATTCCACCCACCGTCTATTAGATCACGTATCCAGCCCTCATTTCCGGTATCGCTGAATCCATGAACGATGAACTTGGTCGGCCGGCTCTCGTTGAAGTGCGATGCGTACAGCACTTCGGTATTGTTCAAGAATAACTGCTCCTCGCCAAATGGGTTTTCCCTGTGCGAAGCAATATTGTGAGAAAAATATTGCAACGAAATTGATGCATGATAAACATTAAATTTAAGTCCAAACATTGATTCTCACCGAACATGCAAATTTCCCCGATTTCTTATTCTTCGAGATAATAAAAGAAAAAATTATAACAATGTCAAGAAGTGTCTTCCTCAATCGGCTTGTTTGCCGGAAAGAGAGAAATAAAAAGAAGGAAAAAAAAGAGAGCGGGAATCAATCCGAAGGCGATATTAAGGCGTCAACGCGGCGCGGCGCCTCAACACTCGATAGTCGATCAAACGTCAGCGCTGAGAATAGAATGCCCGCTGATTGCACGTATCATTAAAAAATTGACGCATCCTCCACGGGGCAAGCCGGCGATAGCGGTGCCATGGTGCATAGAAATTAGCCGCGTCGGCGTGTGATTGATTCCTGATCGACGTCAAGATAGCCTTTGGGCCAATTGCAATTATATAAAATAATTATTTGGAAAATATGTCCGAGGGAACTCGGTATAACGATGAAAATGTGAACAGTGAAAATGATGAAAACCTATATATTCGTAGTCGATTCTTATATTCAAGATTGTCTTAATTAAATACGATCTTAAGATGTCATGAATTGCATGAATCAATCAGAAGGCCAGTATTCATAGTTGACTCTTATATTTAAGACTGTCTTAAGTACACAGATTTAAGATGTCATAAGCCAATCAAACGGCTGTATTATCATCTTAAGACATTACTCAAGATGATCTTAAAATAAAAACAGAATAAATACCAGCTTATAATATAATTTCAGTTTAAGGCTTGATTGATGCATGTCTGAGAGTGAAGCGTCTGGATGTCTTCTGTACAACCGCGGGAACGATTCTCTTTTGTTTCCTCTTCCAATTAACTGGACTTTTCACATAAATACAGTTGTTATCTCATGTATCACACTGAGATGCAAGACAACATTATATTCCACTTTCATATCTCATCGCAAATCGTTGTTGCAACAATTAAAAAAGATTATACGTACCTGGTGTACAATTTGAAGGTTGCTGGTTCGCGTTCCAGCACCGTCTCAACGATCGACGCTCGCGCGTTGTCATTAAGCAGTGTGCCCTCCGGATACGCATACGCTGGAATTAACAACTGAGGAATTAATCGGTTGGGATTAATCGGTCCGCGTCGCGAATAAAATTCATGGAAATAGAGAGGGGAGGGCAGCGATTTGTGCGTTTCGGTGCGAGATTCGAACCGGTACGTCCGATTACCTGACCAGATGAGTAGGAAGGTTGAAAAAACGAGAAGCTGGATCTGTGACATGTTTCGGCACGGGGTGCTGCGCAACATACCAGTCTCTACGAGATGCACCGGATTACTACTTTAACTTGGTCAGCTTAACGTCGAGCCCGTCATTCATCCCGCGCGCTTTCTTTTTGCTCCTCCACCAGCTCTCGGGAGTACGATAAGAGCGCCTAATGCCCGCGTACAGCTTTAATTCGTTGACACAATTTACCATCGCGGATTTTTGACAATCACCTCCTCGCCACAGCCACGAATCTAATTCCGTTCGATGCATTTCAAATCTGAAAAAAATTAACTATGAAAAATTCAATAAATCGCAACGAAATCGGAACAGATAAACGTATGGAGATAATCCGACTTTAGGAGGAAATCCAATTAACTTCAAAAAAATTCTGTATAAAAATTAATTGTTTTACGCAAAAGGTTTTTAAATGATACGTGTAGATATTTCAAATGTGTACCTTATTTTCTAGAATATGAATTATTTTTAGACAAAAACATGCTGCATATACATATGATAAATTGCCATATTACCCATGCCATATTACTGTGCGTTGCTCATTTGTTTATCTGAAGGTTATTAATTAAGGTTATGCATTTTTAGTATTAATCGTTAATGCTTTCTTTTTTTTCCTCACCGTTTTTGGATAGAGGATCTTCTATGCCTCTTAAAAAATCATTCGTATAATAAATTTATATAAAATATATGTACGCGATCTATGATACCGACTACGATTCAAGTAAGTTTCACTACAATCTTGGGACGTTTTTCGACAGATTGTGCCTCACGCAATTTTCTCAAAATGGCGTACGCATATAGGCGCATTTATGAGGACGATCAACGGTGAACCGTCAAAACTGGCACTACGTGGTGATCTCGAATTTATTTGCAATTACAAGCCTTGGAAAATGGTACATATATAATTCAATCATTGAATTATTTCTGTTCGATTTATTGATAAGTTGTTGGATTATTTCGATTTATTGATGAATTGTTTTTATTTGTGTTTATCTTATTATTAAGAATGTCATCAACATCAATCAACATATTCGTTAACTCGTTATAATTCGTTAACTCGTTTCCAAGTCTTGTCGTTTTGAAATTTACTCGAGTCATATCATCGGATTATTTATTTATTGTTATTTTTTATTTATGTTTATTTTTTACGATTTTTTTTATCTAAGTTATATAATAATAGTACACTAAATTATATTTGTTTTTTGGCATATAAAATTATTACATGTTGACATCAATTTACATGTCAATATTGATGAGAATCGAATTGCATATATGATAACAAACATGTTACTTATGCTCAATGTTAATATTTGTTTTTATATTTATGTTAATATTTATTTCAATTTTTGTTAAAGAGTTAACTGAATCTATCGATGCATCATGTCGCCTGAGCCTACACAAGAACCTATTCAAGATAATCTGATAGTTCCCAATACAGTCCTGGACGCAAGAGCGGGGAATGATGAGGAAGACAGCGACGACGAAGATATGGGTATGGCGGGATATTTACCATTATCCCAAGTTTCTACCGATGCTGAACCCATATTAGGCGAAGAAGAGGTATAAAGCAGCAATATTTTTTTTCTCTAATGCAAAGGACTTTTAAAAGTCATTTAATTTCTTGAATAACTAAAAACATTCCTTTTTTATTCTAGAATGACGAATGGCTAACCGGATTTAGCGAATCTAATCAAGCATCATCTGTTCCAACAACTGAAACCCAGCAAGTAAGTCTTTAAATTAAGAAAATTACTATGAAAATGTTCGAATCAGAATGATTTTGTTTTATAGTTGTACTATTTACACTTGAATAATATCCAAAAGAATCTTTTCTGCGAGCAAATAAATCAATTACATATTATTATAAATGTTATTTCTATAAATGTAAAGATCCAGCATATTTTATTTAGATTGATATCTATGTTCTGCCTTAAAAGCATGATAATAATGTGACAAAAGCGTGACAATAATATGTAATAATAAACACAATGAATTTGCAATTAAAAAAGACCTACAATATTTTAGAGTTGTTCTTCAGAGGTATTGGAAGTCTGGTCATGTTCGCACAATCGTTCTGACATTGATCTAGATGCAACTAAGATCAAAGAAGTAAAATCCGTAATGGCGTCCATTACCATTCCCGAAGCTTGCATTCCGCAATGGGCAAATGCGATCTCGGAAGAACAATGGAAGGAGCAACTTCTCATACGCATTAAACAGATGCAGGATAAAGATTTGCAGAGCTGAAGTTGCAATGAGTTGAGCTGGTTACAATAAAGAACTAAAACTCTTTACTGCATCAGCTGCACACAACGAGCAGTATATCTGGAATTATTTAAAGTATGATTTATTATAACGTAAAAATGCAGAAATATAATCGAGATGCCTATTAGGCATTGTTTTGAATCATATATATATATATATTTTAGCATTTAAATGTAAAAGAATAAAATATTTGATTTTTATATCAGTTAAGGTAAAAGCTGTTTTGAACAGAATTTTAGCATCTTGTTAATGCGTAGGATGTATAATTGTGGCATAAGAGGAATATAAATCAAAACATATTCGAACGAATCGCAAAGTTTTTTTATTATTGTCGTTTTCTTTTCATACGGTATGTTGAAAGCAGATTATAGAGATATATAATAGATTAGTTTAATTAATAAACGTCGTTTTTCTCGATGAGGTTGCGCTCAAAATGAATAAACGCATGATACCTCATCTTGATGCTATTCTAGTGAAATCTCTGATGTATTCTGAATCGCAAACATTCAATTGCGCGCTCAAATCTTTCCCATTAGCATACTATAGTTCATCGCATCCATCAAATAATCTATGTGATTGAAAAAGGCATGAATACGATTTTATAATTCAAATTCCGCGTCGATGGTAGCGGCTTTGACTGGATTGAGTTTCTTCCGCAAGGCAGCAACATCGTCTTCTATTTTTATCAATTTCCGATATTTCTGAAAAGAAATAAGTTATCACATTATTTTTTTTGTATTATATTATAATAATTCTTGAATTATATTACGTGTGTAATTCTTTTTTACGATATTATATACCTCTGAGGTAGTTCCGGATGTAACGCACCAGATATAAATCATGTAACCTGGAATGCATAACATCGAGGAAAGACCCGCGAGCCATCCCAATAAATGGCTCCACCACGGAAATTCATACGTGAGGTATTTCACAGGGACGAATTTAATGATATTAAAGATGAACACACCCTATATATAAGAGAGAAATACAAAATATAAATCAAAAGTAGCATATTAGTTCGAAGTCACGTATAATCTGGACAAATTGGATAAAGTTTTACCACGCAAATAGCAGGTGTGGTAAATGTCCAGCATATTTTCCACCAGAAACAAGGATAGTAGCCTATCATGTCTCGTATGCCATCATAAAATCGGTCCACCCCGAATGCCCATGAGACGGAGATGCACTCGAAGAACATCAGGAAGAGTAAGCAAAATCCGCTTACGGCATACGTGTCCAACAGTTGAAACACGTACATTCCGCCCTAGATACAAAATTAATTCTGATTAGTACTAAGAAAAATCTGATTGATCTTCTCTTGTCAAAAAATACAAAATTAAAAAAATAAGATATTTATACACTCTTATTAAACATTTTTTAGATATTTGGAAAATTTAATCTACTCACTTCTGTGACGCATAGAAGCCCGATTAGATACGAGATCAGACATACAATCGCGATGAACAATTCCTTCCGTTTTCTGAGTGTTCGCGGCCACTCATCCACAGCAGCGGTGATGAAGCCCTCCATGGTACAAAACTGGAATGCAACTTACTTTTAACATTAACATTAATCCGTGATAGTTCTAGAATAACAGAAGTCGATCCTTGATTTGATGAATGTACATTACCTGACTATCCAGCCCTATTAGAAGAAGCATAAAGAAAAATAGACTTGACCAAATTGACGCCCCGGGTAGTTGCAATACCGCCGAGGGATAAACTAAGAAGGCCAAACCGGGTCCTAATCAAAATAATGAATACAACAAAATTATTAGTGTTATAATTCGAAATAGATTAAAAGGAAGGATAATTACCAGAAGCAGCTACATCGGCCACTGGTTTCTGTTGTTCATGGGCCATAAAACCAACCACAGAAAATATGACTACTCCGCTAAGCAGGCTGGTACAAGTATTGACTCCACATACGATGAGAGCATCTCTATAATGTATTAAAAAGACTGCATATGTATAATCTGCTATACAAATGATTTTTATTATGCGCTCTGGAATGACACCTTCTCAAGCACTAAAATAAACTTTGCAGTATAATAAAAGTCATTAGAATTCAGGTAAAATAATAGGATATAAACATGAAAAGAAAATTGAACGAAAATAATAAAATAAAGTGAAGAGAAAAAATAGAAATAATAAAGTCAAATTAAGCAAATAAAATCTAACAAAAATAATAAAATTAAAGAGGATAAAAAATAATAATCGATAGATAGAAGATTCTTACTTGTAAACATTATTGTTAAATTTGTTGTAACTGCCTAGAGCTACCAATGCGCCTAGGCCGAGAGCGTAAGTGAAGAATATCTGCGTTACCGCGTCTATCCATACCTGCACATATTATACAATAATCATGTCAATAATTGTAATATCTATATTCTAGTACAACTAAAAGAAAAATCGACGTTGTGTTGATGGTTTTACCTCAGGATCGCCGAGTTTCGAAAGATTCGGTGTAGCATAATACTTCAAACCTTCCGAAGCGCCGGGAAGCGTCAAGCCTCGCACGAGCAGTACCACCAGCAAAGCATACGGAAAGAGCGCCGTGAAATAGACGACCTGTATTACATCGTGTAATTCATACGCTACGTCTGAAAGTGGTCAAGATTTATCATAAGCTCGCTTTACCTTGCCGGTCCATTTAACGCCTTTCCAGATGCAAAAGTAACACATGATCCACACGACCGCGAGAGTGCCGGCCAGTTCCCATCTTATATTACCTACGTCTTCGATGCCCGAGGATATCATTAGGGTGCGCCTCCTTGTAACAAAAGGCGCAGATATTTTTTGATTGCACTGTAATTGATTAACTAAGGTATCTACTGGACCAATAATTAATCCCAATTTATAATTACTCCCAAAATTCCTTCACTGGATCCTTCAACAGCCTGTGGCTCAAATTTCCGAAGGATGTGGCACATATGACATTATTTGGCCAGTAGTCGTCCTGCCAGCATGACACGTTCAAACGTTCATCAGGCGTGATACAGTAACGCGTATTCCACGAGTTGTCGCAGGTTCTCCATGGTACGTCTGTGCACAATTTATATTAAATAAATGTAACAATTTCTGATTTTCTACAGCCCCCCCCCTCCCAAAAAAAAACAAAAAATAACACCTCTTGCAGAAGTGCCATGTATAAAATAAAGTCATTCACCAGCACGTAAGGAGACCAAGAAGTAGAAAAGCGCCCAAGCGAGAATGATGATGTAATACACATTGGTCCAGCAGGAAAGCACGCAGGTTGCATATCCAATGCCTGTATGAAGATCAACATTGTCACTGTCATCCTCCCAAAAGTATTTTAATGAAACTATAAAACTGAGAGTGCTCTCTAAAAATCACCTTTGAAAATAGGTGCTATTTTAAAAACACCTAGACCACCTATCGTCAGCATCTGACCTAAGGACAGTTCCATCAGGAACATAGGTATACCGGCCAGTGCAAGCGCGATGAAGTAGGGCACCATAAAAGCACCACCGCCATTTTTATAACAAAGATATGGAAATCGCCATAGATTTCCCAAACCTATGGCCAGTCCCACGACGGACAAAATGAATTCGATCTTTAAAAGAGAAAAGTACGGAAATTGTATCTATAAGTTAAATCCGGATTCTATCTAGATATTGTGCAGATTGACCAATGTCTCACCTTGCTGCTCCAGTTTCCTCGTTCTGGTAGGTCCTTGGGCCTCTTAATGATCGAGGACTGTCGCAGGCATTGTATCGCTTCAAAACGAAAGTCTGACTCTTTTTCGCCATTGGAGGGAGCTCGGTTGTTGGTGGGCTCGGAGAAGAGGGCCTTCAGCTCCTGTACCGGATTCACGGGACTCGCTGCCGGTTTCCTCGGCAGAGGACTAGTGGATCTGTCTACCTTGGGACGGCCGGTCGATCCCCTTGAAGGCATTATTCGTTGCGGCGACGAAATCGCGGGATGAGATCGAAATTGCAGAACTCACCTCATCCTAACAGGTCGATCGTGAGTGGAGATCGGCTCGCCAACTGTGTGTAACTTGTGCTCTTCTTTCTGATTAAAACGCTGGAACGGGATGGCCGTTGAAATGATGGTGAAGTGGAAAGAGACAGGGAGGAACGAAGGGCTAATTGATAATTATCGTCTATGTATAGGAAGTTTTTGTGACGTGACCGCGTCCTATCTAATTGCGTCGACCTTAACAAACAGAAAGCCCTTTAAGAGCGGCCGGACGTGTTACGAGAGGCTCGAGGAGAGTATGCAGGGGATGACGATAAGTCCCTAATATAAATAATAGATGAAATTTGCGTTCTCGCATGATAATACCCGCGGTCATCGTCGTCGTCGTCGCGCGCACGAGCGCGAGGTGCGCGTACAAGGTATGACATATAGTAGACAAGGGTCTTGATGATGACGGACGATGAATAACGAGCCACTTCCGGGAATCATAGCGTTCACCGAATGCGTTCTCATCGTCACAACCTTGTCCTATTTTATTATTTAATTCATGGTGTCCTGTGTACTGCGATATCGTAATAAATACTTCCCATATCGCACGTCTCGCGACAACGTATGACGAAAAGATCCCATCTTTTTTATTTAATTAGGAATCATAAAGTCGTGCAAAACAATCGTTGTATCAAAAGCTAAATTTCAAAAGAAATTTCAAACCAATTAACAATTTGATTATAGATAATGCGCGCGCAGTATGATGGACAGGTCTATATTTTATTTCAGATATTTTTCCCACGTAACTTCAAAGAAGCAAAAGGACTCCATTGCCAAAGGAATGATTGATGTATTTTAGCTTTGCGCGGAAATCGCAAGCGATACATACGCAGTTGTCACGATCCAAAATATCCAGTCTTCCTGCACTGTCAATGTTCTTGCACTGGTCCTTATCTCGGCATCCTGCTAAATATTCTGCTTCTTCCACGTGCGAGATCACTTCCGAGATCTTCAGTATAGAATGTGGAACTTTTGAGAAGGGGAATGGAGTTACCCCTTTTTTTTAGCCGAACGTTTAACTGAACACGACTTTGAGGTAGGGCTCGCACGGATGCCGAGATTTCTGCCGTACCCCGTCGCGATCTACCCCACAATGATGCTCGGTCCCCCTCGAGCATGAACGCACCTATCTTTCCATTCAACAAATTAATGCCACAGTGTCACTCTATATTTAGGCTGCTCGTACGACACGAAGAGATCGGTCATACGCGCGCGAATTGCGGCAACCAAATGCGATACGATATTTTCCATTTTTCCTTTTTGTTATCATGTGATTTTTTCGATATGATAATAGTTCATTATTACATTGAAGGATACTTTGAAGGAAGAGGCCGAATAAACATATGAGGGCTATAATTAAGTCTCGAAATGATAATTCTTCTCTAAAGAATTTTTGATGAAAAATATTTGTATATGTATATAGAATTAATTTTATGAACAGCAAATAAACGATTAGATATCTTTTTACGTATTTACAGATACCATCATTGAGACGGATGTATAAATATAAATTTGAATATATAGATACAGATTAGAAAATAATTTTGTTGAATTAGCAAAATAATTTAATATAAAATAAATTATACAGAATGCTCAAATTGATTGCTAGAATGTCAAAACTCTTTGCAGCATTGCTTATCATGCTTGAATTTCCTATATAATTATTTTGATAGTCTAAAAAAATTATTTTCAAATCTGTATCTATCTAAATTTTTAAATATTTAACAAAATCGTTCTTTTCATGTATTTTCATAAAGTTTTAATAACTATAATATGATGCTTTTCAAGATATCGAACTTTAATTTATAGGTAATATGAACAAAAAATTCATGCACTGAATTTTCTTCTGCTAACGTATAGCAACGTAGGTTTCTATGGTAGCGTGTAGTAAGAACTTAGGAAGTCTAATGAACACAATTGTTCATGAATTGTAATGAATACAATATAATTTGCGATGATTAAGAGTGTTGCACGATTGCGAGTATTTGTTAGATTTCCTATTATTCGCAGAAACAAATTCAGTGCATGAATTTTTTGTCAGTGTTCTACACCATAAATTCTAAAGTCATATTTTATTTCCTTTCCCACATGAATTTACAAATTTTAAAAATACTGTATATTTTGATTTGTAATTTGGGACTAAAGAGAGAAAACGCTTTAAATACATAATTTTCGAAAAAAGAAAATAAAATTTAATATTGCGTCGTTTTTATCATATTCATATAATATTAAAATAAAATTAAAATGAATAACTATTAGAAGTATTAGAATTAAAAACTACGATGTAAATTGTTATAAACTATGTTTAAAATATGTCTTTAAATGTTTCTTTAAAATTACCTGCGATATGAATTTTCAGCTAAAATTCCTTCAAATAAATATATGACGCAAATGATTTCCATCGCTTCGAGTCCATTGTTTCAAATGGTTTTATATTGCTTAAGCAAGAAAAGCATAGAAAATAAGAACAATTGTATGTGTTTTATCAATTTCTATGTTTAAACTTATTATATCATTATGATACACTTCATCAATTATGCCAATTGTCATTCTGTAGTTATATTTATAATTATTGTTGACATTTATAAATTAAAGAATATATCAATAAACTAATTCTAACAAGATATTGCTTTCTCTGTGCTAGAGATAACATTTTATGTAGCCAGTTTTTAAATAACTTTTATCTATAATATACATATTAGTATAATATGCATAAATATATAAAAAAATTGAAAGACATAATAAATAATATTAAAGATAATATTCGCTTATTTATTAATTGTTATCCGATTTGATTTAATGCAATTGAAATAAATTAGAATTATTTCTTAAATTAATAATAAATAAATTAAATATATGTATATTAAATTTAATTATAAGTTTTACTCAAATTATATCTATTTAATATATTTTTTCTGAAGCATACTTCTCGTCTTCGAAAAATAATTAGAAAACATTTTCACTTGTCATAGTTTTTATTTTAAAAAAATTAAATGTAAAATTACGTACTTTCAATAACAAGCATATTTTCTATTAAAATAAGTAAAATATATAAAAGAAATATTTTCTTTCCAGTAAATTTTTATTGTCATAATGTTTTGATTCTTCATTCTTTATATTTTTCTTTTTATTTTTCGCATACTTTTTGCATCTAATGGAGATAATATTTCAAGAAAAACTTACAAAAAAAAACAATAATTATATTATAATGCAAATAAATGTATGTAATAGTTTACAAAAAAATGTCACCATAAATACAAATTGATTTGGATGAAAGAATTCGATATCTAATTTGATTTCATTCATGTTCATCCAGTAGATTTGTTTTCTCGCCTATCAATAGATACTGCGCCTGTGCGTAACCTAGCTTAACCCAAATCTGAAACTAAACATTTGAACATCTTGTAGCTTGCGGTGGCCGGTGCCGACATGTTTGAGTATATTCATCAATATTGTTGACGACGTTCACTCGGTTGTTCGATATTGAATTCCAGACTAATCCAAACTGCAGTTGCAGTTTTTGACAATTTTGACAATCACGAGAATTCATAAGTTTTGCCTACATTTTCGAGATGGACAAGGAAAGTTATGCTGACAACAACGAAGAAGCAAAGAATCAGACACGGTGTTTTGTCTGCGACGCCGATGTCAAGGGTCGCTTTTATGCTTTGGCCTCTTGCAGAACGCAGAATTCGCAGGCCAGGGTAATCGAGAAACTCGGAGAATTAGTTGGCGAAAGGTGATGAATCTACGTTAAGTGGCCTGCATCTCCTGTACCACAAGACAAGATGTTAAATAAGTTCGATTTCTTGTTACAGATACATGGTCGTAATAACCGAGGAAGATGTGATCTGCCGCAGTTGCGGTATTCTCGTTAACACCTTGGATAGATTGGAAATTGAAGTGCGTGATACGCGGAATCATATTCTGCGCTTTTTAGAACAAAAGTATTCTCTGAATGAAGGAGAGCTTCGCAGTAGTAGTGACAAACCGAAGCCATGTCAACCACCGCAGATCACGAGATCTGGGGTGAAAGAGATTGCCTGTAGTATTAAATCGAACGAGAATGACTCAAATCCAGAAAATAAGAAGATACCATCGAAATCTTTGCTGCAATGCAATAAGTGTAAATATACTACAGGTATCGATTCATTCATGGTATATCACTTGAGGAATCATACCAAGGAATCCCTATCTTGTGATAACTGTGGAAATACAATGCTTGAGGTTACAAAACATAATTGTAACAAGGCAAATGATTTGGGAAACAAAGAGAATGAAACAGGTTGAGTATCACTGAATCAAATAAATGAAATATTGCAGTATCATTAGTTGCTTTCTATTTATATCAAAATTCAAATAATTATTTCATTTATGACATCATAATTCAGTTGAATGTACATTTCTTTTCATTCTATTAAGTGAGATTTAACAGAATTTTTATCTACAATCTGCATAAGCTCATCATGTATTTTACTAAATCTTATTAATTACTTACATTAAAAATGATTTATCATTAAATCACTTTGTCATCAAAGCATTATAGTCATTTTGAATATAAGATATTTGCATAATTTTAAAGTTAATATCACTTGTGTGAAAATGGAAAGCAGCTATTGTTTTGAGTTCTATAATTACACAGGTCCACAAAAAAAAATATCCTGTGCTGGAGGGGAGACCCAGCACAGAATCCCCTTTTTTGTGGGCCTGTGTTATTGACATTGATATATTACAGGTAATTCTGACGTTAGCAAGAATGAATCGGTAACACTATTGAAATCAACTCAAATGCCTTTTACTCAAACTACGCCACCGCCATTGACATCTTTCCAGCAAACAAATTGCAATCCCCCGAATGACACCCCTACGTTACCAACAAGCAAGTATTTACCAATAGATTTTAATATATTACTGTGTGTAAATGTATCTTAAAAAAAATTTCTTTTTACAAAAGATGATTCCACATCCTCTCAAGAACCAGTATATATTCTACAATCGATCGACATGACTGATACTGACAACTTAAAAAAGATAACAAACTTAGACTTAGATCTTGTGCAAAAAATGCAATCGAAAAGCAAGGATACAAAACAGGTGTTGACTGTGAAAGATGATGGAAGTCTGTTAGTGGTAGAAGTGCCAGTATCCTGGAAAGCAAAAGCGCCGATTATTAATTCATTATCGTTCGAGCAATTATAGAAGATTTAAGTAGAGTTGCAACGAATATTAGGTAACTTCGGTAATATTTTTACTATTCGGCCGAACATCAAATATTATTGTTTAAGTATTCGGCCTAATATTAAATAATTTTAACGTAAGAATCGAATTTTTTTTTAACTATAGTATACGCTCTCTTCACAAAAAACAGTGAAAATAATTTTACTAAAAATGAGTACCTTCTATATTGCACAATCTAACAAAGGACCGCATGGAAGTATTTTCTTTGATTTTTATGAGCTCTCACCTCTTAAAAGTGCAATTGAACACATAAAAAATATGTGTATCTTATTTTTGTCTACAAAATAATATTATATATTAAAAGCTCATCAAAATTAGAGATGAATACATCAAAATATATGTTTCTTTGTTATATCAGAGCTATCAATAATAGGTACTGTTGACTTGAAATGTTTCAGTATTCATCTTTGTTACCAGGATTGGCAAAGACTTTTTTTAAGAATAAAACATGGTTCTTAAATATATTTTTAATGCTTTAAACATTATAAAAAACCATGTTTAAAATATATTAAAAACAATAATTAAGTATGTTTTAAACTCTTTAATGTTTTTTGTCAACCTGTTTGTTAATATTCCTACTTACTTCATCACTGTTTTGTCATAGCTTCTACTCTCTCTAATTAGTGCGTTAGAGTAAGAACTATGATAATATGTTGGGGAGCATGCGACACGAACAAACTTTGAGTTATACTAATTATAAGTGGGAATATCGCATGTCCATTGTTTTTATTAACTTTTAAATCGTATACCTCCTTTGAGGTTTCCATCTAGTAATAGTACATAGGTGCGAATTGGGATTTGACATTTTTAATTGCAAGTGCCTCTTGAAGATTAAAACAGATATTTCTTTAAAACCACTCTTTTCTGAAGTATAATTTTCTCACAAATCCTATGGTATCACAAATTTTAATGAAAAAGCATTTAATGTAGTAGGGATAAGCCGCGATAACAACTGTTCATGCACAACTGTCAGCAAATTAAAAATTTTCGTAATGCGAATTCGCACTAGTGTACGGTTTGAAGGTTAAATGTGCCTAATACTCGAATATTCGGTTATCCAGCACATGATTGTCGAATATTCGGTAAATACCAAAGTTAAGTGCCAAATATTCGTTGCATTTTTTTATCTAAAGAGGCTCAGTATTTTTACATTTAGTTAGTCTTACAGATTGTACCTGTCAAAACAAAGTGTAATATATAATAATTTATTATAATTATGTTATAATTATAATTATAGTTTATAATTATAGTATTTTACGTACAAAGATTCAGAATATAATTACAAAAAACAATTATCTATATCTATCAGATATACATGATTTATTTTATTACAATATATTAAAAATAATTCATTATATATGTAAGTACTAAATGTAATGTCCACATATTTTTGTCTTCGAAATAAAATTAAATAATAAATGCAAAATCATAAAATATATGTAAAATTAAAAAAAATCTTAATTTTTATTTTTTTAATATTTAGATCTTTTTACAGCAAGCTTTGTTTTTGTATCTGATTAGGTAGAGAAATCCTTTTGTAAGAAATTAATTGCGCTTAAGTTGCGATAATTATGTTCTTCGCAATCAACATTTTCTTGTTTAATATATGGGGACTTATTGTATATACATATTTATATAATATTAGTCTTAAAGTTGTTAAAAATGGAAATTTTTGTTGTTAATACTCGGCTGTTACTTTTTAATTCTTTTATAGCACTTTATGATCTCAAGTAATTGAGGATTAATGTGGACACACTTGTGAATGCGAATAAACAAAAAACGAATTTCAATTTTACTTATTTTTTATTTTTCCTTAGCTTTAAAAATTAGAAAAAGATAGCATAATTAAAAGTATTATTGAAGTTACTTTACATTGATAGAAATGGACATGAATGAATTCGCGGTTTCTTTTTTGAATCAAACGTACAAGAAAAGAAGTGATTTTCAGCGCCACCTTATTCGAAAAATTGCGAACTAGAGTCGTGTGTAGTGGGAAGTTAAATTGATAAAAATACTCGCCAGTCGCTAGTTTATCGACTTGGAATCTAGTGACGTTCGTGACGCGACGTTGGCATCACTTCTATTCAAAATATTTTGAACGCGTCCCAACGCAACAGTTATATGGTTATGACTGGTGTAAATCATACAACTGGTCTGGAGTACAGTTATTATTTACTCGAACTTATTCGCGAGTGCAATGGCTATTGAGAGGCTTAAGTGCAATGTACTCGACATCTTCCAAAGTGACATCTTCCAAAACAACATTAAGGATGAATGGATATCGTCGTGTCGAGAGTTTCGACTACGTGTCGACGCCAGTATCGAGCAGAAGCACCTCTATGAAAAGGGTACAGTCCCCTATGTACTTTTGTAATTACAAACTGTCAAAAACTATCGATGAAAAAAATCATAGTATCTACTCACATAGCAAGAAGTTACTCGTGAGAACTCATTTATGAGTCCAAAACCCGGTTCCATCAATGTAAAATTAAACTTTAATCTTGGTTACTCTTTATTTTTTTTCTAAGAATTCTAAAAATTAGAAAGAGGTAAATAGTAAGTTGAACTACAATTAATCTTACATTAATGGAACTGGGCCAACAAGAGCAATCTTTTGTCTTTGCTTTGCAGATTGTAGTAAAAAGAAATCTGTCTACACGGATAAGATGTCAGAGCTGCAACAGGAAATTAGCGCAGCAAAATCTGACATAGACTCTGCCATATTGCAACAAAAAATAACAGATAAGAAGATATCAAATATAATAAAGTCACAGGAGGATGTCAAGGATGAGCTGGAAAAGGCAAAGGCACGAAGAGAAGCCTTATTACTAGAAATGGTAGATATACAACAGGGTAAGTACACCTTTTTTCCTGGATTTGAATATACAAGTTCAGTATTGCATTGTTTCTATCCCAATCGAATCTATTCTTATTTCATTTTAATGTTTGCAGAAGTAGAAGAAAGGAAGAAAAAGAAAATCTCACAATGGGATGCCATTAAACGTGCATGTCTCAAATACAAAGTACATTTGGATATACATATAAGTCTTCAAGAGGATAAGAATTGTCAGTTCATAAAAATGTCTTTTTTCACAAACAATGAAGAGGCAAAGAATAAATACTTTGTTCAATTATCATATAGTGATAACCACTGGACAGGTATGTAACATTCTAAATTAAATCTGAAATAACAAATATAATTAGTTAATATTATTGAGACAATTAATCATCATTTTAGTCGAACAAATTGAACCGAGAATAAAGAAAGAGCATTTCAACAAACTAAGCATTAGAAAGAATTCTTCTGAATGTTCCAGAGTCTCGGATATCACTTTATTTCTTTATCAAGTACGAAGTATATTTTTAAAGCATTACATGAAAACGTAGAATAAAATTATAAAACATGTAATGCATTAATTATAATAGTTTGTAAAATAGACATATTTTTTTAAGATAAGAAATAACATATTCTACTTCTCGTTGCGAGAGTGGTTTTTATTAATAAAATTTTTATTAATAAAAGTTTAGATACCTAAAATAAATTGTATATGTATAAGATATGTAACATATGACACTGTCTAAACGTCGGCACGGTTTTATTTAATTTTATATATATA
>NW_011627210.1:148805-193761 GCF_000204515.1 Acromyrmex echinatior
TATATATATATATATATATATATATATATATATATATATATATCTATATATGTGAAAAATCAAGAGATACTAATCATGCCCGTTTAAAAAGTATAATTGATGCCTGTTTCTGCCAATGTAGATCAACTTTAATCTCGGTTCAACTTACTCTTCATCCTTTTATAATTCTTAAAACTAGAAAAAGAGTTAAATAAAAATTAAACTACATTGGTTGAAAAAAATGAACGTAATAAATTTAATAATCTCGAGTCAAAATGGTGCCATTTGCATCGTAATTTTTTTTTAAAATCTTCGCAAATTTTCGTGTTACATTTAGCTGAAATTTTTGATTTACAATTAACACATTTAATGTTGCAATATTGATTAAGGGAAGAATGCTTCTTTTCGCAAATCTTTCAGAAGAACGGACGTATACGCTATATTTACCATAATATTATTATTTACGCGCGTATGGAATAACCGAACACCGTACGCGGATGACGGACGGTTGATCCCATTATGTATGCATAGAGGCACGCTGATAACAATTCGTCCCTATTGGCACGAGTTAACGAAGAAGTCAATTGATCGCCCACTGCCAATCTGCCCATGCCAATGGGCAAGTTAACAGATTTCATTTGCTCCATTAACCCGTCGGAAATTCGTTTGCATATACATGACCATCGAGAAACTTGAGTGAAGACCGAAGTCTTCCGCGAGTTATCACGTTATAAAATGTTGCTGTTATTCCTTCATTCATATCATCGCTCTGTGATATGTCGGAAACTTATCAGAAAAAATGATGATTAACATATTTCCGCTGTGGATTCGAAACACTGTACGTGCCTTTCCAAAATACAATGATATTCAATATATATTTTTTATTGCTTTGTCATTTGTGGATGCAATTGCATCTGTCGAGAACGCTATACGTTTAAGCGAAAAAGAGCGAATTGATACTTAGCGAATATAAGAACGAATCGTCAATCCATCATGTTGTCAATCGATTCGATATCGAATTTCGCAGACATGTCGGCCATTCTCTATTTCGCGCGCTCAACGAAGAGAAAAATTTAAGACTTACTTCTACATAAACACGGAAATTTTCGCCGGTGAAGACTATTTACAATGCATGGGCATGTAAGGATCTCATCTTACAGTTATCGAACAGAAAAGTGAATATAATTTATTAGCACGCAGTACAATTCGTTTTCTCTTACAACGTAAGGAATCTGAATCTTGAATGGATTTTTCTCAAGTTATTTCAAGACTCTATTATCAAATAAACGAGTGATTCTCGTTCGAATATCCAACAGGATATTTTTGGACGCACAAGATTTCTCCTAAGTATACATACTTATCGAAGTTATCTTGGTCTCGAGACTTGCTACGACTAAAGAAGGTGCTTCTCTCGGCGACTTATGAGATCGCTGAGCGTGCAAAATCGCTTCTCTATTTATGTGCTAAGACAAACGCACAAACACACCGTCACCTTCGAAATCACTGGGAAAACGAAATTCTCCAAGAACGCTCGAAAGTATCCTCGAGCATGTTACATTTCACGTATATACACGCGATGCGCACTACAATGGGTGTCTGGAGACGGCGTGTCGTTTCTAACAATCGCTCCGCTCATACTTTGGTGGTCTACCTCGCTTCTTTCTTGCCGTCTTCGTCAAACGACATTAAGTTCTTGCGCGAATTTCTCAGATCTCTCTTCCTTTTCGTCGTCGGATCTTCACCCTGCTCGATGTGGTGCTCGCGCAATTATTCTCATAGAGCCAGCACGCACCGCGGCGACGCTGGAGCTTTTACTCGAGGGTGGCAGCGAAGGATACGTTGCTCCTGGATGCGACCGCTGCGGCGGCCAACTGCAGAAGCGTCGGCGGTAGCGGTGCCTGTGGTAGCGCCGACGTCAATTCGACCGTCATCAACGACGTGGGCGTTGTCGTGGTTGGACAATCGCTGCCGACCCCGTAAACCTTGGCGTGATTTACCTCAAGCGCGACGGTCAAGTCGGCCAAAGCGGCGTCGCACAGCACGGGATTATCTGCGAACAACAAAGCGTGCGTGTGAGTGTAAGGGCTTACCGCGTGACACACGATGAAGTGGAGCAACAATAAGATATGAGAAATACATGTAGCTTGCCCGTTCACGCATCACGGGCGATTTGATTTTTTTATTTTCTTGTGGTATCTTATGCTTTTATACAATATATTTTACTATATCTCAGCCCTAAATTGTGACAAGAGTCACAGTATTTTGATCATAAATTATCGTAAAAAAAAATTATCGTAAAAACACGCGTGATTAATGACAATGTGGCGCCAGCTGTGATAACAAAGATTGCATAGCTGCAATATCAATCGTTAACAGCAATTGTCACATTCGCGGTTCGAAGGCTTTCCTAAACTTTTGTTACAATTCTCGTCGCAAGTTTCCTGAGTTTCCCGGATGCGAAATCGTAAGCGAAGCAGGAAAAGAAAGTGTCAAATAGAAGCTGAGACCTGCAGTCAGAAGATAACGGGATTGGGCACGATAGCGTGGCTGCAAAGAGACAGAGTCGATACATTAACAATAACAAAGCTCAACAGACAGACGCCGGTATATAATAAATAAATCGAGATGGCGCCGCAGCGGGGGTTATCGCGAGAAATGTAACCGTTGTAACAAATAATGTACGCCTCGGGAGCCGAACGGAGCCAGGCGATTATCAGCCAGTAATTTATTTTCCGTCCCCTTTGCGCCCGGCTGTTCTCTTCACCAGTCCCTTCTCTCATTCTTTTTCCCCTTGCTCGCCTTCCCACCGTTTGTTTGTCCACGCTGGACCTAACAAGCGGTGTTTATTAATTATGCCGCTGACGCCACTCATCGTACTATCCTCTTCTATTAATATCTAATTGAATTTAATTGTTCATCAATCATTCATCAAATAATGTCGAACAGCCCCTAATCGAAAAAGAAACATTAGCGAGAAAAAAGCAGAGAAGCAATACTAAATTATGTGCAGTCTCATAAAATTAGAATGAATATATCTTTAGATGTTTATTCCAGTACAGTGTGAAATTTATAGCTTATTACATTGAATATTCGCTTGTGAGACATCAGAATTCTCTGCGGAACGAACAGTTGTCTCACCGAGTGGAGATTTCTATGGGAATCAGAGTCTCGTTTACGACTGTTAACTCGATTATCGTTCGTCTGTGACAAATCTTTCACGTATCGGCCAAATAATAGATAACATTGCGCATACTTATTTTCTCATCAATGCGATTATGTTATATTAAAATTAAATTCACGTGTCTTGTCGCCTTTAATTAAGAGTTATTTTATCGAGTAACATTATATAGATATATCTGGAATATTTAAAAAAAAAGATGAATCACTTTTTCTCGTTGTTGCCCTTTTTCTTCAGATCGATAAGAGATGAAGGACAGAAGAATCTTAAATAGTGCAATATCAATTCTAATATTTGCTATTATATAATGTTATTATAAACAATCTGTTGTGTGCATGAATAGAAATATGTGCGATAGCGTTAAATATGATACTAAAAGGCTGCGAAGAGGGATGCCTTGAAAAAGAGAGAGAGTGTGTATCTAATATAAGCTCACCTTGAAGGTATATACGTAGCACGTCGGGGACTCCATGAATCGTGCATCGTGTATTAGCCACCAGCTCCGGCATGAGAGTACGTATTTGATTCATGCTAACGTCGGCCCAGCAGAGCACCGGGAAACCGCGAAAATCTCGACCGGACAGCATAACCAGGCGATTGTGCGACGCATTCAGTTCCTCCAGCGACGGTAGCCACGTCTAAATCATGATCATACAATTGATACACAATTATATCGCACATCGAACGAAAAAAAAAAAGGGAAAGCAAAAAGGAAATTTGAGTGGACTTTTATATTTACCTCCGACGTATCCTCGAGAGTGGTGAGTTGATTGTGTGAGATGTCGAGCACGCGTAACCCGTCGAGACCGCGCAAATCGCGCGGTCCAATCGTGGGGCCCAGCGCGTTATGGCTAAGATTGAGCCTCTGCAGCTCTTTCATGCCTAGGAAAAGAGAGCCGTCTAGACTACGCAGCTCGTTATGCTGAAGGCGCAGATCTTGGATAGTGCTGCCTGCAATCTCCTCGCCTTCCTCTTCCACCAAATTCTAATAATATCAAGAATATCAAGAATTAGAGTCCGACCGAAACTTTTGCCGAAACGAAACACTCGCCTACATGTCAATTTTAACCGAAACCAAAACCAAAACCAAAATTAAAAAATAGAAATCCTACAAAAACCATATGACATACTCATATATCATATACTTTTTCTTCATAAATATTATAATTGAAACAATAATTAAATTTCGGTTGTATGTCCATTTTGATCAAAGAATATATGTACTTCTTCTTCATAAACATTATAATTTAATTATTGAAACAATAATTACACATATTAAAATTAATATTTATGAAGAAGAGCTATATGGTTTCAGTCAAAACTGACACGTAATGAGTATTCGTTTTTAGTTTCGGTAAAAGTTTCGGTCGGACTCTATCAAGAATAGATTTTGACCGATCGTCAGATCAGACAACGTAAACAGTCTCGATGATGACGTAGATACGTAAAGTATCGGATGACGTAAATACCTACCTCGGAGGACGGTCTTCCTCTGTGAAGTCTGGCGATCCGGTTATTTGATAGATCGAGCAATTTAAGTTCACGTAGACCGCGCAAGGAAGCCAGAGAAAATTCACGGAGCTCGTTGTGCGTCAAGTTCAGGCACTTTAACGATCTGAGGGGATAAAGAGCGCTACTTCCATTTCCATCACCGTCCGCGCCGCCGAGAGACTTGAGAGAATTGTGCCCGAGCTCGAGGTCCTCCAACATCTCGGCTTCTAAGAAATCGTCCGCGTTCAGCTAAAGAGGCATAATTTAGACGTCTGTTGAATTTCTATTCATAATATAACATGTGCGTAAACTGCGCAATCTAATTAACGCCATTCGAGTCGACGCGTCACACAATTTGAACGAGAAAGCCACGACGTGAAATACGTCCGTCTGTTTCATTTGAGTGCCGACTTGAGATCCTTCCGCCAGGCGGAAGGCGGTAATAATTACGTTACGTCGCGGTAATTGACTCAATGTACGGCGCGCTTTTGCCTCCTCCGACACCCCCGTCGTATCGCACGCGTTAAAGCGTAATATTCGAGAGCACGTGCGCTCCGAATGCACTCGCCTGACGATGCAATTTCGTAGATTTACTCTCTCACTTTTAAATTCCTCGAAATTCCACTCTATCAAAGAGAAGATTGTGGTACCTAGAAACGTGTACCTTAAAATATGTACATGTACATTAATTATTTTTTAATAATAAAATGTTTTCTGTTGACTTATATTACTTTTTAAAAATATAAAATAAAATTTAAAAACTCTCAATCTTTAAAATAAAAATAAACAATAAATTCAAAGCTAATGAGAGTCAAAGCAGACGTGACCAATGATTCAATTACAAAACTTTGATTACTTTCCATTGCACAAAATCTTTATTTTTGAAGATTTCGGCTCTCTTTGGAATCCTCTTCAGCAAAATTACTTTTTAACTGTAGTAATATAACTGAGCTAACATTAAAAATCTCATTATTATTAAAAAATTAATTAGTGCCCCAAGGATTTCGAAAAATCTAAAAATTAAAGAGTAAATAATTAATGTCTTCCAAGATACGATATATCCTTTAGTACCCAGTCTCCCCTGTATTCGTTTATTCAGCGTAAAAAAACTTTCTGCAATTTAGACAATAAAATTTTGTTCTTGCGAATAAACAAATAAACATTTTGCGTAGTACATGTCGACTTTCGTGCTATGAAATCACACGATCGGACTCGAAGCTTAAAAAGAATGTCGCACGAAGCGGCGAATTAAATACCTCTTGCAATTCGTTATATGAGAGCTCCAGGAACTTTAGGCGCCTGGCTTTCTGCAGAGTGCCATCGAGATTTCGGATCTTGTTCTGCTGGAGAAAGAGAGTCTCCAGACGGTGAAGGTATCGGAACTCGGCCGGAAGATGCGTCAGCTTATTATCCGCGGCGTAAAGCATCTTGAGATTGTGGCCGGACGATGGTAACTCGCCATCGAGTGACGTGAGCTCGTTAGAATTAATGAGCAACCACTCGAGTTGATTCAAATCTCTGCAAAGAACAAACAAGTGGGGCACGTGGCTAAATCCTGCTCTACGCTCCACGTATTCGCCGCTGAGCGAACACGTAGAATCGCAGATTTCCAAGTACGATTTTAAAGGTCGATGATCAATAGTCCACGCAGGGAATTTCCTTTAATCAGCAATTCAATGGCTCAATCATAGACAGAACTAATTAGATAAGAGACATAGTGTCTAAACGAGTAAGTAAACAGGATGGGTAAGATGCTGTGGTAGCTTTTTAACTATGAATGCAAGTCTCAAAGATAATGGAAATTATACTTTTGTCAACAACACATTGCAGTTTATAATTTTTCGTAATATTAAATGTAATTAATCATAATATTAAAATTTGAATAATTCTAATTTCGTGTTCGAATCGAGAAAAGATACCTTAGAGTATGATTTAGGCTGTTCAAACGATTCCTGCCGACATGCAAATGTTTCACTAGAGGCGGTAGCGAACCCGGGATCATCTCAGAAATTGCATTTCCGGCCATGGCCAAATGCTGAAGTGTCGGATTGTGCTAAAATAAAAAAAAAGGTCATTAAATCACGACGTTGTGTGATGAATTTGCTATCTCTTTTTTTCTTTCTATTGACTATTCAAGTTTAAGATTCTTTTTCTTTTATCTTCTATTAATAACGTCTCTTTTAAATACAAAATTGTCTTTCTTAAACTTTTAATACTCACTTCCGCTCTTTGATCATAATAACACTTAAGAATTTGCGCACTTTTAGATTTGCAAAATACAGAATCTTCCTGTCAATTTGTGCAAAATATTCATAATACGTAGCTAATTGAGCAAGTATATATAAAGTCTGTTCTTTTCAAGCGAACTTCTTGCACAGTTTATCTTTCCTTTTTTTTTGTGTGTCAAATTGGAGGGAAAAGAATGAACGATATGCATAAAGTTCTGCTTAAAAGAATAGGTTTACGATCTATTGTGCCAACGATCTTTCTATTTTATTATTTCTCTCTATTTTGATCCCCTTCTTGCATAATGCGTGAATTCTAAAGCTAAAGTAATCTAATCACTTACCTTAAAGTCATCCAAATCAATGCGACTTATCCGGTTCATGCTGAGTGCCTTGGTATCGAAGGTACCTCGTTGTCTGCGAGACTCAAATACTGCGTACGACCCAGACCAGCAAAAACGTCGCCATCCACGACCCTGCAAATCGTGATAGCACGCTTGTTCATGGGTCCTTGACTTTAGCAAAACGATATGCGATATACGATAATCACGCGAGCGGCGTTTCCGCGCTTGTGTGATGTTTATTTTAAAGATCTGATTTTTCTATTAGCACCAAAGAGCAGTAGTATTTCATATTTTCCTCTATTACAACGTTGTTTATCATTTGTGTAGTAATACGTGACCGGAGCAACGAGCTGAACCAATGAGGGGCCCTGAAAAAGTGGCGACGCGCCAGACGTTATCGTTCGATTATACACTTAGTGTTGGCTCACTGCGAGACTCGTTATTTAATTATTCCACGACGGTAAACACACACAACTTCCCGCGATAACTCGCGCGAAGAGGTCAGGCACGATTAAGATTTCATTCTTACGTCTCGTCCCTTCTCCTTGTCTCGCGAGGATACTTAGCATTCCTATAAAAGAGGCATACCTATAGTCCTCAAGGACCGTCGATCTTTTTTTCTTAATGCGAGATACATGCAGCAGGATAATCAAGGAAGACTGGTAACTCATCCTTTGTGTCGCTCGTAAAGGATGATGGCCACTACGGGCATTATACCGAGGAAAGATGAATAATACAGAACGAGAGCCAAACGTATGGACTGGAAAACTAGCAATCGTCTCAGTCGAGAGCTCCTACACCGAATTCGTCGAGACGTATATTGAGACGATTTATCGCCTTTCTTCACCAATCTCCGTGATAAAACCATTATGTAACGATATCCTGCTTCCGCTGTATACTGGTCAACATATCACGCTTATTGTCACGTTTTGTTACAGCTTTCAGTACCTCTTCTTTCTAAAAGTCTAAAACTTTTAGAGTGAATCTCACTTTGAAGAGTAAAATCTCACTTTTGCAAATTAAAAATTGAGCCTTTCTTTTTCAAGACTTAATTTTCATTTTTTAGAGTGAGATTTCACTTCAAAGAATTTAGAGAGTAATAATACTGGAGCTGTATAAAAAAAGAACTCATGACGAATGCAGTCGAGAAACTTGCAGATGATTATAAACGAACGAATTATGGATGGACTATCGTATTATAAAGTGCCTGGAATTAACAATCAAGCTTGACGATTTACTGTAAGATTTTAGTGATAATCCACCGTTCACGGCAGTTTTCTCAGCGTACACCTCGACAAAAGTTCAAACGTCGGTTCAAACGTGTACGCAATGGCGCCGCGAACGCCTTCGCAAATACTCATTGTGGGAATTAAGATCGCTTCTTTGTTATACATATACAAATGCTTCCATTCAATGTCCGCAATAGCAGACGATGACCTTTTGCAAAGATACTGGCCGACCATATCGACGTGTGTGGCACACTTCAGACGGAGACTACGCGACGGAGTACGCGGCTACGGATGACAGACGTGCACCACGTCTCCAACATTTCGTTACCATTCAATTTGCCTGCATTTTTCAATCAACTTTCCAATGTAATAAATAAATAAAGGTCTACGAGCTTAATAGTCTATTTATTACAAATTTAAAACATTTTTTAAATTATATTTACTGTAAAGCTTAACTATTATATAAATTATCACAACTAAATAAAAGATAACATTTTGTACTAGGTCAACCATGTTAAAACTAATTAATATGTATACATAATCTAACAACCGATAACGTTGAGGTCTATGATATAAAAATCAGCTTTCAAACTTCATCAGAATTTTTCAATTTTGTGTGGAATTTCGATACAGATTATACTCCGCCCTTTCTGCTTTCTCTCATCGTATGAATAATATTTCGTCAATTTAATAAAATTGTTACGTAGTAAAGTTCCACGTTAAAAGACTGATGAGAAGCAGGAAGAATTATCCTTATATTAAAATAAGGTAAGCAGTTTTATGATATTAAATTGTTGATAACAATATACTACCACAGTTAAATAAAGGTCATTTGACTTTTCAAAAATATAAACATTGCTTTCAATTTTTCTATTTGATTTTTCAGTCGTTTTGTCAAATTTTCTGCAAAAAATTCAACTTGGTAATTGGCCGTTAAGCTTTCCTGCAAGTCCTATGTCAATCCATACTGAATTAATCCAGTATCTTAATCTTTAACTTTATTATTATTAAAAAAAAATAATAATCTAACGTATATAGCAAAAGAATGCTGATTACAGAAAAGTTGCTTAGTTAATGTTTACCGCACTTGTGAGAAATACAGATGATCTCCGAAACCATCGTTATCTCTACATAACTGTATACACAGTGGGTTGTAGTAACCGTGACTGATAAATCGTGTCATTATCGCGCGTCCCCCCATGATTCTTTACGTTTCTTCGTCGAAGACTTCGGCACTTCGACATAATCTTACTGTTCAAGATCATCATTCACGCATTAATAATTTTTCGATGGCAACGAAGTTCATCAACGGATCACTCGTTCCGTCGCACTTACCCAAGATGATCGTGATTCAGCTCGAGTCGAGTGATAGACATACGCAACTCCTTGAAATCGTGACGCGATATGTCGCGTAGATTCGAATGCGCCACTCGCAGGGTGATCTGCTGTTCGGGGGTGAATTTACCGCTCAATGCCTCGGCCAATTGGTCGAACGACTTCATCTTCTCACATAATACCTCAATACGCTCCCCTACATGATGGCCACTACCACCGTTTCCTCCACCACCGCCAGCATTGTTGTTCACGTTGGCGACTCCGCTAGTAGACGCGGCTACCGTCACCGCCGCCTGGTTGATAACGGGACTGGAAAACTCCTCTTGTCGGCAGGTGCACGGGCTGATCTCGCGGCGTACGGCGCAATGCAGACTCGTGCTGGCCGCGAGGCCAAGCAGCGTGTAGAGAATCCCGGACATGCTGTCACTTGACACGGGAGCGAAAGTACTGATTGCAAAGTATGATTATAGATGATTGTCAAGGTGATTGTACGCGATCAAACGAAAAATAATGACGTTCCACGACGTGCGAAACGGTGAGACCACCCTCTGCGCGAGCACCACTTTCCAGAATGTTCTTTTTCGTCTCTGCCACTCGGTACACTATGTACACACGATATTACAGATTTCACAACGGTAATCGTCCGATTTGACCGTATAACCATCTATTTTTCGTTAAGAAAAATACAAATGTTAGCACAATGTCATAGCGAGGAAAATTTCAAGCTGTCGCGGTGTTTTCGAATACCGCTGTCTACTGCCAATCACTGATCAACACTAGTAGGCGAAACCCAATACTGTAGCGACTGACAACCACGTGTTATCTGTACTGTCGCTGATCCACACCATCCTACGGAATATAAGTTCACCGTGCCTCCCTCTCTCTTTTCTTTCGCTCTCTCCTCTCCTTCGCAGTCGCGGGGAACGCGCGAGAAGGAGGTTTATCGTCGTCGCCAACGGGCCTTCCTCTTGGCGCCACGGACGCGGCGACGGCATTAAGTCGCGGCGCGCCGCGCGAGACTTACTTATAGTCGCAACCGAGTCGTCGCGTCGGTACCCACCGTGGCGCCGCACGCCTCCTTCAGCGAGGAACTCCCTCCGGGGCTCTTCTTCACTCTTCTTACGACCCCCTCCGTCGTATGTTACGCGCGTACACCGACGGGCTCATCTTCTTTTTCTACCGGCCGCGCGCTCACTCATCAACGGTCCAGCCCGGCCCGGCTTGGCTCCAATAGCTGCTCTCTCTCTCTCTCTCTCTCTCTCTCTCTCTCTCTCCCCCTCTCTCATTCTCTCCCCCTGCGCCTTACCACCACACCCCAATACTATGCATATTCTCGTTCCTCTCCTTCCTTGCCTCGTTGTTGTTCACCTCGTATACTCACTCCTCCTTCGTTTTTCTGCCGTGCCCCACAGCATGTTCTTTACTCCCTCGCCGTAGCTACCACGCTTACTCAAATCCGGTCCCCGGTAGGGGCCGACGCTTTTATTTCTTTTTACGTTTATCCAATTATTCCCGGAAGTTTCGATTGCCCAAAAGGAGAGATATCTCTCGTCTCCATTCGTGGATCCTGACTGAGGAAAGACGAAGGAGTTTGGCCAGGACAGCCGCGCTACGAAAGATTCATCAACCTCTCGTCTGTATCGTATACATGCCGCTAACGTTGTTTGCACCGATAAATGGATAGATTGCTCAACTTGTGACCTTTGCTTAACTGCTTCGCACGGTGCGCGACATGAAAGAAAGTATACAGATAATTCTTTTGCGCTCTCTTTCCCAGTCGCCCTTCATTGCGCTTTCTTCCTTTTTTTATTACAAACCGTTCATAGCGTTTCTTCGTCTTTTTGCGCATCCCTTTAATATAAACTCTCAATCTAAAAATCTATTGTAACATTATAAATAATTGTCGACTACGGCAGATGTGATTAAATTAATTTACACGTCAGAAAGTTATCCGAATTCTGAAAAATAAATCGAGTTGTTTTTATTTTCTTATCATATTTATGTTTATTGAAAGTGAGATTTTAGATTCGTAAAAAAAACACAAAATTCTTTTGGAATGTCATTTCGTTGGGATCGGTCGAGAAACAGCTGTTGTCGTTGTCATTGTCAGGTTTGTTAGAGCTTTAGGCTCAGCCGATTCATCATCGGCAATTATTAAAAGCGGAGTCGACCAAATGTCCTGTTTCTTACACCCGAGTGTATTTTGACAAGTGATTTATGGTTGTCGGGTGTTTCAGGTAGTCCAATAGCTTTCGTCGCGACACTTTCTCTTTTTGTTCCTTTTTTGTTACCCTATGTCTGAAATAGATATATAATCTCAATCATCATATCTTAGATATATACTTCGTTTTAATTGGCACAAATATTGATATTATTCGATGAAAAATTATTTTGAAACGTGGCATCGAAATTCGGAATGACCGAAATTATAACGGGGCTTTTTATCAGAATGTAAACGGTCGGAAGAAACGTGGTGCTTCCCCCCTCTCTCTCTCTCTCTCTCTCTCTCTCTCTCTCTCTTTCGCCGGTTACAAATTGGAGAGATAAATCCCAACTTCAGTTAATCATCGTAAGGAGAGCGATCCCGGGAGTTCAATCCCGGGAGTACGCGTGTCCGTGTCGAGATCGTAAGTGTTCTATCAAGGGTTTCTCTGTTCATCGTAAAATAATATCGATTACTTAATGAGCTCGCCGATGCGGCGGCGGCGCTTCACGGGTCGCTTGTCATCCGAGTAAACGCCTCTATCTATACATATAACGTGGCTGTTTACGCGCATGATTTACGTACCCATTTATGTGCTGTAACTCGCCAGAGGTATGTCGTGTAAATTCTCGAGCACGGCGCCACCGCGACTCGCCTTATATCCTCTTTAAGCTATTCCACATTGGCTGATCCCCCATAGTATCTATCTGTACTGGCACGCCTACAATTTACCTAATCTCTCCCGGCGTATAAAGGTCATCAAACTGTGAACAAAACAATGCGACGAAAAATATATAGCTTTAATTTTCCATGTACATTCTTCGAGAGTCAAGGGAAGACAAATTCCAACAATTTTCATCCCAAGAAACGTGATTTTATTTATTTCCCCGTCAAGATAGGTGCGAGGAAGTGAGAAAGAGAGAGAAAGAGACTCTTCTTTTTTATCCCGTTGCTGTCGCTATTATTCGTTGCGAGCACGGAGTAATACGGGAGCGAGGAAGGAAGTCACAACATATGGGAGATGCCAGCAGGCAAAAAAAAAACAAAGCAAAACGAGGCAATGCGAGGCAAGGCAAGACAAGGCAGGGCACGAGGCATAAGGTACGAGGTATGAGGCGGAGGGACCTAACTCCGTGCCTTGGTTTAACGAATGCGAGAATGTGGCCTGGCGCCAACGCACACACGACCGCCGCCGCCGCCGCCGCCGCCGCGCCAGCCGCCCTCGGCCACAGCCGCCGCGTCACGCACTCTCGCCTCTTTCGCCAGCTCTCTTTTTCTCTCTCCCTCTCCCCCCCCCTCTCTCTCTCTCTTTCTGTGTAATGACCTTACCGGAGTTCAAAATACTAAATTGTAACCGACCTTTCAATTCACGTGTCCGCCTCATGTTTGAAATGATGATCATATTTAAAATATATATCAGGATTACTTCCAAATAAATAGGAGTTAATTCGTTCCGTATCTTGCGATGATTTTATTAGATGTTTCTGTTTATGTTCCCTTAGAACATATCTCGATATTATTCTCTCTGGAGTATTCTATGTGTCCCGATGCTACAACAAAAAGCTTGATGATATGTAATGTAATATAAACGCGTGCAAAACTCTTGTAAACTGTTTACTCGGTTTAACTAGACTACTCAATTTTAATGATACATGTTTTTAAATGGCTTGTAAGCGATCTCTCACGTAGAGTTACTTAAAGAGTTATTACCGCAAAATAGAATAAATCTTAATATACATTACTCTTAATTTAATATACATTACCCTCTCTCCTTTTTCTCTCGGCGTCCGTATAAGTACATCGTTTCTCTCTGACGCTCTGCCTGCATCTGTGTACTGCATAGCTTCGAGGTATGCAGGCAAACTCCTCCTTTTCTTATCGAGAAAAAGAAACGGTGGAGGAAAGAAGCTGGAGGAGAGCCGAGAGTGGAAGCAGAGGAAGGTAGCGGTGCGGACATCGAGAGTATACACGATAGGCCTTTTACATGCTGCATTGAGATATTAGGAAATAATCGCTTGACGTAGGCGACGAGGACGATCAACGTGAAGATCAGTCTGTCCGCGGTTTCGGGGCTGCTGGATTCTTATTTCTAATGATGCATCATTTCTAATGATGATCATGATGATCAGTAGATTATTGTTCTCTGCATGACAATAAATCGATTCGTCCTTTTACTGCATTCTCTTTCCATTCTCTCTGCATTCTTTTTCCAAATCTTCTTTTTTTCTTTTCTGAAAAAAAATGCAGAATCTATTTAATTTTACATGCAAACGTAATCCTTCACATTTTTGTACTTTCTTTTCTCTATCATATTCTTGCGCAATCCTTGCGACACACACATTTTCGCAAGACTTTTTTTTTATCTTATATTGTGCAATAAATAAATACAGATTTTTGACAGAAAAATTGCAAAGTATGATTGCAAAGTATTATATCAATTTTGCTTTTCTTTTTTACCAAAGAGAGAGTTGTATTATCAATTTCTTGGAAGTTGCGATCAAGTCCGAATTATATCCCGTAAAAGAAATGTTTGTCTTCGCTTTTTCACGCTTCTGGCATCTGGTCTTTTTTTCTCTTTTTTTTTTGTTCTCTCTTTCTCATTCGTTCAGTTTACGCGGTGCTGCGCCGCGTGGTTGACCGCGAAAGGGGTAAAAGAGAAGATGTACGAGAGAAGATTAAGTTAAACACGTACTGACGATCTAAATCTAGACGTCGTAAAGCCGCGAGTTTGGCTTTTCTTCGCTTCTAAATCGGATCACAATGGAAACATTTGTTTTTATTCAAACTCTCATTCTTTAGAGGTTTACACTGACATTCGTTACTCTCATGATAATTGCAGTTCCGCTTGATAAATATCAATCGTAAAAACAATAAACGAGAAAAATGGTAGAGAAGCGCTTCGTTTAAACTTTTTAATTTTTTGCTAATTTACATTACTTTCCATTTTCTGTATTCACATTTATTCCAGGTAGAATCATAATTAAGTTATAATGATATCATAGGATATCATAATATCATTTAAAAATAAACTTATAAGTGACAAATAAGGTGTCAAGGTAATGTTCTTATGATGTTATTATGACTTCTGTTTTAAGAAACTAAATACAATAAGTAAAGTCGAAACGTTTCCTATATATTATATTTTAACTAATTGAGTGACACTCTAATAAACTATTTTACATTTGTGATTTAATTTCTTGCTAATAAATTGACCTTTCTATTACCGTTATTTACATTGCAATCTTGATTTTTATTTTAATTAACTTCTGTGTTTACTTGAGTATATATAGAAAAATATCATTCTATTGCTACGAAAAAAGATTACACTCAATTTATTTTCTTTCTTTTAAGTAAAGATGATACCTTTAACCTTAAAGAGAAAATATTTTCTTAATAGTAATCTTGAAATTGATTTTCTTGATAATAATTCTATTTGTTACAAATTAAAAATTCATTAGTATATTCATGATAAGAACTTATTTTCTTTTGAAATATATTTTTATCAAATGAATTGAAGAAACAACTTCATAATAAATAAATCAAATTTGTTTTGATTTAATAATCTTAATTGAAATTTAATCTCGTGCTGATCGTAAACATGATTAAAGGATTATTACTTAGAAATGTCATACATCCCCCGTATTCCTTGTCGTGGATATTCCAGACGACATTGAGAGCCTCTGACGCGTGTGTTTACGGGGATTTAAAACCGGTGCCATTCCGCCGCGGCCACGGTCGAATAATTCCGGCCGAATTTTTCACTTCCATCGCTCTTGCTGGATCTTGTTTTCTATATAGATACGGGACCTTTCGGGGTCGCTGCATTTCTCGGCGCAACATAGCGGAGAGAGACCGGAGGAAGATGAGCATCAGGGCGCCCGTTGTCGCGTCGAACAATCCAGGAAGACCTCCATATCGCGGGACCCGTCACTTCCTGCTCGTGATATCAAAATGTCATTAACATTTTTCCGATGAATATCCCAGTGAGTAAAACGCTAGCAGTTCATCGATCGGCTGATCCGAGAGATATTACCGTAGATTGAAAGATTACATCCGCGTTAATCTCGGATTCTGTTATCAGAGTCCGCCGACATAAGCCATGTCCGCCAATGTAAGATTAACTTTAATCTCGGGTTTAATACTTACTGCGTTTGACCAGAATTCGGTAGTCAGTTCTTATACATAAGATCGTTCTTAAGATGTAAACTAATTACGGAGCTGTATTAGCATCTCAAACACTGTTTAAGACACTTGAAAACAACCAATACTTGAAACTTAAGATGCTAATTACTTAAGATGTGCTTGTAAATTAAATAAGAAGACAGACTGTGAATATCGGCTTTTATCTTTTTCTTAGAAAAATATAAAGAGAAAATAGAACCAAAATTAAAGTTAATCTTGTACTGACGGAACCGGACCATAATCTAACAGCAATCTTGCAGCAGAAATCGAGCAAAAGTCATTCTGTAAACACTTGAATGGAATATATCATATTTAAATACGAAATGATTTTGATCAGTTTCTGTATTAAATTTATTATTGTTTTATCAGTTAATAAATTTTAATATACTTGTGCTGATAAGATTTGTCTGCTATATTTTTACTAATGAGATTTAGTAGCTAAGATGTTCAATGACTATAAAATTACATATTACATCATTATATATTAATTATTATGTTATTATATCATATTCTTATGTTGAGAATCTCCTTCACTAAAGCGTATCATACTATTCGTTAACTGTGAGATGCAATAATTATTATAAATTACTGCATTCGTAGAGCAGCCTATTGTATTTAAAATGTTTCTTTGTTCTAAAAAAACTGAAACTTTTGAAAAATTAATATTGTTCTTCTATCATTTAAATCATTCTTATACCCGTTTCTACCAATGTAAATTAACTTTAATCTCGATTTAACTTACTTTTTATCTTTTTTTAATAATATCTATTTTTATCGTTATAAATTAACTTTAATCTCAGTTCAACTTATTCTTTATCTTTTTCTAATTTTTAGAACTAGAGAAAGTAAAAACTGAACTAACCAAAATTAAATTAAGTTAATCAATTAGTAAAACATAAGAATTAGAAAAAAATAACAATCAATAAATTAAATCAAAATTAAAATTAATCTATATTGGGAGAAATTAATATTATGTAATTCATCATTTCTATCAATACAGATTAACTTTATAAATAAAATTAAACTCAGTTTAATTTATACTTTATCTTTTTCTAATTATCAGAACTTATCTTCTTGAGAAAGATAAAAGTAAGTTAAATCGGTGTAATTGATATTAATAGAAATGAGCTAATATCGCTAATATCGCTCATTTGCTAGAGTTATTTGCACACAAGTAAAAAAAAACAGTTTCCAAAAAATAAATCTGAATTATTAAAATTATAGCGTTAATTTTAAAATATAACTTTGGAGTATTAATTGACTTTAGAAAAACAAAAATATGTTGTTCCTTTTTTCTTTATGTTTCCGTTCTTTTTCTAAAACCAGCACCAAAATGGAACTAATTGTAATCATTCTGTTTTTATCGTTCATTGGACGTAAAATAAGAATAGAAATATTAAAAAGCGCTGAAAGCGTCCAAATCGATCGCAGCCATATTTCAATCATTTAATAACCTAAAATATCGAGAGTCAATTAGACTTCAGATGTATGCATGTTCTATGTATCTATTTCCTCCAACAATAATACGAAAAATAATCAAAAGAAATACTCAAATTTTGAATAGTTCGACGCGTTCACTTGTCCCTTTCAATAATTTCTCGAAAATCCATAAATGGTAAATCCGCGTTTCAAATTAGGAAACAACAAATACACAAAAGAACCAACAAAGGACCATCTTGAACCAATGCATTCTACAATGCAAAACAATCGTCGTGCCATCTATTAATACATTCGACAATCTTCGACATAATCATGTCATGCACAGCATATGGTAAACATTCATTCGATCTCTGTAGCCTCCGTTTCGCGCGGTAAATTTTTAGGGACTATCGCCGCCACGTGTTATCAGCATTGACCGCGTCGCCACTATCGAAATTGTCGAAAATGGCATTCTGGGTAACGTCGCGTCCCCCTTTGCGCCACCTTCGTTCGACCTGCGACATTGTGCGACGTAATGAAACTCGCGACAAGGGCCGAGCGCGAGAACGTGGTGACGGGTGAGCGAGCGAAACGAGCGAACGCGCAGTGAGCGGAATCGAGGATCAACAAACGTTATTCTACGTTTTTCGTTCCTTCTGATTCCACTTCTTTCCTCGTCTCGTTGGCCGAACGTGCCGAACGTAGTAGTACGAGAAGTCGCGACCCGAAGAGACATCGTGCCAAGACACCGTAGCCCGAATCTGTGAGTATCCCGGATATCCTGGTGCCATTTTACGTTTGTCGTCGCTATCCATCCGACGACATCTCCAAGTTTTTCATCGAAGCCGAATCCGCGTGCTACGCGCCCTACGAGGATGATCGACCTAACAGTCAAGACCTTGGACTCGCAGAATCACGTCTTCTCCCTGGAAGACGACGTAAGTCGCCCCCTCTTTTCCTGATTCTATGATCACGTGTCGATCGTCGCTGTTCGCTGCGATCGACACGCGTCTATAGCTGTGTCTTAGAAACATCTGGAGACAACTGAAAGAAACGTACACGGCTTGTTCCGTACACTTGAGTACTCCATTACCCAAGTGGATCTCTTATTTGCTTAATTATATAATGTATCTCTGCATATTCTCTCTCCCTTAAAGCAAATCACGGTACGTGGCTTTAAAGAGTACATAGCAGAGTCCGTCGCGGTACCAGCCGATTCGCAGAGGTTGATTTATTGTGGACGAGTACTTCAAGATGAAAAGAAATTAAATGATTATGGTATATATATATATACATATATATTGTACACACCTACTTATATAAATAACTTGTCGCAAGTTATATAGAGCATGACAGGTATGCATTGATACAATGTAATCTTTAGATGTCAATGGAAAAGTCATACATCTGGTACAACGTGCGCCGCCTCAGCCTGGTCAACACGGAAACGATGGTGGACAGACACAGGGGCAGGGCAGACAGGGCTGGCAGAGTTCGCAGAGACCACATTATCGAGTTACACGCACTCAGATGCATGGAAATGCGATGTATCTGGGAGCTATGTCTGTACCAGCAGAAATTGTTGAAGGCCATGGTAATGCTGATTTTTTTTTATTCTTTCCTTTTTTCATGTGTTCTCTTTTGCTTAACACGTGATTTTGGTGGCTCCCTCAGGTATACCGCAGTTGAGTAACAGTTTATCTGGTAGTAGACTAAATCATGCTGGTCGAATGCTCGATCGTGTGAATGAACTAATCGATCGGCTGGATGATCCTAGTGCCCCACCTCTAGATCTGCCTCCACTTTATCCATTGCCAACGCAGCAGCAGCAACAGCAACAGCAGCAACCGCAAGATTCAGAGCATCTCGAACAAAATGAGTGAGTTGAATGAGTATTTAAATTGTAAATTTTCTCGCACAACAATGACTGTGTTCAGCAAAGAAAACTGATCATTGAATGCTCAGTAATTCTTTAATATGATTGGTTCCTATTTAGATTTGCAAAGAATTAAAGGCAAAATCCAATCGTATTAAAAAATCTTAAGTGCTCACTGATCAGTTTTGTCTGCTGAACGCAGCCAACATTTATGTAATTCTTTAGGAACAACGACGTTTCTAGAGATGACGGTGCTAGACTCGCTGAGGCAGCCGCTGTCGTTATCACAGCCGCGTTGTCAGCTGCCGGGGCACGCGCAGTTGCATTGGCCAGAGGTTTGTATATTTGCGGATTTGATTCCGATTACTTTTTCCGAATACTTTAGTATAATTTTACATATTGTGGTGTCTCTTCTTTTAAGATGTGACTACTCGACGATTTGTAGACAGCAATGTAAATGGTGAAAATATTAGAGCTTCAAGCGACGCGAATGAGCAAAATGATGCACAATCATCACAGTCACACTCTCAATCACAGTCTCAGTCACAATCGCAGTCGCAATCACAATCGCAATCGCAATCGCAATCGCAATCTCAATCGCAGTCGCAATCTCAATCACAACAGCAACAACAAGCACACACGACTACATACGCGGAGGCTACATCGAGCATTCCTAACCAAAATAGACGTACTCAGCAGGAGTATGTATCGATTCAGATATTTGTCAAGTTAATTAGCAGACGATATACATATGATATACATATGATTATGTTAATTATTTATTTTTTAGTCTCCCGCGACCTCCACAAATGGCAATATTATTACAAAGACTGTGCAACACTCAAGAACGATTGAGACCATACTTGGAACGTTATTGCATGCTTACACTTCTCGATCCTTCGTTACCACCGGGGGTAAGTCAGTGATTTCGGTATTAATCATTAAATACGTTAAGACAAAATTTTGCTTTACTGAAAACTGACTAATCGTTGTATTTAGCCTGGATCGCAAAACGTTGAGGAGAATCAGAGAATAGTGGATGGAGTCAGTGAAATTCTACATTTTATGTCGCATTGCTGTCACGCACTGAGTGACATTATCATTGATATGAGTCAATCACCTCCTAGAAACTTGCGATGCCGACCGATAATAGTACAGCACTCGGCTATTTTACAGCCTGGTATTCCGATCCAGGTGGAGGTGAGCATATCGATTAATAAAAAAAATACACAAGAAATAAAATAATAAATAACTGATTCCGCTCCTATTTGTCCATATAATTGATATTGTTTCAACATTCCTTTTTTTTTTTTATTTTACACAGGCGCATATTAGTTTGAATGGTCGCAGTGCTAATAATAATAACAGCAACGATGAGACAACAGAATCTGGTAATCAGGCGCAATCGGATAACGTGGGATCGACAACTTCATCGCGCGTTAATACTGAGGAGGGTAATCAAGAGCGAGAATCCGACAATACGGCGCAGTCGCATGCAGAACGATCACAACAAGATCAGGGCCAATCACCTTTCGGTACGTTTCGTTATATTATGATGCGATTCTACAAAATGCTAGACGGTATATCAAAAATGTATATTACCTTTCTAGATACAGTATTCAATTTACCGAATAATGTTGAAGTGCTAATGGAAGTTAGTTCCGAGAGCAATATAGATGCTGGATCGAGCAATGAACAGAACACGTCAGGCAATGAAAATAACAACAACGCCCGTAAGTCGTGTATTGCATGACATTTGGCTTACTTAAAGAAACAACGCTTACCTATTCGACATTTTCCATTTTGTAGGTAGAACAAATGTGTTTCCGTTTGGCACGCCACCGCCGCCATATTTCATGCGAAACTTTATGCAAGCTGTTGCTGGACACATGGTGCACGGCGGTATTACTACTACAACTATAAGCACGAGAAATCAGCCCGTTACTACTGCAGGAACGCAACAAGGTATCTCTTCGTCAATGGACAGTGGAACCACCAATGCTGGTCAAAGCACTCAAGCACGGTATAATATTGGCAATATTGACAATATTTTTGTAACATGAAATCATTTTATGATTTATATGACATTATTTCTTGTTTCGAGTTATGGCCGCAGCACAGACTTTTGCATAATGCACAGTACATAAGAGAATCAACCAATCAAAATTTTTCTTTTCTGTGAAATGGGAGGAAGGAAGGAAGGTTTCTAATTGATTGATTCGTTTATGTATTATGCGTTATGCAAAAGTCTGTGCTGCAACCCTTAGGACCATTCCACACAAACGTGTGCATAATGAAAATCATCCAATCGTATTTTATGTTTGTCTTTATGACATAAATGTGATTGGATAATTTTCTTTATCCATATGATTATGCGGCTATGCAAGTTTGTGTGGAATGGCCTTTACTCTCTAAAATACTGACATCTAATAAATATTTGTGAAATATACAGAAGTAATTCGGGTACTCACCCTACCACCGCCACACAAACTCGAAGTACATCGCGACCGCACGTGTTCCATCATCATGCTCATCCAATGGGTCTCGGCATGAGTATCGGACTAGGCCTCGATTTTGATCCCTATCTTCCATGCAACTCGCACCATGTATACCGTTCTCCAAGCACTACTGTAACTACTGAGGCAACTTCTTCGCAAACAACACGTACGACGTCGACAACTACAGCGGACGCTCAGAATCAAACTAATCAAACTGGTAGATAATACGAGGAAAAATATAAAAAATATCAAAATATTTTTTTTTTGTAAATATGTATATCTACAATTAGAAAAATATTTTTAGCAACAACTTCGACTACGACCACCAGCTCTACTTCTGCGAACGTAACATCAACGACAAATGCAGAAACGACTACTAATAATCCCTTCGTGACTTTATTGCAACAGATATTAAGTCAATCGGCAAGCGGTCAATCGCAACCTTTACATAATAACGGTAATTTAAATATTATAATAACATGAACTTAAATATTAATCGATATTGACGTTGATCATGTTACAGTTCCAAATTTGATGGAAAATCTTGGGAATATAATGCAAATGGTACATGGTAACGTACATAATAACATACACGTAGGATTCTTAAGTGATAGGTACGTTAAATGATTAAAGGGTCAAAGAATCGTTCATTATGAATACATAACATTAATCGCGCAATTTTTTTCTTTTGACGATCAGTGGTTTAATCGGAAATCCTCCATCATTGGCCAGTTTGTTAGAGGGTGGTGGTCTATCTATGGATCTTTTTACGTCGCACGAATCCGGAAGAGAGGCGAATTTCCTCGTCGATCTCTTCGTAGTTCTGGTAAGTTCATCACTTGCAACTTTAGTGTTACTTATTACACGATATGAAGTTTTTATTATTCATAATACTAAAGAGAAATTCATCTCATATAGGCACAAAATACATCTCTAGACGGATTGATCAGAATACGTCTCGGTCAGTGGGGCCCCGTTGCTCGTCTTCGAAGACCATTGCAAGAGTTTCTACAATATACATTCTCGAGCGCCTCATCATCAGACGCCCTTCAAGAACAAGCAACTGAGCGTTTACTTTCTCAACTACGGCCTCACATTCAAAATCTTCTAGCGTCCGAAGAAGACACCAGCGGCAGAATTGGATCCCGCGTTGATCTTTGCGCAACCGTCGAATCGTTGATTGCTCGCCACGCAAGAGATATACTTAGAATCTTATTCGACACCGGTTGGTATTTTAATACTACGTGTTGCGTATATTTTAAAATCAACCAAATACACATATTGAATTTACAGGAATCGATGATACTAGGTTTGGACAAGACATATTGAGTATCCTGATGAACATGTGCAATCAAATCTGTACAGTACTTCGATACTCGCTACGCGGCGGCCAAGCTGGATTGGAGGCGATTGCGACACGTTTTATGGTGAGTCTTGATTTTAAATGTGAAAACTAGGGAAGAAATTTACTTATGTCTTCTACTAACGCGATTTGGTTGTTTTGGTAGCGTGACTTGATGGATGGTGGCAATCCTGCTCTTCTTCAATGGGTGTTGAATGGATTTATTACCCATCTTCGTACTTACTTTTTATGCGTACCACAGCCCCCGGATTCGGAGATCATACCGCTTTTGGTGTACAGGGATGCATCATCCCAGCCGTCGTCGGTATACTCGACGTCGACCCGCCAATCCACACAAGCGCAACCAGAAGATGAAGTAATCAACTTTATCCTATCATTTTTTTACCGTTATGATATAATAATATGATAATAAATATTTTTTATAAATGTATAGCCGATGGAAACCGAAACTCTAGAACAGCAACAACAGCAACAGCAACAGCAACAGCAACAGTCACCATGCGAAAGCTCCCTACCTGAGGACCGAGAAGAAATTCCGGAAACATTCCCTGGCCACGAAGCTTTACCTTCGGTAAGTCAATACGAATAAAAAAAAGAATTTATTGAATTTAATTTTTAATAACAAAAATTTTCCGTAAAAAATTTCTTAACACATATTTAAAAGTCTTAACGTTTCAATATAATATTTATTTGGCAACATGTATTTATTTAATAAGTTGGATATATATTTTCCTAGGATTGGGTCCCAATTATCGCTCGAGACGGTGTGAGACAACGTAGGCAGTTGCAAATGCAGGGTGTAACACCAAACAGCGGCGTGACGACGTTTAGCGACGCGTACCTAGGCGGTCTACCAAGTAAACGTCGCAAGTTGATCGAACAACAGAAACCGCGGTTACTAGTTAGCCCTACGCCGAATCATTCGACTATAGCAGCATCTATGGAACGATTAGTCAGAGAGGGAGTCGGTCGTGCCGGTGTCGAGGAGGTCGAAGGCGCCGCTGTGGCTGTCGCAGCGGATCCCGCTGTGCGTCGCGCATTTGGTCAGGCAATCAGGGACTGCTTAAATCCGTGCCGATATGGCACGCCAGATTTTCCGGATCCATTACGCTTCCCGAATGCGACCAAATATTTCGCAGATCAGGAACGTCCACCGAAATAATCAGCGGCGAGATATAATATCGTACTCTGACTTGTGTTATTAACTTAAAGGTGATACGTTAGGTATCGATGAATGAAAGTCGGCTAATGTCCTGAGAGAATCGACGCGCAAGGAAGGAAATCTCACGTGGACAATTACGTAGAAAGAAAAAAAAATATATTTCTTTTTCCCCTCTATTGATGGAAAGAGGGAGAGAGAGAACAAATGTATTTTTAACTGGCTGATCGACACGGTGCAGATGTATCTACATGTTATCTATATGCTCATATCAATATTCACTTTATTAATAGATTCACATTTTGACAGAACTCTTCTCTGGATTAAGTTCATAATTAAATAATATTTAGAATCCTCCTGAAATCAAATTTTCCATCAAGTATCAGTTCAAGTATCAAGGGAAATTGATAAATCAATTGATGTCAATTTTATAAAAAATTAACATTAATTTCGAGAAATCATCATTAATTTCCGCTGAAGAAATACAATATATATCCTGCGTATACATAAATGTAAAAACTGTTAACTGCGCACCCATCTAGTTATGATTTTTGCACCCGTGCACCTGCTAATTGGTCTGAATTCTTCGCTTGCGTAAAAAGATTTTTTTTCTATAGCCTGTCCCTATTAAGTTAATTAATCAAATTTTCGCCGTGACTTTAAAACAATCGTAGACCAAGAAATAGATCGAATTTTATACCTCTTTTTTTCTTGCTCAACACATGTTTGGCAGTGTTACATTTTATAAACAGTGGCGTTGTAAGTTTCGGGAAAAATTTTATCGCGCGCACGCGTATTTCATGCAGATAATTAATTCTTGCGAGATTCGACGTTTTCGGAGCGATGTCTTTTTATGACGTATGTTCTCTACGCGCGTGTCGCATCATAACAGGCAAATTGACGCGTACGATGCGTGGTATGATAACGTACTATATGTGAAGTATGTTTAATCGTTCTAATAACCAGTTGTATGGAGAAATGAAAAAAAAAACCAATAAAGTTGTGTATCCCTTTTCCTTTGTCTTTCCGCATCGATTTGTACCTCCTTTTTAGTGATAAGATCATGATCAATGAGTAATGTCGTTTGGATAAGTAATTCATAACACGATCGGGAATAGAATTCTCGTGGCAATATCAAGACAAAGGTGAATGCGGCTTAATACCAGAGATTAACGCAAAACACCCTTTTGATAGGTAAACAGCTTTTGAAGTAAGTAATTGTCTCCACGATAATTAGACATTTAGACGATATTAGAATATTTATGGAAAAGTAAAATAAATTAGAGATTAACGAGCCACATCATTTCATTAATCGTCTATTTTATTTATTTCTCATCTTTTTCTCTAATTTCTCGTTAATTTATCGAATAATCGAAGTCGATTACAGAAAGTTCAAAGAAATAGATGGTATCGCTGTCTACTGCTAGGTACCATCGTGGCACGTAACATCTGTAATACGTAAGAGCAATCAGTTATTACACGCATGACTGACCATCACGCTCGCCGAGGAATCGGATCGCTTTACGTTCGGTTCACCTCCGCGAACCCGATACTGTCGATTAAATTTTCATAATCGCACGAGTCAAGGGAGAGAGGGAGGTCGTTTATCGAGATGGTAATCGTATCGAATTAGAAAAGGGATAGCTAGCAATTTTTAACCCGTGGCTACATTGTCGTCGTCACTTCAGGGCGACATTATTATTCGAATTCCGTTCGAGTGCGGGGCTGTTCATAAATCCGATTTCGAGTATCTCTGACTAACGAGGACAAATTTCACTCGATTCCGCGGTAATCCTATTTGCGCGCGCGCAATCTGGAAAAATCGGGATTACGAAAATTCCTGATCGATAATCGTAGTGTTTACAGAACGGCAATGAAAACAAATGTAATTTAATTTCCGCGAGAAACGTACTGCGCGTTTATTATCGCGGTCACTCTCGAGAACTCTTATATAGATCGATGAGATCAGATTCCGCAGCGATTCCATCAACCGTGCACATGTGTTAAGGTAAAGCGGTTCTTTAATCATCAGCAGCATTACATTGCGATCAAGCGATACGCGAGCGATACGAAGCGAGACTTTATTCGCGACGACAACAGAGGCCATTCCCTCGGCCGTCGAGCGTAAGCTCGATCTTGCCGCGAATTACGAATTACAACGTAACGCCGTGTAATATCTTCTTCCGCGGGAAGAGAGAGAGAGAGAGAAGAGAGAAGGGGGGGGAGGGGGGAGAAAGATCGTTATACACGCTCGACCAAATGTTCCCTCCAACTCCCGACCGACCGTCGTCGAACCATAATTTCGAGAAACGATCCGGAAAGGAGAGGCGTCGGTATTAATTGGTCGCGGACGAGGAACACGGCTGACGTTCCTCAGTTTCTTCGAGGGTTCGTTTTTTTTTTCCGCTGCGAGGCGACGGAAAGACGACGGAAGACGATGACGACGGCGATGTTCCCGCGTCGCGACTCGGCGATTCTCCCTTGCCGCGCTTGGAGCAGAAGAGACCAACGGGAATACAGCTTCCCTTTCGTCTCTCCTTCTCTCCTATCCCCCTCGTCATTCGCCGCCGGGGTATATCCTCGACCGCGTATACCGCGCTTACACCACGTACCGCGCGTATACCACGTCCACACGTACGTACACGGGCGTACACACCGCGCGGTCGTCGGTCGAAAGGCTCGCGGGGGAAGAGCGCGTAGAAAGGCATAATAAAGGCAGGTAGAGAGTATACGATATCCGCGCGGACTCGACGACCAGCTGTCGGCCGCGGCTTGCGACAACGTGCGCGATTGGTCGCCGGGCCGTCGTTCTTTCGATCGGATTGGTCTTTTTCGCCGCTCGACGACGCCTCTTTATTCACTATGGGGCGTCGCCGTGTATTTTTATGCACGCAGGTTGGCCACGTCGCATCGAACGCGATTCTTATAGGCGCACTTGGCGCGTCTCCCAAAGTCTTCAAGTCGAGCCGGTCCGCGCGGATTCCGCCGTTCGTTGCTGCTGGTGCTTAGCTGCTGTTGCTAGTGCTGCCGCCGTCGCCGCCGTCGTCGTCGCCGCCGCTGCTGCTACGAGGCCGAGGTTAAGACGCCTTGGCAATCAAGTAGAACCTCGAGCAAGCAGGGCCGGTTACGGCGCGCGGCGTCGCGTCGGTATATACACGAGTAAAGAAAGAGAGGGAGAGGAAGAGCGAGAGAAAACGTGGTACACGAAGGCGGCCATATTTAGAAAAGGAAATCAGCGAAGAGCATTTCGCGCCGCGTACCACCGGAGCTAACTCTCTTCTCCTCTTTTCTCTGTGACCCTCCATTCCACAACTACGACGACGACCACCTTATCGTTTCGCTCTCGTACCCTCCCGACTCTGGTTCGATCTTCTACACCGGGAGCTCTTTCCGCAGCCCGCGTCGTTCCAATGGATTTGACAGATGAAAAGTAACAGGCCGTGTCTGTCTCTCTCTCTCTCTCTCTTTCTCTCTCTTTCTCTCGCGCGCGCGTACCGATACTTCTCCACCGAGGCGAATATATATTAACGGAAAGGGGTAAAGGAGGAAGGCGCGAATAAGTCATACGTACTTTTCTTTTTCGCGTGTAATGGCGTCCCGGCGCTAATGACGATCGTCTTTCTCTTTATCTACCTATCCCCTCATTCTTTCAATCTCTCTTTCTTCTTTCCTTCGCGCGAAACGCGAGAAAATGCTTGCAAAATCTTTTTTTTCGCGCGTACCTATATACGTACACACGCGCGAATGTCGATAGTGTGTACCTACTGCGCGCGTAATCACGCGCGGATAGACGGCTCCGTGGCCCGAGTTTTCCGAGAGCTTTTTTGCAGTTGCGGAGCTGCTTGTTGTCGAGTCGACGAAGCACGAGAGAGACGGGGAGAAAGCTCGAGAGCTTTTTCCGCGTCGCACCTACACGGTATGTAACGTGATTTCTTCTTCGCGATCTCTTCTCTCTTTCTATATGTACACACATGCATATGCACGTATAGTGAGAGGGGGAGGGGGAGAAGAAGAGCGCGAGAAAGAAATCGTGTTATATGCCATATATGTGTACACACACACGTACACACATGTAATATACACGTTTTAAATTTCTTGCAGTGAAATCTCACTTCAAAAAAAATACGATCACTCTTCTTGAAAAAAAAGTGACCATTTTCACTCTTTTTAGAGTGAATTTTCACTTCAAACGAGTGAAATCTCATTCCAAAAAAATGACATTTCACTATGAAGTGAAAATTCACTCCAAAAAGAGTGAAAATTGTCTCTTTCAAGAAGTGAAATATTTTCAATTGTTTTCAAGGGTAATTGTCTTTTCACTTTCTTAGAGTCACTGCAAGAAATTTAGAATATACTAATTATTATCTGCTCTAATTTATTTGCTTTCTTTTAAAAATATATATTAATACTTCTGAATCTTAAGTCAGAAACATAGAAAAACATAAAGAACCAAGACGTAAACAATAAGCTCGTCATAGTTGAAAACATAAGGTCCTCTCTATTGTGGTTGACCAATTTGCTTACTACTTACGTCTTACTATATTTTTTTGTTCCTTCTGGCTTTACTTTGGATTATGGTGATTCTAGCGCTTGAAGGGACTTATCCCAGTGCATTATATAAATTATGCTTTTTCTTTCCCTTTTTCTTTCTCGCTACCATTCTTCCGTTTTTGATACGCGAACGCACAAGCTTCCCTCATTTTCATAACATCCTATCCGGATCGCAACTCTGTCATTTTCTCTGTCAAACTGCGAACGTTTTCGACGTATTCGATTCGAGTCGGCTACACTTTTGCCAAGAAAAGATCGACTTGGAATTGTCTGAAATATTCGCGGTTCGTGGAACGTGCGCTTGAGAAAGATTTTTGCACGCCGTGCATTTAGAAATGACAGATTCGAGGCAGGGATTTCGAGCGTGACGAAAGGAAAAGGCTCGATCGATCGTCGACAGTTTCGTTCGTGCGGTCCCAAAGGAAAGAATGATTCCGGGAACGCGGGAAGCGACCAAATCGGAATTCGCGTCGTCAGGTCGTCAGGTCGTCGCTTCGCGTTTGCACGCACGCGCGCATGTCGAGCGACGTTCTGTATCTCGCGCCGATTTACGACCGAGCCAATTGGCAGCCGTTGCAACCGCTCGGAATAATGCCAATTAACACGTTTTTCGACGAGTCAACCGCTCGAATGCGCGCTCGAAAGCGAATGGATGGTGGCGCGTATCCGGTTCACCGACGAGGGGCGCGACGAACGAAGGTTCTTTGGCTCGAAATATTTTCCAGGACAAATCGTGCGTCCAAAAAAAAAAAAGAGAAAGTACACAAGCGTATCATCGTTAGAATTGAAATCATGCGTTTTTAATACTAGAAATGATGATATCATTTTAGCCCGCAAATTATTTCAATTTTTTTTTGCATTAGATAGACTGCAGAATATTGAAAATATGTGAATATAATACAAATAATTCTAATGACACAAATAATACCAAAGTGCCATTTTTGATGCCACTAATAATTTCAGTTTTTTTTCTTTTTTGCTAAATGTACAGTTGGTTTCACAGAAAGGTTGCAATACTTTTTTTCGATGGCTTTCGAAATGCAGTCTGTTCACCGGAAAGATTGATACAGAATATTGAAAATATGTAAATATAATACAAATAATATCAAAATAATTTTTCATTCACCGAAAACAGAGATAGAAAATTATCAAATTAGCATCTTCGGCAGTTCTGTCATCAGTGATTCTATGATAATATATTTTTTACAATCACATTGTAAAACATGTTTGACTAGAAACACTTTGTCTAGATTCATCATCGGACAAATGGTTTGAAAGAAAGTCTGCAGAATTTTTTCTTTTTATCTATTATCACGATAATCTACGATACCGATATACGATGATTTTTGCGAAAGTGTTGGGAATCGATACTGATAACTACTCGCGCGATTGAAAAAGTATTGTGCTCTCAATACCGATAATTAGTGTACAAAAGCTCGAAAGTGACGAGTGACTGATAAAAAAAAGATCGATAAGCTCGATAAACGAGACGTTCTCTTGTACTTACAAAACTAATCCCGTTAAGAAAAAGAGAAGAACGTGTTTCGAGCGTGTATCCAGAATGAACGCCGAGTCGATCGAGAGCTCGGTTATAGAAAAATATTATGTTTTGTATAGCGGGGGCGATAACGCTAACGATAAAGACCGGCGGAATTTTTCTCTTCGGGCGAGATCCGGACGCATTCCCGGGAGTAAACGAGACGCGAGTCATTATCGCGCCACTTAGTTTTGCATCGCTTATACGCGGTTATCTTTTTAAGTCGTAACATTCTTTATTCTCAGAGTCCGTCCGTCCGAGCGGAATGTCGATAAGGCGTGAGATAATGAGACAGCGGCGTTTTCTGCCGAGCGCACCATTTTGACAGTACGACCCGATAATAGTGTATCCCATACAGCGTGCACCTATCTCGAACGCGATAATGATATCCCAAAAGTATATATATAAATATGTATAATGATAACGACAGCAAAGAGCCATGAACACGTTCACAGAAGTGAAAGAGGAATGTAAAGAAGAAAAAAACAAATTATCGATATACCTCTTTAGAAAAGCATTACATAGTAATCTGTTTCGAGGTTTCAACATAGTTCAGTCGACAGGGACGAAGTTATTCTTTTTTTTCTTATTTACGTATTTTTTCTCTCAATGATTTAGTTTACACTGTACGTTTGGGCCGCTAGGTGTCCTTGTTTAATCTATAGATTACATCGTGTGTAGGTAGCGGTCTAAAACGTACGGTGTAACCAAGCCATTGTAGACACAGTATTGTCCTTTAGTCTCTTTCGTTACGCCTATTCTTCTAATTGTAAAAGGTTTTCAGTATAATATGTCTATTTACTCTAAGAGTATGAATACTCTTTATTCTTTTCAATTTGAAGTTACATTTATTATACTATTTTAATGCAAGTGTGACGGCTCTTTAATTTTTTGTCAATCGATATATCTGTCTCACATTCAGTTATTTCTTTTGGAAGATACTTTAAAATGTTTTAAATCTTTCTTTTTCTGTAGTGTCCTTCGTAAAACTCCTATAGAAATTATCATCTTACAGAAATTATCTTACCAAATTGAAATTCTTCTTTTAATCTTCAGGAACATATTTTGAGAAGTTGACTCAGCAGATTATATTTGCTTAAAACACGTGCAAAACATGCTTTACGGTCACCTTTTTTTTCTCTTTCAGTATAGGAACTGTTGCATTTTTTTCGATGAAACTCTTTTTGAAATACGGCATCACGTGTTGTACTGAGAGAAATGTTTTGGTACGTATAACCATTTATTTTGTTGATATTTAACTAACAAAAACTTTCTTATATTTTCATTTAAAAATTGTGTTGTTCTAATTGTTGGAATAATCAAATTTTGATTAAAACAACAATTTTTGTTTAAATAAAAATAAATAGTTACACGTATCAAACATTTTTCTCAATGTATTTTCTTTTTTTATCTTAGAGCGGAAGCACAGAGTTTTACATAATGCATAAGAAAATGAACAAATCAGAGTCCTTCATTTTCTTCTTTTTTTATGAAATAAAAGAGTCTAATTAGTTGATTGCCTTATGCATTATGCGTTATGCGCAAGAATCTGCTCGTGCCCTTAGATTCTGCATTCTTTTAGAAAATTATAGATTCTCAAACCGTCCCATTATAAGCCTCTCGTACGTCTCGTTCGAGCGCGTCGATAAATTATCATTTGAATTCTTATATCTTCATTGAATCCCCAGGTATACTATACTTTTCTACGTTCGGACACCGAAGTCTCATAGAAATCTCGACGAAAAGGATTTCCGTTAAGATTCCGCCAACGTTTTTCCTCACCACGGGGCTTCTTGCGTTCGCAGACATCCCGCAGGTTTCAAACTCCGACGGAACATTTGTCGAAAACAGAAATATTTCCCCTTCACAGGAGAGGAGCACGTGGAAGGCGTACCCGGGCGACACCTAGCGTCCGAAAGGTGGCGGGCCGAACGTTCCTTGGCGGCGAGTGACGTCGGCGACTGCCCCGACGCGACGGCGACGGCCCGGTTCAGTTCAGTTAACACACGCGCGTTGTCGGGTGCGCATCGTATCGTGTATATCATCGTTAGGGAGTACGTCGACACGTCTTGACTACTCTCCGACAGTCACCGAGCCTCTTCACGTGAGGTTCCCCTCCGTACGTGTCGTACGTGCGTGTGTAGGAACGCCGTACTCATGCGCGACTCGCGAATACTCCACGTGTAGTCACCATCCGCGCGATTTGTGAATTCCAGCGCCACGCCGAGGCGGATCATGAGTGCCAGAGTGAATTGACCCTTCCTCCTACTCCCCCCTCCCCCTTCTATCAACTCTCCCTCCCCCGATTCTCTGTTTACACGCGCTTCGCGGCTGTGATGTGCGACGGTGAGAGTCTCGCTCTTCACGAGGCGCGGTAGTGACGTGTGTGACGGAAAAAAAAAAAAAAAAAACTTCGGATACTCCAGCTATGTATCCCGGTGCCAGCATGAACGCGGCGGCGGCGGCAGCTGTGGCAGCCGCAGCTAGACATCCGGTACGTATGATTTCTCAATTCTTATATTCTTTACCGGGGAAAAGAGATGAAGACGTTGAGATACGGAAAATTTAGATTGCGTTTCCCGCGAAGGAAGAACTTCCCCCGGAATGTCCCCATGAATGCTTTTAATTGTTCGTATGATTTCTCCCGCTATTTCCGAGAGGAACAAAAGATTGTTTATTTGAATATACAGGAAGTTTTCTCCTCGCAATTTATTGTGAATTTTTCAAGCGTTTTCGAATCAATTGAATTGTTCGTAGAAATGCCGAGGCAATTTTCTAAGGCCCGACAATTTTCCAAGGCTCAATTATATTGATTTCTATTAATTTTAATCTTGATTTAACTTACTGTTTTTCTAATTTTTAGAATCTTTCTGGTTAAATTAATGCAATAAGACCTTTCCAGTGTACAGTTTCGTAATTATTGTACAATCGTTATCAATCATTAAATTAACATTTTTAAATAAATCAATAAAAATTCTTTCAAAGTAAAGGAGAAATGATTGAAGAAATTTTTGTTTAATTAGAAAGAGAGAAATTGAATCGAGATTAAAAGTTGATCTCACGATGGTAACTTAATTGTAAACAATTCAGAATTAGAAGATCAAAATAAAGAGTTTTGTAAAACAAATAAGAATATCTTTATATCTATAGTTATAAATTTCTCCTTTATTTTGAGAGAATTTTAATTAATTAATTAAAAAATTGTAATTTAACAACTGATAACGATTGTACAATTATTACGTGAATATATACTGGACAAAAATTATAATCATTCAACCAGAAAGATACAGACACTTATAGTTAAATCTATTAAACGTTCCAATTAATTGCAGAAATTTAATTACAATAATTAAAAATCTCATTTGTATGATTAGAATTTGTTTTGTTTGTATTTGTTGAAACAACCAAAACATTTTTCTCGATACAATATTGAAAACTGGATAGTGGCGACAAACGATGACCAGCAAAAGAAACTTGTAAGTGGTCAAAGTAAAGTGTATTTCGAAAGAAACGCGATTATCGAAGGACATTCTACGTCGATAAGATAAAGTCTCGTATTTCGAGTAATTTGTGTTATCTATGTACGAACTGAACGGAGAATAAAGTCCATTTGCAAGCGCCATGTAAAGATTATATGGCAAGAGAAAAGAAACGGCAAGAGCGAGATGAATCGATTCATCATGTGGCGTATCGTGAATTGTCAATTCCCGAAAATTTAACTTTCTCCAATTTTGGTGAACAGATGACCTTTTTTTCTGTTTACTTATTGTCCCATTAGATTTCACTGTAAATAATCGACTTCAGGAAGTCCCTAATCCTCAATCCGTCCTACGTAGCGTCAATTTTTTTGAAAATTACAAGCGTCAACGATTACATTGTAACACTATATCCCCAGAGTCCCCAGAGGTAACACTCTGGCCTATATTGTCCTATGTTTTATTGTCTTGATGAAAAACGGCGGAACCAATCAAAAGATGACTGAATGTGTGAAAAAAATTGAAAAGCAAATATGTGAATACAGTGCGTTTGTACAGTTGTGTAAGTGCACAACACGTACGTCATTTTCTATTAAACTGAAACGTTGACCAGGCTCTTATTTCTAGGGACACTATTGTGTAACACAAAGATCGCCGTTGACTATATTATTGCTCTTACCATTTGCTTTTCAATTTATATATCCTCTCTAATACTCGCTCTCTCGCATTCTTTCACGCTTTCATTATAGTTATTCCGACGTACTTTGCTCCATCCTCCCGGACTTGTGGCGAGTTCAATTATAGAGACAGATTAATCTATTTGTATCTATCTGCAATGATCAATCGCGAAGAAAATTACATCCTCTTTTTTTTCCTCCTTGCGTCTGACGTGTCTATGAACTGCGTTATTTCGAGTTAATCGATCGATATCTATCCGCCGCGCAGTTATTAGTTATTACCAGATACGCATCGCTCGTACCTACGAATCGCATTATTTCTCCGCCGCTGTCAACGTCACTCTCGAGCTAACGAGATAATTAAAAAGTAGCCGATGTTTTCCAAGCCGACGGAGCTTAGACCAATAAATTCTTTCCGGCAATTATTTATTTTTCTACTGATTCCCTCCCTTCTCTTCCTCTCGACTAATGCTTGATAATCCCGTGCCCTCGTCACGCACGCACGCACGCACGCACGCACGCACGCACGCACGCACGCAAGCACGCACGCACAGAACGATTCCTTCGCTAAATAGATTCCTGCGCTAAATATCTAGCCGCACCCGTACATATATAAATACGCGCCGATGAAATTGACCTACGTTATATGGAGAGAGGAAAGCATAGAAGGAGGAAGAGGAAGGAGTGCGAGAGTGAAACGCGGACAGAGCCGAGCGACGACGGAAAAATATTTGGCTGCCGAGCAAATTTTCATTCGACTGTAAACACCCGGCGAGCCGAAGCGGAAAAGCTCGTACGCGAAAACGACGAAAATAAATCTATATATCGCGGCGACGCGACGCGACGCGGAGCGGAGCGGAACGGGTGTGGGCCACCAGGAGGGCCGCGGCCGCCCGCGCTCGGTATCCGCAATTGCGTCATATCCTATAGCTGCCATCGCGCACACGGCGGCTCCGATGATTACCCGCGACCGCCCGGAAAAGCGAGGCGACGAAAAAAATAGAGTCAAATGGAAAAGTGCGGTGGAAGAGAGTAAACCGGCGGCGCGCGAGAGAGAAAAAAAGAGCGCGCGGCACGGACGCTCGGCGCCGCGCGATTAACCGGCGACGTTCGCGGTCGCGTGACGCTGACACTGAATGCAGAGACGCATTTTTCGCGGCTAATGCGAATATAAATGCGCGTCGGATAGCACATCGAGACTTTGCAGCGGATTTTTCGCCGTTTTCCTCGAAGTACACGCAGAAACATATCGTTCTATTGTTAAGAAAAATGATCACTCGATTAATAATTTTTCTTCCTTTTTTTAAATAACGGTTATCTTTAACAAAGATATTTATCTTTAACAAAGATTGATAATAATCTTAAAATATACATTTAAAAAATATCCATTTTATTATATGAACCCGAAACAAGAATTTATTTTTATTTAGAATGTTATTAAAATTAATCGAAGAAGCGACTTTATATAATAAGCAAATTGAATTTGTTTAATTTAATAATCTTGATTAAAATATTTATTAGAGGATTTAGAATATATTTTGAATAATTTAATGCTTGTGATGGATTTATGACAGATTTAGAGATAAGAACTTTTGAAATACTTGAACAAGTAATTATATTACTTACATACATCGCATATATTTTTCTGTGTGTAAATCTTGCAATATAACTTCTCGCTTCTCGCTAATCAAAAAATATTACATTAGCGACGGAGATGACTTATTTCTTTGAAGAAAGTATAGAAACTCGGACGAATCGACTAATTTAACTAAAAATACTCAATCTTTTTATGTTACGAATATAGAGAACGAAATATGTGTTTAATTACTTATTCCTCGTACTCTCCTCTTGTGTCATTTTTATCTGCGCTTATACCTACTTTCACAAGCGTGCGATGGAACGATCTCATTAGCGTTTCATCCAGCGACGATACAGACCGATCTCCCGTTGTAATTATTTGTCGGCGCGACGAGAAGAGACGGGGACAAAATTGAAATCGAGACGAGACAGAGAAAGAGAGAGAAAGAGTAAGAGAGAGGAAGAGAGATACCGCAAAACGATATCGCGCGTGTACCACGAAATTTGCGGGCCGCAGGCTCGCTCGCTCGCGCGCGCGCGCGCGTTTCCGCAGAACCGCAATATGCATTGGTAATTACACCGCGATGAATTACACCGTGGAATGAGCGAAGCGTGTTACATGCAATTGGCGCGAGCATTATAAATCTCGTCACGTGCAAACGGTTGGCCACCTCGTCTTCTATCTCCTTTTCTCACTCTCGCTGACACTCGTACACGTGGAGATTCTCAGACAATGAAAATTGTGGCGAACGAAACGTGAGATGCGTCACATTTTTAATAACACATCGTACAATTTTATCGCGCAGTGACGCGTAAAGCAAGCGGAGTCAATTAAAACGTCGACGTAGATGAAAACGCCTTCAATTTTCAAAGAATATTGTAATCGATGTAATCTATACGGGAATTGAATTACGTATTTACATGACAGTAACGAATTTACTGATTATCGAAAAAGTCTGACGTTTTTGATTAATTCGCGTCGCGTGACGTAAATTGCGATGGGACGAGAATAACGTAAAGAGAGCTCGTGGCTACTACTTATCTGTCGTAACTAGAGTTATTGTATTTGAATCACAAGAAAAGAGTATAAGTATATATATATATACATATATATATACTTTTTAAGAAAATATGATAATTAGGAGGCGAAAAAAAAGGTTATAATTTATGCGTTAAATCGATTAAATGTAGATAACTAAGAAAAAAATGGTTCATTTAACTAAATTAATTTAGTCAAATAAACAATAATTTTAATAACGTAAAATTTTTATTGACAATTCTTGTTAATATAAATTTATAAATATAAAATTTTAATTAATGATAAAAATGTCAATAATAAATGTTGTTAGGAATTGGTGCGATAAGCAATGTGCAATCACCTTCGTATAAATTACTTTAATATATCATAATTAAATTTCATTCATCAACTGTACATTTCGACTTTAATTCTTAACCATCCTTAATTAATGATAAAAAATTTTTCAACTTCTCAAAAAGAATACAAAGAATATTCTTAACCTTTAAGTAGATAGGCAGCATCTTAAAAATCTTATTTTAGAAAAGAAAAATAAAAAGAATTAAGATTATAAAAAATCTTAAAGTTAAGTTTATTTTTACATGCTTCTATCTCATAAGAATATAAAAATAATGTAAATTTAATCATGTATTTACTATTAAAAAATATAACTATAAAAGTAAAATTTGTTTGGGATATTTAGAGCACTCCACTTACCTACTTAAAAGTTAAAAGAGTACGGCTGGTAACCTTATATAGTCGCGACCAAAAGATCGAATGACTCGGCGTCATCGTCATCACCATCATACACTGCACCGATGCTTTCGATCCCTGGAGACGATTAGTATCATGACTCGTCATCGTTGCTGTCGTTGTTGCCGTTGTCCTCGTCGCCGCCATCCTTGTCGTGATGCTCCGGTGCTTGACCGAGTTGACACAGGCGGTGGTTATTGGCACTCTGCAGGGCCGCCAGGGCTGTTTACGTACAAGCTGTACAAATATTATTTCCGGGCAAACCGGCCCGTCGATCATTACGAAACCCCAAACGGAAAGTTTCAACGGATACTCCTTGTCTCGCTCTCCTACCTTCGTCTTGTATACACACATACACACATACACACTTGCATACATATCTACTCATGTATTGATTCTTTCGTGATAACATTGAGCCCTTTAAACCGACAATCTTGCGTCCCTTGAAACGACTGTCCCATAGAAATTAAATCTATTGTCCAGATCGAATCGAGAATCTTCGAAATCTTGGTATTTATAAAGGTATACGGAGCTTATACTAATTTTTGCTAAACTAAGCCGATTATGCCTTCGCACTTTACGAAAGGATGGATCTCGGAATATATTCTTTCTGAGGAGAAAAAATCTCTATTCAAAATACGATAGAGAAATTACTATTTTCACGATTTGTGAATAATGAGATAGGTATTAAATCGCTGGGTCATAATTCAGGCCAGTACTGGATGCCATTTTTAGTAAAAATTTTATTACATCGTGATAGGTGCGCAGATAAGTGGATAAGCAGCAGCAATTTTCTCAACTGCTGGTGAACAGTCCATCTTCCAAGAAGATGATGTAAATCTCTGATGAGACTCATATCTCATTGAAGATCGTGTTTTTAATGTAAAAGAAGAAAAAAAATACTTTAATATAGAAAAATCATCAAATCTGAAAAATATGTGTGTAATCGAACAGATTAGTAAAAATCTATATTTTAGGAAAAGGAAGACGATTTTTAAATATATATATATATATATATTACTTTTATCTATATTTTTATCTATTATATATACATTAATTTTTTGTCATGTTTTTTTTCATTTTTTCTTTTCATATCTATTTTTATATCTGTTTTTCACTGAATCTTGTGTCTAGACGTGTAAAATTATCTCTTATCATAAAGTCTGTGATTAATTAGTTAAAGATTTTCGAACATAAAGATTTCTATCATCGAAGCGACGCAATATCAAGTCTTCGTGAGAGTGTATTTAATTATTTAATTCGTAGCTAATCAATCTGGAAAAACGGTATCTGCTCATTCGACTCGAGTGATTTGATTGTCGACGTTTTCCAATTTAAGACCTGGAGTCGTCAGATCAGATATACCTAAGAATATTAAACGCTCGCCCGACTATTTAATCTCTCGCCGCTCTCACTGAATTTCTTTTTCAAAATGTTTTAAGATCAATGTAAAATATTGACACTGAGCGATTCTTAAGCGTAATTAGGCTGACGACGGCGTAATGAATAAGAAACTTTTTAGTACGCGCGTTATAGACGACTTACTTTTAATTACTGTCGTTAATTCAAAATCATCTATAATAAAATTCTAAATCACCGCGTTATATATTTCATAAACGTATTTAAACTTTATTTAAACAGATGTATCATTTTAGGTTGTGTTCGTTATTTCCTGCGAGTACTGAAAATCTATAATTACATATATAAAGTATAAAAAATACATGTTACAAAACTGAAAATCAGGAAATTTCGCAAAATTTTCTGAAAAATTAAAATTCTTGGCTTTAAAAAAGTTTAATATGCATATATCACATCTATGCAGTTTTGAAATACCAGCAACCTAACAATTAAATAACAAGTAGTGTCAGCAACGTTAATAGTAATTTACATTGCTATGTTAAATTTCAACAAAATATATAACAGTCTCCAAATCAGGACGAAATTTAAAAAATTTCAAAATATTAGGAAAAAATCATAAAATTTTGTTTAGAAATCAGGAAAAAACGTTATGCAATTTTAAGATGAGGAATTTGTGGCAGACCATAAATTCTGGTAGACCATAAATTTTCAAAATTCACAGTACGGGAGGCAACCTTAGAAAAACGCGTTATAACATGTGAACTGTAATCGATCGTAAAAGAAATCTTGACGGAAAGAAACGAGAGTACGAGAAAGAATCGGCGCGAGCGGGGAATCACAAGATTTCGGGTCTCCAGAGATTCCAGACGATTTTTTTTTGTCTCCTCCTATGGAGGGTGGAAGGGATCGTTTTTGTCGCACGGGCCAACGCGTCGGGTTTTGTTTCCGTCGCCTGGAAAAAAAGAGGGGAAAAAAGTATTGCGATCATGTGTGCAACGTGCGCGCACGTGACGCGCGACTTGACACGTGTAACTTCGGTCGAGCCGAGCGAGCGCGCACGCGCGTTTATGCCTCGTGTACACTGTTCACAATAATGAGGAGTTTGCACAGACCGGGATCCCGACGTTCTTCAAACAGCGAGAGGCAAGGACAAACACGGCCCTATATGGACGGATGGACAAACACGACGTATGGATTCGTGCTCGCTCGTTCGTTCGTTCATGTCCACGTCGTCGGATCGGCGTTAAACCGACGCGAACGCGATGCCGTATACCTGTACCGCTACGAGAAATGCGCGAGCGAGGAGTCCTCTTTGCCCTTCCCGCCACCGCCGCTACGGAAACTATCGACCATCACCCTCGCTCAACAAGCACCATAAGCGATATGCTGGCTAACATTTGCCGGGCTAAGCACACAAATACGATACAGTGCTGTTTGCCCGGCCGCCAGTGGTACTCGATCGCGCTTGCGATACCGCCGGAATCGACATCGGCACTGCTACTAACGGTTTAATTCGTTTCACGATTGAGAAGATTTACGAACAACGATATACATGCATGGTAGACCAAGCATTCTGTTCATAGCTTCAATTCGGAAGATATGACAGTTTAACAGATTTAACATAGTGGTTTTTCATTGCGTCTCTTTCTATTTTCAGTGAAAACGGAGATGGCACAGAATCTCACTTAAATTGTCAATTTCCGACTTTATCCCCTACCACTGAAAAACATGGAAATGCTTGGTCTACGTGATATATATGTTGTTGTTTATGAATTATTGAACGGAGATGATACGCTAGGCGTCACAGAGAGAGAGAGAGAGGGAGAGAGAGAGAGAGAAAGAGAAAGAGACGGCATGACGTGCAGCGTGCGGCATGTGCCATCCTGGTGCATCCTGGCGTGACGGCCAGGTCAGCTGGTCGGTGGTTTGCGAACTATCTCAATTTGCCTAAGCCGCAACCACGGCGACCGCGAAAACCGCAACTTCCCTCGTCGTGGCCACCTTTGGACACCCGTCCCTTCCTCCTCTTCTATCCGCAATTCCTCTCTTCCTCTCGCCACGACCTCCATCCGACTATCCGTTTCCTCTCTGCCTGCCTGCCTGTCTGCCTGCCTATTCTATACCTACCTACCTACCTATCTACCTAACTCCTTTCTTCTCACGCTCGCCCGCGCCATTGTCGCCCGTCTCTTCCAACTCCGTTTCGAGAATTTAGCGAGTTTTGGTCATACAACTGTCGACCAGTCGACCGTACTGGCGAGCGCGCGCATTGTGTTTTATTCTTCTCGAGAGGTCGAGCGACTTTGACCTCGCCGAGAACGACGACGCTTTGACACATCGTACTCATTGTTTCGAGTCAAGTATTTATTCATTCAAGTTCAACGTATATCATTAGCTTAGACAGAGAAGTCTTGTATAAGTGTTAACTCCACGTGGTGCCAACGAATATCAATGTCGCCGCATCGTCATGTAATTTACGGATCCGAAGGACGTGATGTTCGCTTACGGAGGATGTCGTTAACGATATAGTATATTTATGCACGCGTACACGTGCACACGTACACCCTACGCGTGTTCATACGCGACACAGAACCCAGGCGGCCCATAGTTTCGGTTGTAGCGTGTAATCCTCGCGGACACCGCAAACATGTAATTAACACTTGCTCTCTCTCTGCGCGCGCGCGCGCGCAAGAGAGAGAGAGAGAGAGAGAGAGAGAGTTGCCGTTACAGCACAGCTCTCTCGAGCCAGAGAGACGATAACCGACTATTGCCGGCCCGTACACATATACCCGGTTCCGTGTAATCGCGCGTGCACGTGCACACGTTCTACTGTGTGCGCGTCTACCCATCAGTACCATCTACCATCAACCTTCCCCTCCTCGTATGCTCCAATCTACCACGGGCCTCGTATCACTTTCGCTTGTACGGCGCCACCCCTGCCCTTTCGCGGTCGAACAGCTGTACGGAGTTAATTATTCAGGACAGGAGGTAGAGATCTCGGGGGGGAGGGAACAGGAATGAGGGAAGGTTCTGGCAATTGATCGATTCGTCGACATTTCTGGGACGCGGATCGATTGTTCATATCGTAGGTACTGGAGAGGCCATTGAGATAAAGTTTCTCACATTTTTCTTTCTATTTGCAGGGCCCGCCACAATCGAATCAACCATTCAAATTCACAGTTGCTGAATCTTGTGACAGGATCAAGGAAGAGTTCAACTTCCTGCAGGCACAATACCATTCGTAAGTATCGGTGGTCATGAGGTTTTTGCCGATAACGATATTGCGCCCTTAGGCATCACGATAAGGAAAAAGAAGCACTTTTTCGATTGAGGGTTGCCACAAAATTGACAAACCATTTATAATAGATTCTAATTTAATGAATTGAGCTCTTACGTCGAGCTTGTAACTGGCAGTTGTTGAAAAATTTCCTATTTGAGGTTTAAAAAAAGTTTTCTAAAGTTTTCTAGATTAAGTAATATTAAAAGAGGTCTTATTTGTGATTGTTCAAGTATAATAACAGGTTTATAAGGTTTAATTGAGAATTTGAAGTTTGAAAGAGATTCAAAGTAGGACTAAAAATTTCAACTTCTATACAAAAAAATTTCAAAATGTTATTAAAAGCATCAGGAAGAGGAGTCGTGAAATTTTACCTAGAAATCGGTGAAAAGAAGATTACTGAATTTTAGAATGAGGAATTTGTGGCGACCCTACAATTGCGACGATCGATTCTCTCTTCTCCACCTTGTCCTCTTCTTACTTCTTTTATCTGACGCGGAAATGCGCGCGTAAGGACTGCGGCGAGTCGTATCGCGCGCTTGCGGAGAGAAAAAAGGTCTGGGAACGGGCGCAGCTGCGCGCTACTCGGAGTTCACGTTATATCCTGCAAGCGTAGTTCCACGACAGATACGTAATGGCAGCTCGCAAATATATACGAACTCGAGCTTCTCGAGTTTCACGAACGCCAGGGAAGACGGGCCTTGCATTTTTCAGCAGCGCGCGTGTAACGCGGATCGAAACTTTTCTCGTTGTCCGACGAACGGTTCTTCCTTTTCCTCACATTTTCTTCTCCCGCCCCCCCCTCCCCCCTCTTTCTTTCGCTCGCCACGTACGAAGCATATTCTATTCGCGAAAAGAGAAAGAAAAGGAGAACGTGGTTTCCGCGTTTTCTCTCCCTCTTTCTCTTTCTCTCTCTCTCTCTCTCTCTCTTCCTCGATTTAAACCTACAGACGACTCGACTGTTTTCACATGCATTTCACGTTATGTTCTTTTTCTCTTTCCGCAGGTTGAAGCTAGACTGCGAGAAACTGGCTAACGACAAGATCGAGATTCAGCGACACTACGTGATGGTAAGTGCAATCATTGGTGCGTCGTAAAGTTAGACGTGCCAGTTAGACGTCGTAACGTTTCCCTCGACTACCTCTTGCCTCTGTGTTCCTCCTTCTCCATTTCTCTCTCTCTCTCTCTCTCTCTCTCCCCCCCCCCTTTCTCTCGTATCCAGAATAATCATGCTCGCTCGACCGCTAAACCACCTCGGCTTCTTAGCATTAATTGCATCCTCCAAGTCGGAGTCGGGGTCGGGGCTTTACATTGGCTCGTTACGCCGCGCGTAACGTAGTCAGATATACTACAGATACATGTATATATATGTATATGTATGTATGCGCTCGTGCATAGCTAATGACTCTAAGAGCCAGTGGCTCTCATCGAATTAGTCTACAACGCTCGCACAAGCGCAGCTGTCTCGCACGTTTAATGACGAAGTAATACGCTGTTAGGTCATAGCAGCGACGACGGCGGTCTACGTCTCGTTAATATTCGAGCACCTCCTCATATCCATACCTCTCGCATCCACCACCGTATATATTCTCCCATGGCGCGAGAAGCAAAAAGAGAAAAGAAACGAAGCGTCACGACGAAGAGTTATTTATGAACTTTTCAAGAAGTCGCCAGAAAAGAAATGTACCCTCGATCCGTATCGTGAAGGATTCTGAAATTTCTTCTCGCGGCTGCGTGTGAAGGATCCAAAGAGCGATCGGCAATTTCTTCTCACGCTTGAAGGAGTTCTAAGGAGCGATCGGAAATAACGCTAAATCGAATGGTCTGATTGAAAATAAACTAGAGATTTTTCAGCTTTACAAATTTATCACTTTTGCAAATTGACAACAACAATTTCGAGATGGCGCAAAATCCGCGAGACGCTGCTAGTCCCTTATTTATCTTCTTTATTAGGAACGTCGAGCGAGCGATGAGATAATTAAATCGAAAACGCGGCGTCGTTACGCGAGTTTTACGCCGTCAATTTATCGTTACCGTTTTAATTCGCCGATCTAATCGGCGTGCGCGGGGGCGGCACGTGAGCCACCAGTTTAAACGCAATTAATCTCTGCTTTAGTCCATTTGATACGAATGTTCCCTTTTTCTCCTCCCGCGCCTCCGCCTCTTGCTGGCGATGCGCGACTCCGGCCTCATTAACGAGCGTTAAGGATGTTGCACCGCTTGCCGTAACGAACGAACGCCGTTGCCCCCAG
>NW_011627210.1:193872-212204 GCF_000204515.1 Acromyrmex echinatior
TGTAAATAGTGTCCCTTGGGTCGGATGCTGTTGCCGCTACAGCCAACCGATCTCAACAGCCTCCGTTAGCGCGTCCTCCATCCCTCGGCACCCGTTTCCAGCGTCCTATCTTCTCTTCCTCTCTCTACCCTCACCTCTGCCGCTATGTCTATCTCCCGGGTGAAATAACTTACTTACAAGCGCAATTAATTCGCCCGAGTAATTACCGGGCTAATGGCCCGTAAAATTAAGAACCTGTAACCTGGTCGGTGCGCGTTTACACGCGTTTGCCTCTTCGTCTCGTATTTCTCACGCGCGCGCATTTCTCCCCCCTCCCCCCCACCTCTCTCTCTCTCTCTCTCACTCTCTCTCGTGCGCGCACGCGTTCTCTTTACAACTGCAACCACGGCCCACCTCTCAAATACACTCGACCGGTGAACTCGAGTACGTTATCACGATTAGCGATAATTAATAACACGTTAGTATAGTTGAAACAGCTCCGTTCAAATCAGCCGCTGCTGGACAATTCAAAGGAAATCTCTCTAGTTACAATCGCTTTGAAAAACATTTCCTATTTCTGAGAAATGTTGATTTCTTAGTTAATTACTGAAATAAATAGCGGAAAATTTGTTAATTAATCTCCTCAATTCGTTAATTATTTATCCCGTCGATATGTTCAGATCTATTTAATCTTAAAAGTGTAATTAATTTTTTTACTAATATTTTTTGTTTAAAAACTTCTTCTAGTTTTTATTTTATCATTTCATCTGTTAATATAAAATTTTTTTCTGTGAAAATTTTTTATTTTTTTGATTGTGTAAGAAAATATTTTAAATAATGAATTTGAGATTTTTTATGCAACAATTATTTTATATCATTTTACATGTTCGCCATATTTGTTAATTGTTTATTAATTTTTATCAGATTATTTTATTATTAGATGCATTTGTTTGAACATGTATGGCTCTTGTGATTTTTATTCTTTGTCTTTCACCTTTTTTAATTTAATTTTTATTCATTTTTTACTATATTTTATACATTATTAAGTTTATTTATTTTAAAGAAGACTCAGTGAGTTGAAATGTTCCATTATGTTTTAAAATAAAATTTACATTTATTGTTATTTAACATCCTTTGATCGCTCTCTTGGCCCTCTTTCTTTCCTGTTTTATTTTTTTAGAATTTTAATTATATTGATTCAAATATATGATCATACAATAAATTCGAACAGACCAATAGGGTTAAAATATATCATGAAATATTTATCTGTTGCAGTACTATGAGATGTCATATGGCCTAAATGTGGAAATGCACAAACAGGTGAGCTTGAAACTTTATTTAATTCCAATTTCGAACTTTCGTTATCCAGAAAAAAACTCATCTTCTTTGTGTATGTGCGATTTTATTTTTAATCTCTTGTTATTTCCACTCTTTTTATACATTAGAACAATTTTGTTTTCCAAGTGCTATCTTTACACAAATTTGCATTCTGTTTTTATACATTTTTATATATCTTTATTACATTTTATTCTAATGTACCGACTTTACTCTCTGACTACCTTATCTTTTTTAAACAATAAGAATCTTATATTTTAGACCATACATGTGAAAACACAATCAATACAAACTAGAAATTAAATGCCTATAATGGTCGAAGCTGAATCTTTATGTAATTCATATTATCTTCTTTGTCTATGTTTTGATATCTAATACAAGTATATGATATCAATTTAACAATTTTCTTGTACGTAGTCTAAAATAAATTTCTCTATCTATATCTACAATATCTTTATTTTTCTGTCTGTCTGTCTATCTGTCTATCTATCTATCTATCTATATATATATATATATATATATCTATTTATTTATGACCCAATGTCCGGCAAACGCTACCGGTCATTGGGCCGCAAGTTCAAAGAACGGCGAGAGCAGAGATTCTCACGAGGAATGGAGAATCGACGGTGGAAACGGTGGGAGGGCTCGGCTCCGTAAATATCGCCTCATTATTTCCTACGTCTTACGCACTTCGCGAGTGCTTTATTCTCGGAGTACGTTACGCACGTATACGGACGTCGTAACTGGTGCCCCGCGTCGCGAAGACTACGCACGGACGTGACGAAAATAGAGGAACGCCCCGTTGACAGCAAATCGCCTCCCGGTCAGAAATATGTAGCCAGCCTCGCTCGTTACTCGCGCGTTTAAGACGACGAAGCGTTAGGCGGTCACCGCCTTTAACTCGCGCTTTCATTACTCACTCGACGCGTCTGTCTGCTCGTTGAGATGCGGCCGGGGGAAATAGCCGAGACCGCAGCTGGGATCTAAACTATTACTATTATCCCATGTGCGCGATGCGTTCCACATTCTATCCTATTTCCGAGAATTCTTAATCCGCCTGTCGAGCCATCGGTTTAATCCTCCGCCGCGCCGGCAACTGAATTTTAACTCTTTCATCAACAAGGGCTTTTCGAGAAACAGCAAATTTTTTATTGTTCCGGATTATATATAAGTCTGAAAAAATTCTGATATACTTTTCAAAAGCTTTAACAATGAGTTTTGACCATTATAAAAGTCGATTGTATTTTACTTATTTTTTTTACAGATAAATTTATCTAGCAAAATTCACACTTAAAATATTGATGATCGCCTTTAAAGACCCCAATTGCTGACAGAGGATTAAAACACGCATTTCACAGCATTGAAAATATTTGAAAGGTCTTAACTCTTCGTAGATACATTATTTTTAGTTACTCTGTAAACATTCTGAGTCTTTTATTATCCAACTCAAATTTTTTTACTGTTCTTGACTCTCAAAAAATCTAGAAAAATTCAGAATTATTTTCCAACATTTTTGCTTCAGTTATTTAATTTATACAAATTTATTTAATAAAAATTATTTGTTAAGAAATTTGGAAGTAAAATTTCGCTCGGATAAAAAAAGATTCAGTATGTGCCTGCGAAGAATTAAATATCCAGGATTAAATATTCGAAGTTTTCCTTGCAGCTCTATTCTTTGCAATGTAATCTTGTGACAAGTGTTAAATTTTTAAATGATGGAAAAATTAACAGACCCGATTGAAATTCGGAATCTCTAACGATTCTCTCTACTTTCCTAAATTGTTATCTGTACTGCACTAACATATCAAATAAATCGTATCAAGTTACATTCTTATAATAGATTTCTTTGATTTACTATCGTAATTATTTTTCGTTTTATCGTATGTTCGTATTATTATTACAGACAGAGATATCTAAGAGATTGAGCAACATCATCACACAAATTATGCCATTTCTTTCTCAAGAACATCAACAACAGGTCGCTGGTGCTTTAGATAGAGCGAAGCAAATTACGATGACTGAATTAAACACCATAATGGGAGTAAGTATATAAGTATAATAATACAATGAGAAACACTACACACACGCACGAACAAAGATATTTTCATACCCGATATTTTCCAAACTTTCCGGAAAAAATATGACAGAGGCGAATAATTCTTTTATTTCAATTATCATTTTGTTATCATTATATTTTTCACGGCGCGACGTGCCGGATTTTCTTTATTTCCATTGTCGCAATTGCATGCGCGATCAAAATAGAGATTGACATTCGGCAGACGCGTCGCGTATAATTAAGTTTCGAGTTGATTCTCGCGCGCATGATGCGAATAATTTCTCAATCCCAAGGACGCTATTGTCGAGACAAGCACATTCCAAAAGAAGCTGATGCTTAAAGTCGAATCATCGCGCGAACGAATCAATGTGGGATCTTCTTTAAGCCACAAACAATTATTGAATTATTGATACAAATATTTGTCTGACGAGTGAAATAATTTCTATTACATATTTATGTATCTTCTCACTCCATGAGAAGTATTTCCATAAATAAATTAACCTTCTGTAATCTAAGTCTTTTTTGGCATGTAAACGAGATTTCGCTCTTAAATTTCTCCGAAATAAAGGAGAATGGATCCCGGTTTCCCTAAAATATCTTGTTAAAAAACTTGTTAAAAATCTATTTGGTAATATAATAGAGATAGAGATGTTGATCGAAAAGTAACTGAATTTTTCCACATTTTTTTGAAAGTCTAGAACAGTAGAAAAAAACTTGACTGAACGGAGAGAATAAAAATATGATTGCAGACGGAGGATTAATATCAAATCATGCAATAGATGCTCGTTTCTATATCAATATATACAGAGATTAATTTCAATCTCGATTGAACCGATTCTTTATCTTTTTCCAGTTGTAAGAATTAGAAAAAGATGAAGAGAAGTCTACATTGGGTAAAAACAACGGGAGTGATTTAACGCGCGGAGATGCGTCCAATCGAGGGACTTTTACCGCGACGAGAGCGGGAAAAAAAAAGATCCTTCGAACAAGGCCGTTGCGGCACAAACCGCAATCTCGCCAATCTGTCATTACGCGACGCGCGTCGCTGTATATATACGCGAAATATAATTAGCGTGCTAGTATGTTACGGGCTGTCGAGTGGGATTCGTGGCGAAGGGATTCGCACGATGGGGAAAGTACGGGGTGACGGGTGGTGGCACACAAAACGCCGCGCCGCGCCGCGCGCGAAGGGAAAGGGTGCGCGGCGCAGACCGAAGGGACGATGAAGGCAAATAGACAGAAGCGCTAACCCTCATGAATATGTATTATTCGGTAAACAGAGGTTGAATCAATATTTCGTTTAATAACACTGCTCGAGGAACGTATAGTCCTCTATTTCCCGCTTTCCCTTCATCCTCTCTCTTCGTCTTCCTCCCGCTCACCTCGGGAACGCGATGACGCGGCCGCGGGATTCTCTCCGATCCTTCTCTCTCTCTCTCTCTTTGTTCCCGCGCCACACGCGTTGCGCATATTATTCACGGCATGTTAAACCTCGTTTGGGACTATTACGTTTCGTTTCACGCGCCGGAAACGAACGCTGCGATTTTCGACGTGTATACCGCGTCCGCCGCGAGGGTCGCGCGATTTTTCAATCTCACGATCGGAGATAACGCGCGAGTTTTATTCTATGCGCGCGCGAGAAAGGGAGAGAGAGAGAGAGAGAGCGCGTTTCACGGGGCAATATATATTTTTTAACATCATCCGTATTTCTGATACTAGCCAGAATTTTTTTTAAACAATCATGTTGAATTATCTACTCTCTTGTCTACCTTGGATTCACTTGTTATTTTATCGTATTTCACGTAATAGAGTAAACTCGGATAAGATGGCCACAGTTTTTTTTAATGCAAAAAATATATTTTTATTTTTGTTATTCTTTAATAGTGTTTGATATCGCTTCGCTGAGCTTAAAATGATAAATACTATCAAAATCAAAGAGAAATATAATATTATAACGTATATAATATATATAAATAAAATTTAATGGATTATAATTATAAATATATAATAATATTGTAACATAAAAATTATTATTAATTTTTAAATTAAGAAAACCAAACAATGATTTCTATAATTAAAGAAAATAATGTGTGTATGTTTGTTTCACTTGGTTAATGGTCACCGTTCCTGAATTGTGACAGAAAGATGGCTATAGTATTTAATAAATAGTGAAAATACAAATTATAGCTCACGTTACAATTTACGTATTTATTTATGAAACATTGATTATGATAGCTTAATTGTAATTTATTCAACATTATAAGTAGCTTTTAGTGGAACATATGGAACAAAACTTTGCAGGCAGGCGAAAATAAAAATACTAAATAACATTTTCATAATATTGTTATTTCAAATAATAACTACTACGCACATAACTACTATAAATATTAATTATCTTTGAGAATGACTACAAAAGTACACTATTTAGTAATTATTAAAGAAATTATAGCCTATAGCCATCTTTTCTGTATGATCATAATATTCATAATGCCCGCGTTTACCCTTGGCTACGCGAATTTTTTACACTCTCAATTTCGTAACCCACTATTCTCTAATAATCGCGTTTCTTGGGAATCTTCACACGTGTAATAAACCCACAAGCATACACAAAATCGATTTATACGAACGACATTTTGCATGCGCGGTTTCAGCAGCAGAGGCCAGACATACCGCGGTTCCTTCAGCAAATGCACGCTCAGCAAATACCACCGGGGGCGGCGATGGCTCATCCGGGTCTACCTGGACTTCCCGGATTGGGGCCAGCTGCTGGTCTTCCGGTACCAACTTCCGCGTCCGCGGCTTTGCTGACTGGTCTCGGACTGACTACTGGACCCCCCACAGCTCCTGGTACGCCTGCCACCGCGCATTCTCTGTCAATGCTCGTCAAACCTGAAATCCACCGTGGTCAACCGGATGATTTGAAGAGCAATGGCGGTAAGTCGACTCCCGATATCTTTGATATGCAGTCGTACAATTGTATCGCTATCGATTGCCGAATGATCCGGAATCGCCTCTTTCATCATTCTTTTGATCCACAGATATGTAGATAAATTTAGAATTGTTATCTCTTATATTTTTTTTTGTAAAATCCAGTTGTAGAATTTTCTTTCTATCTTTCGCGATTGACATGATTATTATCCAATGTGATGAACGGAAAAAAGGAAAAACTCTCGAGTAAAATTCCGACCTCTCTGGTCACGTTCGATTTACCGATTGAAACCAGTATAAAAAATACTGTTTGCATAGTGATATTTTTCATTTTTCTACAATAACTGAAATAGTAAAACCGATTGATATAAACATAGATATGACATTGATATACGTAACTTTTCGATGTTCTATCAGTATTATAGATATATTGTGTAATGATATTTTTATTTTATATTATATTACATGATTGAAAACATAAGTATATGAAATTGTAGTTTCTTTTTCTTTTCGCAATGCAAGTTTAAGGAAACTTTCGAAGCAAGTTTCGTCAAAAATTTAAAAATACAAACGTGATCGTAATTAATTGTAAAGTCCCGAATTCAAGTGCCTTATTTCGTATGTTAATCTCCTTTGTGTGTGTGTGTGTGTGTGTGTGTGTGTGTGTGTGTAAACACACTATGAGTACAAATCTAATTAATGAGATAACATTAACATTCAATAATATTCAATCATATATAATCCCTTATAATACCAGGAAGTTATGTATACACCAATATTATGAAATTTCGGTTATATATTATTGATATTTGGGCCTTTAGTATCGATACAAATATACAACAGTTTTTAACAATGCGGTTTTATGAAATAGAAATACGAGCGAGATTTTATTTCGATATTCAGTCCCGACTTATCGTATAACTACGCAAGAGAGTAAAATATGTCTACCAATCGTCACAAAGTTAACGAAGATTAGCGAGGGAAAAAGTGTAGACATATACAATATATATATATTATATATATACTTGTATATATTAGGTGTTGGAATTAATTCGTGTATGTATATATATGTATGTATATTTTTACTGTATTTATATATGCATGTATATAGGCGAGACTTTTGACGACCCCTCTTTTTCTCTCACCGGGAAATGTTCAAAGCGCTTTATTACGGGTATCCGCTTTCGGTGGAGCGAGCGTGTTTGCGTCACCCTGTTAGCGGACGCGCTAGCGGCGGTTTTCAGCGAAAAGCGCACATAAATATGCATGAAGATCATTTATATGGATGCCATCCGGGTCCCCTCTGCCCTTCTACCCCACTCTTATGGCTACTGACCGTCGTTTTACGACGCAGCACGTTATTAACATTTTATCGATACTCGACATTCGATCGTTCTCAATATACTCGCGAGATTCCTTCGTATCATATCGCACAGACATACGCGTTTACATAATATACTGAATTGTTCAATTTTTAAATATTTACATTTATGATTGTCCTAAACTTACAGATTATATTGGGTCATTTAAAAAGTATCCGCGGTTTTTTGTTCAATTTTTGAATGAAAAAACCGCGGATACTTTTTAAATGACCCAATATAACTTACAAAAACCCCGGACATTTTGATCGCGCTTGCATTTGTTCATTTCTGCATATAAAAATGCGTGTAAATTAGTAAAACTTGTAAGGAATAACGGTCAGTGAATAATTATTTCACATCTGATTGTTCATTAGTGATACTAATTTAATGTAACACTCTAAATTTCTTGCAATGAAATCTCACTTCAAAGAGAGCGGAAATACAACACTTGACACCCTTGAAAACAATTGGAAATATTTCACTTCTTGAAAAAGAGTGACAATTTTCACTCTTTTTAGAATGAATTTTCACTTCAAAAGAGTGAAATTTCACTTCAAAAAAAGTGAAAATTTATTCTAAAAAAAAACGAAAATTGTCACTCTTTTTCAAGAAGTGAAAGGTGGTTGTATTTTGACTTTCTTGGAGTGAGATTCTCTGCAAAAAAATGTAGAGTGAAGAAATTGACCAGTCGATTATTTTTCTCACATTCTATGATTGATTATTAATTTCTTACAGCTTAAATATTATTACATTGCAAATCAGGACTAATACAGAATAGGATCAAAAAAAGGATGCGAAAAGGATCAAAGTAAAATATTGAGAAGATTGAAAATCCTGAAATCCTGGATATTTATAATTATCCCGAACGTTTTTAGAAAATTCCCCCGGATGTCTTCGGACATTCTAAAAAAGATGGTATCCGGGGAAAAGAGACGGAACCCTATTCATATGGAAATCTATATTTAAGATGCGTTCGAAGAGAATGCTATTAGTGCTATTTACATCATTCTATCCTTGTTTTATGTCTAATAAACGGTGACGATAGAATGGGACAAAGAACGTTAATAGCGTTCCTCGAACGCACCCTTAGACGTACTTCTTAATTATATAGCGTGCAGTCCCCTAACCCGCATCTGTTTATTTTCAGGTCTGAGCTCGACGGAAGATAGGCACGTAAGTAACCTTCCTCTATTTTACCACGACTAATTGTTTAACTTGAAACGTCATGAATCTAAAAAGACTGCGAATAACGATCGCTTCTAATTTTCGCTTCTAATGAACAAACGACAGTCACGTAGTATTGCTACGTATAATTGCTTGTATTGATGTCGATATTTCGATGGTTAGTCAAAATAGAAAATTGTTGAATAGACGTACGCGAGATACAGTGAGGTTTCCACGAAGTTAATTAAAGTTACCTATTTGTTACAAATTTACCACATATTGAGCCGCTGCGGAAAAACAGTTTTATTTCGAACAACGAGATCAAGAAGACCTCTGTCGAATTTTCTGAAAGTTAACGAAACGTTTACGATGATTATTTGTCGCGCTTTGCAAAAACGATGTGTATTTTGTTATACGGTGTATATACGTGAAAACGCGTATGGGCTTGTACAATGTACACTCGACCGAGTGGCACTTATCGTGGCCTCGTGTATTACACACATTACGCGCGTGTAACTTGACTCGCGCGCGCGTCAAGAGTGCAACGAGCGCCGCTTCAGCGTACTTCGCGTACGAGTGCGTGCTGCATATTGCAATTTATACTTTCGACCGGCTCGCGAGTACGGCCGAGTACGCCCTACGCGAGGAGGGGCGTAAAAGTGACGAGAAAAATGGGAGACAAAGAGAACGGCAGCGACACTTTACCACTATTTGCATAATTTTCAAGTAACCCCGGTTTCTCTTCCCCTCGATCGGCGAGACTTCTGGAGAAGTAGACTCCACGCACTCGTTACTTTTTTTTTTCCTCGCGAATTACGTACGACACGAGCGTGCTCGAGCTGATTGGACGGAGCGATACGACGAAGTCTTTCTTGTGTGTACGAAGAAAAACCGTCGCTTAATTTAGGGATTAGATTCCAAAAACGGATATGCATCCTTTATCTGGAGGAGAAGTCACGCGTCCTCGGCAACCGGCGAGCCCCGGCGAGCTCCGGCGCGCCGAAGTAAAAAGAACGACGAGAAAGAATAACGTCTGGCAGAAGGAAGGGGTGTATCTTGTATTATGGGTTTGCCGAGCCTGTAATCTTCGCGGGACCGCGAAACGCCCATCGACGCCCTCTCATTCCGCCTCTCGCTATTCTATTTTCTTCTCTCCAGCTCGCTCGCTTCGTTCATCCTCCCTGGTGCCGGGGCACCACCTTCCTCGGGGCCCCGATCATACCTCTTTTTCTCCTCTCCACCCTTTCGCCGGCGCTTCGTCGCATCACGTCGATGCGCCCATTCTATAATCATTATCGGCTTTCGTAGCTGGAACGTGGATGCGCTGCATCTCTTCCTTTCTCCTGCTTTTCATTCACGAAAAAACGATTTTGCTCAAGTATTTAAAAATTTAGCCGTATATACAGATCTGTGAACAATTTTGTTGGACCTTCAAAATAATTACGTAGGACTCTCAAGCGTAATGAGAGCAAGCTGCAAAAAGTTTGGACAGTTTAACAATCAGTTTGAACATTCTACATAATTTAGGATCGCAAAACTGGAAATCAGGGAAATTAGGGAAAAGTTAAGGAATTTTGTGAAAATGTTCTGAAAAATTATATTCTTGACTTTATAGAAGTTTAATTTAATATACGTACATCGCATCTACATAGTTTTAGAGTACTACGAACTTAACAATTATAAATTGCAAACGGTGTCAGTAACATTAACAGTCATTTATATTGCTATGTTAAATTGCTCCCTCGATAAAATATTTGATGGTTTTTAAATCCGGACGGAAAATAGGTATGAAAAAATTCGAAATATTACTAAAAGCATCAGGAAATGTTGTGGAATTGTAGGATGAGGAATTTGCGACAACCGATTATTTTAATGGTCCAACAAAATTATTTTTAGATCTGTATCTAAATTTTTACATACTTCAACAAAATCGCTCTTTCCGTGGGCGCCACGATACGTGAGCCAATTTCTCCTCCTCTGTCCTTCCCTCCGCATGGAAAATCTCACGCGGTTTATTACCGAGGTGCACGCTAATATTAGATCCTGCGCGAATTCTCCGGCACGTTTATATTTACATTGGATTTTCGATGAGTACTATACGTCCGCTCTCACCTCCGCAATTTATGCTAATTCGTAAATTAGCACAGACGTTGTCGCGTACGATCATCGAGCAGGCTCGTTCTGAGTACTTTTTTTTTTTTGCATTCGTTTTGCGAGCGCTATTTACAACGTGTAATTTATCCACTCCACCTATATTTATCTTCGAACGTGTGTATATCGCCGCTGCGTTTGAAGGGTTTTTTTCCGGAGCGTATGATAAATAATGCTTAATAGATAGAAAATAAATAAACAAATAAATTTTACAAAACACCATCAGGGCCAGAGACGCGATTTTATCGTATGTGTATACCGACGCTTCGCGTCGCTCGTTAAATTGATATTTCATTGAAAAGCGTCACAGATGAAAAATCGGCAACGCAACGCACCGATGGAAGTTACCGTTTTAATACGTTCGCAACGAGTCGGATATCAGGATGGGCGATAGTAGGGTAAAGTCGAAATCGATTATCGCGGGCGCTCGCGTGACGATTGATAATAACCCGCGTCGACGCCGGTAATTACGGTTTTGTCACGTTCGTCGGCGCCGCAGGGAATATGTGGCTAATCCGTTGTTCCAGCCTGTACTTGCCGCGCGGTGTCTGTTGTTAAACGAGATTAACGATATCCGCGGGAGATTAACGGCGGGAAAAGGGGGGGAGTGCGGGGAGACCCGCATATACCCGTTCGAACGACGCGTATCTTCATCCCGTATCGCGTGTTCGGTTTACGCTGATATTGTATATACCGCGTATTGTATATCGCGAACGCGAATGTCTATCTTTGAGGAGAGGTTTCTCTATCGAGCGTCGTAGTTGGCATAATGTAAAAAGAAGAACGTAAAAAATTGCACAATCACAGTCGAATGTGAGAAGAATAATCGACCACGGTTAATTTTTCGCTGCTTAAGACTTAAGGCTAGTAATAGCTTATTGTAGAAAACATCGAAAGGGAAAAAACCCGGAGCACAGACCTTCGCATAAGAAAATCAAGCAATCCTTTTATCTCATGGAAAGGAAAGTAATGAAGGACTTTGGTTCGTTCATTTTCGTATGCATTATGCGTTATGTGTTACGCAAAATTCTGTGCTCTCGCCTTAATATCGTACATTACAGCAATACTGAAAAAACAGTCGATCAAATTTGATCCCTTGATCTCAAATTCACTCTCCTGCTGCACATCCACGGGAATATTACACCTATCTTTTTACATCGTGGCAGTTAGAAAATATCGACAATCCCGCCGTGTGATTATGATCTGCTTGATGTTTCCTCGCAGTCGATCGAGTACACGTAAATGTACTCGGGCAATCATTTATGATCGCCCTAATAAAGTGGCGTCGCTACACCGCGTGTGTTTTACAGCGGGGCTCGATATCGCCGGCCGACAAATACAATCGAGCGCGCACGCCGCAAGAGCCAAGTCATCACTCTCATCACTCGCAGAACCACCACGATCACCCGTTGCATCCAATGAAGAAGATGAAGAAGGAACTCGAGACGTGTAAGGACACGGTACATGTAAGTAATAAGTAAAGCTTAATAACAAAAAGATTGTATCATTCGCGTTAGTTTCTGTCGGTCCGTGCAACAAACTGTATGAGTGATCATTAATCGCGAAGAGCATCTTCTTTCTCCTTTTTCAATCCTCGGTATAAAACGATGATAGCTACAGCATAATTATTTATATCCGTTTCTATTAATATAGATTAACTTTAATCTTGATTTAACGTACTTTTTTTTCTAAGAATTAGAAAAGGAATGTAAAGGGTAAATAAAATTAAACCGAGTTACAAGTTAATTTACATTGGTAAAAGTGGATTAATCTTTAATCCGGATCTTTAATCTCCTGGTTTTTTAATGTAAATAATTATCTGAAATGTTTTTACATCCTAATTAAAACCATTTTTAACAACATTGTATATTATTGATTGTTTCCCGAATTGTTAGTATTTGAGAATATTATGATATGGATATGAATTCAATTACAGTTTTCTAAACAAAAATTAGTCCATATAATAAGCACGTTAAGTAGCTTTTGTTATGATTATACTTAAAAAAAAATATTATGATGCTTTTTTTTATTTCCAAACAATGTTTATACAAAATAATAGTTTACAATTTACAAAAATATCTCAAAATAATTACATTCTCAGAATAAGACGTAATATCAATCAGTCGCTATTCGAATAACGTATATACGTTCTCGATTTCTCTTACTTAACAATTTCCTTGTTGAAAAGAATTTTGCCTTTCCAATTTATCCCATTTTCACTGATGCTCTTCTGGAGAGTTAATGATTAAAATCAATGTTTTTTTTTTTGATCATTTTTTCGCGAGCAAACGAACGTGATCGGTTCAGATCGATATCACGTTGTAGCGGATGAAAAAAAATCATTACTTGAGAGATGACAAACTTAATCGCACCTAATTATCGGTACAGAGTTCTGTGAGATGTTCCTCGGTACAGAGTGACGGTGAGAAGAGCGATCAGGATTTAGTTGTGGATGATGCGAGCGATGGACCACCTAGTCCAGTGATGAATGGTGTGACGTCGCCACGCGAAAATGGACTCGACAAGGCTGTTTCTTCGGTGGTGCCGTCAATGGGTGCGGCGGGTGTGCAAACCGTAGGAAAAAAGGACATGGCACCGCATTCACCTAGAAGCGGCACCAGTAGTAACGCGAGTACGCCGTCGACGAAAAAAATGGAGGACCGCGAGAAACCAACGACGCCGATTTCAAAATCGTTCACACCGACGTCGGGGTCAACGGTGGCAGCAATCGGTAGTATAAAACCGAACTCGGGCAAGCTATCGCAAGGCCCGCCGATGCCATCCGGCTCGGTAGCACCATCTGCGGTACCTTATCCGAGCTCATTGCATTATCCTCCACCCGGTCTGCCACCGCCACATAATCTCGCGCCGGTAGCGCATGGCCAACATTCACATGTTGACGTGATAGCTGCGTATAACGGTTATCCACCACCGAGACCTCCCGCCGTTTTGCAACAACTGTACGATCCACACACGGCTCTCAGGACTCCCGTCGGGACACAAGGGGGAAAACCGTGAGTATCCAAATTTCAGAACCTCATACTCGACCTTCCCGATATACTAGAATTTCCTGATACTAGAGATCCTCAAATAAGAGATCGGGCATCATACGTTTGATATTCATTCTACTAGATTGAGATATCCATTTTATGCTATCTTATGCATTTATCTCATTCTATCTTAAACAACCTAAATCCTGAAAAATATGGTGAATCAATTAGAAATTATCTAAAGATTATCCGATCTCTTACTTGAAGATCTCTACTTGAATTCACGAATCCAACGACATTCGTGTCGCTCAGCGAGAATTTCGATTATTTATTATAATCTTATATCTCTTCATTAAGTCACTGACTGATAGTGATTGAACGGTGTACAAAAATAAGATAAAATTAATTGAGAGTCAGATATTAGTTGCCTTTAAAATTGTATCACGAGTAAAATTAATCAGTTAAACTTGTTCGAAATAAAATTTCAACTATACAAATTGATCTGAAGAGACTTATCGTGATCGTTACCGGACGGGATTTCACAGTGCGTACAGCTACCAAGTGTTGAGCGACGGGCAGATTCAGCCAGTACCGTTCCCGCAGGACGCTCTTATGGGTCCAGGAATACCTCGCGTTGCGCGTCAGATTAGTACGCTCGATCACGGCGAAGTAGTCTGCGCAGTGACCATTTCAAACCCAACCAAGTATGTTTATACCGGCGGTAAAGGCTGTGTCAAAGTTTGGGACATCGGGCAAGCAGGCATGAACGAGGTGAAACCTGTTTCGCAACTCGACTGCCTACAACGCGACAATTACATCAGGTCAGTAAGAGCGATCGAAACGAATGTTGAAAGACGCGAGAAGCGTTGGGAATAAACACAAACGGCATGCTAAAAGCGGTCTCGTTCCGCGCTTCTCTCTGACGCAGGTCGGTAAAGTTACTTCCGGACGGTAGAACGTTAATAGTCGGCGGTGAAGCCAGTCAACTTAGCATCTGGGATTTGGCTAGTCCAACACCGAGAATCAAAGCCGAATTGACGTCCTCAGCACCAGCGTGTTACGCCCTAGCTATCTCGCCGGATTCGAAAGTTTGCTTCAGTTGTTGCAGCGATGGCAATATCGCAGTATGGGATTTACAGAATCAGACTTTAGTCAGACAATTTCAAGGGCATACTGACGGAGCTTCGTGCATCGACATTTCTGCCGATGGCTCGAAGCTCTGGACAGGAGGTCTCGACAATACCGTCCGTTCCTGGGATCTACGAGAAGGCAGACAATTGCAGCAACATGATTTTAATTCTCAAATATTTTCCCTTGGTTTTTGTCCGACTGGTGAATGGTTGGCAGTCGGAATGGAGAATTCGAACGTCGAAGTGTTACACGCCACGAAAGCAGACAAGTATCAGCTACACTTGCACGATTCTTGCGTATTGTCGCTGAGGTTTGCTTCATGTGGCAAATGGTTTGTCTCTACAGGAAAGGATAATCTGCTGAATGCTTGGCGGACACCTTATGGAGCTTCGATATTCCAGGTTGGTGTACTAATTACTTGTATAATCTCTCTCTTCATTGTTTCACCCTGTCGTCGATAAACGCGGAAGAAGGAGCTCTCGAGTATATTATAATATAATTGACGTAGAACCGTTTAAATATTATAACCATTTTTATTAGAATAAAAATAAAATTGTAAAAGCGAAGAGAATCGAGCACTTGATTTATCGGACCGATTTAATTATTATCGAACAAGTCAGATCGAAAGTATTATATTTTTTTGAAAATATTAAAAAGATACGAACGAAAGAATGCATCTTTTGACATTTAAATTCCGAAGCCATCTACGTTTATTACAAGCTCGGCGTGCAAATTATACAAATTACGTTCGCACCTTTCACGCGGAGAATAAGTACGGTGTTACGCGTGTGAGACAAGACGGCGAGACGAGGCGTCGAAGACGATCGCGAAACAGCTCATTAAGGAACACTCTATAATTACGCGATATAAACGAGCCATCGAGTCGTGACTCGATAAGCAAAAAAAAATGTTGATTTATAATGCTTATGAATAATCGTTCGGATACGCGCTGAACGCGCGATTTCGTTATCGAGCGGAATTCGAAGTGGCATAACACAACAACAACAATAGTAATAATAGATACCTACGAGGCGGCTCGTAAATATGTTTACGCTTTTTCCGTTTAACGACGTTTCGTAAAACAACACTCCCTACACCCGAATTTTTACAATATTCTGTGTCTTTCTTCTTTCACCTTTTTTTCTCGTTTTCTCTTTTCCTCTCTTTTTCTCTTGCTTCGCAAGCAGCGTGTAGTTATAATGTTATCGTATGCTCACTCGGCGATGTTTGTCGATTATATTTACAGGCGAAGGAATCCTCGTCTGTGCTTAGTTGCGATATATCGACAGATGACAAATATATTGTTACTGGTTCCGGTGACAAGAAAGCTACCGTCTACGAAATCGTATACGTATGAGACGTACGAAGTCGAGAGGCTATCTACTGGCCATTCCATGGAAACAGAGCGTTCGCCGACAATTCTTTCGGCACTCGACGGATGACGTTACGACGGATGATGTGATACCGTTGTTGGTTCTCTTTGTTATCGCTGTTGTTATTCGCTCGTTGACAAAAAAAGTGAGATCGTCGACGCAATAGCCAAGCCAAACGGACGAAAGATTCGGTATTTTCCGGATTTTAATAATTATCAACGTTTGTAGCAAAATTTGGAAAGTACATTGAAGACTACATTACGTAAATAAACATGAGAATTCAAAGAACACGGCAACATTACACACACAACGTAATTTGTTTTAAATCTAGAAAATTTGACAGAGAAGTACTTTCTTCTTAATATAACATTTTTATAGCTTTTTTTTTTATTAGATAATTTATTGTGAAACACAGTGCTGTGAAATAATATTGAATATTACAAAGATATTCTTATTAAGTGATTCAAAAGATATAAATCATAAAAAGATTGGAGTATAAACCGTACACAAATAATATTGATTTGAATTCATTAAATTTCGCAAGTTAACGTTTGGAACGAAAAAGTTCTGTTTACACCTTTATTGCCGATTGTTTCGCATTTTTTTTACATATCGTCAGATTGCGATCCGTTTCGCTTGGCGCGCACGATCACTCTTTGATTGTGATTATTCATGTCTCTTATCTGTACATTTTGTAAATAACAAGTCTTAAGTATACCGTGATATTTTTCTACTATTCCGTAAAAGCAAAATGGCAGATGTGAAACGATTGTAAATATTTCAAGATTAAGAAATTTACAAGAGAGGTCAAATGAAAAAATTGAACAAATAAATACATACGATAATAAAAATTAGTTTATTTTATCCTGTTTGATACGATTGATCCTTTCTAAATCCTGTGACTCTTATCCGTATATTTCTCAGAAAAATATAAGTTTACTATTTTTGTCAATAAAAGTTTTGTTTACTATTCCCTTAACGCACTGACGTAATTCGGCATTCAGGAAAATGCGAAAAGTTAGTAATGGGGAAAGAGGATGGGCGAAACGGCGAGATGACCTGTCGCTCTGTTAAAAACAAAATGATTAGTGGCCGGCACGCCGATAAAAATCGGGGCTGCGCACACAGCGGGCAGGTGTCGGTGGAAATAAAAAACAAGGACCACTCGTTACTCCATCCACGCGAACGTTGTTAGCGCAAAAAAGAGACATCAACAATATTTAGTTGTATGTGCCGGGGCACAACGCGGGCAGTGGCGGATCGTCATGAAAATTACGACACTATTTCGCCGATAAAAAACAAAAAAAAAAGAGAGCAGTCGCTCGCGTGGGCAGCGTGCTGACGGTTTCGTGATTGTCATGAAAACAAATCGGAGCGAGCTCGACCTCCCACTCGCGCACATTCGGGAGCGTATATAGGTATAGAAAAATAAAAGCCCTCCTCCCACCTCAAAAAAAAAAGGGCGGAGAAAAATACACGCGTCGAGCATAGTCGGAGTAAAAAACGATTATATTTAAGCCTTCGTATCGCGTCGTGAATCCGCGCGAGTTGGGCCACCCGGTATATAATTAGCGAGGCGATGCATGCATGCGTTCAATGGAAGGTTCATCGGCGTAATGTTATTATAATAGTGGCACGTTTTGCATATGTGACCGGATGGCGGTCGCTTTAGGAGGAGAAGGGGGTTGGCCGGATCGCACGAACGAGGGAGAAATAAAGTCCGGAAGGGTGAGGTTGCGATGACGGAGGGGGTGAGAGAGAGAGAGACAGAGTGTGGTTTTACGCGGGTTTTGTCGGCCGTATTTGCATGGTAATCATATGCGGCGCGCGCGAGCAAGTGCGGTACAGGAATGACGTGAAACAG
>NW_011627210.1:212230-247686 GCF_000204515.1 Acromyrmex echinatior
CGTCGGTTATTACGATTAATTCGACGACGAGCAACGGCAGGTTACGCGCGAAGCGTATTACCGCAGTTTATTCGCGTCGGATTATTCGCGTGCGTAAACTTATCGCGTTGTGTTGCGTTGCGCGCGACAGCCTATAAAATAATGCCTGTGACAATACGTGCGACAACAATCAACTACGTAATCCTTCCGTTCCGATTGTATTTTTTTTTTCAATGTTTTCTCTGTTTACTTTGCGCACTTCGGGAACGATTGGTAAAATTTTGTTTAGTTGACTCGAGCGATTCGAAGATTATTAGAGATAATTATCCGCATGACGCGTTGTCATCATCGTCGTCGTCGTCGTCGTCGTCGTCGCCGTCGGCCTCCTCCTGGCAGGCGCCGGGACCCACACGTTCGGGGCCCTCCACTCTGTCCGTCACGTCGTGTCGACGGCAACTCTCCGTGCGGCACGGCGCGCACACAACGCGACAAATTAACAGATACGCAAATGAGCGAGTTCACGCGCTCGCTTTCGCGCTGCCCCCACACAACTCTCCTCGTTACAATTGGACACTAATAAACGTGCCAACGCGTGCCCCCTCCTCCTTCCCTCTCCTCTCCCTCCTTCTCTCTCTCTTTCTCTCTCTCCAGTCCGCCCATTATCCCGATTCCCCTCTTCGTTGACTCCCCTCATCTCTCGCGCGATACAAAGCGTCGCGACGTACCGCAGACGGGAAAATGCCACATTGAAACATACCGCGAACGTAGATGTATTACGACACGTAGATAGAGGAGATTCTCGGTTGGTGTGTGAGTGATCTGATTTCGCATGTCGGATGTACGTTTGTTTGAAGCGACAGAATACGATCGCGACGTCTCATTATAGACCGTATAATCTCGCTCGCACGATTATCGCTCGATTTCAGAATTAGTGCGATAAGCGAGCGGCGGCGACATTGCGGACTACCTGTCGTCGTACACGCGCATCGTTTAGAGGTGGAAAGGACTTTATGGGAACGGCGGATACGAGAGCGAGAGAGAAGGATGGCGGCGATGGCGGTTATCCAGATAGCAGATAGCTAGGACGGTGGTCTCGTTTGCGGCTTGACCACCCTTGCGGCGCACTGCCCTAACCGCCCCTAACCACCGTACCGCAGCCACATGGTGTGTGCAACTGGCGATAACGTCGCCCTCGCTCGCAAGCCCGTCGCAAGCCGATGCGTGTCGTTGCACCGGCCACGCTTTCGCGAACGATCGACCCTATCTCTGCCTGTTGTTTGTTCCTACGTTCCGACATAGAACCGTAGGACGTCTCATGCACCTAGGGAGTTACCTTTCACTCTTAAATCCTACCGACTTGGAGAATCGATTTTTTTCATTTACGGAAAATATCGGAAAAAATCATTACTGTTTTGTAGGTCGTTAATCATTTACGTTACGTATTCTTGCATTGTAATACGGTTGTCTTGTAAATCTGTCCAAATAAAAGACCGAGTTAAATAGATTTGTGTCAAGCGAAAAATACGGTTCTGCTACCTGGTCAGTAATTCTCTTGTCATCCTCAGTCGTTTATAGCTCATCGGTTTTAAATGTTTCCGCCAAAGAAAATACAAATCGACCGAAAAATCTTAAACGAAAAGTATCCAAGAAGATTCGGAAGACACTCTTGTATCTCACCGGGAGTCCGCAAAGTTGGATCATCCCGGCCAGCTCGTAAGTCCACAATCGCGCAACTTCCCCGAAAGGATTATCCCCGTAACAAAAATAACGATTGTTTGTAGACTGATGAAATATTACGAGCGACCAATAGAACTCTACGCTTTAACGACTCACTGCTCCGTGAGAGAGAAAGAGCCCGTTCGCCTTTACGTTTTCGAGGAACAAGGGCGACCAGTCGGACCGGCATAATTGAAATCCTTGGGATTTTTCAGCTGTCCCTATCGGTATTCCCTTTTTGCCCAGGACAGAGATTAGCTTTTCCGAACGCTCAATCGTTAACCGGTTTAATCGTCAGTCATGCGAATGCACGCTGGGATACTAGGAACAAGTAGATAATAGTAAAAGCTTTTACTGTCTTTCAAGATGGACGCAGAACCCTTCAAGAATGTAACGAACAGATGATTAGGGTGAGCAAATGGCGGGTTAGGTTTACTAACGAATGTATAGTCTCATTTCGGAGAGAGTAATTGTCACTTTGTGACGATTGCGCCGAGACACAGGAAATACCAACGTTAACATTTAGCGCGAGAGCTGATCTCGTATTTACTGGCCTAGAGTGACATGGGTTTCGCGTTTATGCGCGCTGATATGCGGTAGTTCGCGGCAGATGATTGAAGAGTCTGAGCGTCGCGCGTGAATCGAGCGATTCCGATTTCCTAATTGCGGAACAGGAGAGAGAAAGAGAGAGAAAGAGAGAGCGCGCTCCATAGAATGCTTTCAGTATATTATCAGATGCCTGACACCAATCGTTGTTATTAGCATTATGATATTTAATCACATTGTAAAACTATCAATCATCATTAGCATCACAATACGATAACTAACATAATTGTTCGATAAGCGTGATGGAAGAGGAGAAGGGCCTGTATTACGTTCTTGTAATTAGAATTAAGGTTGCGTACATATATATTGCTCTCTGATACTTTCTAATTCAAGTGAGATATGTCATATAGTTGGATGTTTCGCGTCTTTATCAGTCGCATGTTCTAAACGTATAATGTAAAATACATGAAATACCACGTGTACACTGGATGGCCTACGGCGCATGTGCTTACATGTGTACATGCCTGATGCCGATGCAGGACGTATGTATGCATACGCATGCATACATCGCGTAACCTCTCGAACGACAGCGGGACCGTGTCTAACAAACCGCAACGATAGCTACTACTCGTTGTCGTCGTCGTCGTCGTCGCGTCTCGTTGCATACGTGTGTATACACGTAATGTGCGCGAGTGTCGTTGAATATTTGAGGATCGGCTTCTTCGCGTTTCTCTCGCTGCAACGCGAACGCGACACGCGTTCCGTCTTCCGAGATTGCTCTCCTCTTCCGTATCGTACTTTTCGCGAGCGACTAACCGCGTCGTGCAAACCTATGACGACGATGATGACGGCAACCAAGAAGAAGAAGAAGAAGAGGAGAGAAAAAGAAGAACGAACGACGACGTCGGAACAGCATGATCATGCGCATATACAGGCGGAAAAAGCGAGAAAAAGAGGGAGAAGAGAGAAAGAGAGAGTGAGAAACCTGTGCGAGATAGCTGTGCGGCCGACACATACGGTAGTCGCAGATCGGTGAGGTAGACAAGGGGCTCGAGCAAGCAAAATGGAGGGCAGGCGAGCGTGGAATATAAAAGGAGGAACGTGAATTCATATCTCGTCCGAGGGATCTCTCTCGCTGTGCTACGCCGCTGAGAGACTGCTTTCGAACGGACGAGCGAGCGAGTGAGAGACGAAGTAAGTGGGATTGGGGAATCGAGAGGCAAAGGAAAGGATAAATCCTCGGCCGCGGGCATAGGGGACGAGGAGAGGACAAGGACCGGGAGAGAAGAGAGGATAGACGGAGAGAGATGGGAAGAGAGCCGAGAACAGCCGTCCGCTTGTGTGTATACTCCAAAGTCCGCGTGGACTCGGCTCTCTGCTCTCCTAGGTTCTGCTCAGCTGTGAATCGGCCAATCTCCGCGCAGCACGGACCAATCGTGTGCCACTACCAGCCGCGTTGTTGTACCGCCAACGCCGGCGCACCTCTGCGCCCAACTTGGGCCAGTCGATGCCGAGCCACGCAAGGATGTAGGGATCTCTCTTTTGTCCCACCGCGAGCGAGCGAGCCGTGAATACACGTTGCGTACATACACAATGCTGCCCCCGGTCTAAGGGGTACCGCCGTGTACTCTCGCTTGTAGGCAGGTGAGAAAGCACCGCCAGGAAGGAGGAGGAGGAGGAGGGGACCACCGCCGCCACTACAAAATTCTCGGATGTTACCGTCGTTAGCCTGCGGTTTTCGGTTTTCGAGGCTCGATGAGCACGACAGGGCGGACTGCCGACGGCAATCCAAAACTTTGCGTCCGTTTTTTCTCGCCGTGTTCGTTTTCTTCCGCCGATCGGGAAAATGTTCAGTAAGACGGAGGCAGCGTCGCAAGGATATTTTACGTAATTATTTTACGACATGACGTTCGGGCTTCAACCCGAAATTACGATTTCGTTCGCGAAAATTATCAAAATATCGTTTTTTTTTTCCCCCGTTCGAATATGTATCCACATGGCAATACAAATGTAAAACATCGGTAATGATTCCGGAAATACGAGTTACGAAGAATTATATAACGGTAAAAACGGGCAAATACTATTATAATAAAAGATTAATATTATCCCACTCTGTAAATTGAAATTTGAGAAGATTGGAATATTTTCGCCCGACATATCTTTCGACCTGCCCGGTTATTTCCCGTATCGTTATTTCCCGTAGAGCTCGATCGCGCCCCGCGTCGGAGAACTAATGCGATTACGATATACGATAATGTGATTACGATTCACGTAAACTCGACTGTGACGATATCGTTCTCCCCGTTCTCGCGGCGAACGCCTGCAACAGTGACGTTTATTTACTCACCAACTTGGCTTTCGCTTCTCACGCGACGGTCTAGCTATTCTTGTAAAATCGCGCGGGCATCAATCGGTTGACAGACGGTTGAGAGACGAACGCTTAACGAGCGTTTCTAAAAGCCTTCGCCGCAGAAAGACGTTTCCTCCGCGGTGCGGTGCAGCGGCGTGTAGACGGCGAATTAGCGCAGTTAAGGTGTTTCGCATGCGAATCGTTACCGAGCCGAAGCGCGCGAGCTCGGAGAAAGCTTTCCGTGAGTCTTGGGACTTTACGATTCCCGATCGTCGATCTCTCGACGAGATCGGTCGTATCTGCGATTTTCTTTTTTTACGTTGTTCATGCGAACGACAATCGAGACAAGATGAAGAATGGAAAAAAAAAATCTATTCCATTCTCTCGAAACAATAGATATTCTTAAGAACAATCGTCATAATAATAACCGTCGACAAAAATGCTGTCGAACTAATTTAATTAAAAAGAAGAAATTCTTTATATTTCTTTATATTTTTTAGTCTTGTTAACATTGTAAATAAAACAATAGTATTTCTTTTGACCAGAAGTTTTAATTTCCCTGTTCTTCGATTCTTCTTCTCTTATGCCTTAACTTATGATACTTTAAGGTACCATGAGTAACAATATGATATATAAGTATATAACAATGTTATATAATCAAAAACAATCGGTTATATAATTATAATTATATTGTTACTTTGGATACTTTAAGATATCATAAGTTAAGGCAGAAGAGAAGAGTAAACGAAGAATGAATAATTTGAAGCTTCTGGTAAAAAAAAAAACGACTACTTTTTTCACGACGATACATTAGCAAGAGTAAAAAATATACATAAAAGTAAATTTTTCTTTTTTCAAATTAAATTAGTCCGGCAAGATTTTTGTCGACGTACGGTTGTAAATATCAACGCTCGGTTATCGCTGAAACAAGCGGGACACTTCGAGCAGCTGGAATGAGCAACGAATGGGACACGTTGTCTAAAAGCAGGACCATCCTGCTAAAAGCGGCACGTCTGCTCGCTTTATCGATACATCGTTTATCTGCTACGACCAGCCGTATATTTCTCGTGGATCCTCCTCTCTTCGTTGCTCTTTCATCTATCGGCCAGTTAGTGATTTTGAACGTTGGTGACAAGAGGGAAAAAGAGAGAGAAAGAGAGAGATGGAAAGAGACAAAGGCACTCTCTCGTCGAGTTGGAACGGGAATCGGACGGGATGGCAGACGGAGGACGAGGCAGAGTTAGAGATGGGAGGACAGGCGCCGACCGTCGGAGATACCGACGGAACGATCGTTGCTTTCGGACAAATTATTAATCCCGAAGTCTTGACCTTTTTCGCCTCTTAATCCGGATAAAGAGAGATATCTTGCGCCCGGGGGACAAAAGGAAAAGCACCCGCCAGCGAATCCGACGGGGTCGAGACCCTTCTGTCCCTCCCTTCTTCCAACTTGTTCGCTTTCTCGCTCTCTATTTTTCTTTATCCGTCGCGCCTTTCTCTCCGCATTCCTTTTTTCCGCATCTCGCGCGCGGAAACATCTCGAGATGGTATATATCGCGTTTATCTCCGCCGCAATTTATCGCCCCTCGCGCCGCGAATTCAACATCCCACTTTTACTCTTAACATTACAAGCTTCTCTTCCGTTCTTCGCGCGTACACCATGTTCCTGTGAAAAGCAAAAAGTTTAAAACCTTTAGCTCTTCGTCGTCGTTGTCATCCGTATAGCCGTGTATGATCTCATATAAAGAGCGAGGTAATTAAGATCTTTTAGGTGCCCACTTTCTTGACTTCGCCATCGTCAGGGACTCGCGAGACGCGACGACCTCACTACCGTTTCTTGAATCTAATCGCCGAGTGATACATCCACGAGCCTCGTGTAGTGGCTTGTTCACGGATTGTTTCGTTCCCTCGTCTCGAGGGAGTGCCGAGGGAGTGCCCTGAGTATATCTTGCCGCGTGCGTACACGTGCACGTGCAACATACCACGTGCGGATTGTCGGATTGACTAGATGCCGGAAGGTGGAGGATGACGAAGAAATTTCAGGCAAATTTATTCAACCGCTCAAAAAGTTTGTCTATTAAAATAATGTGTTCGATTAATAATGTGTTGAAATTAAGCAAGTTGTTTAATCAAAACGTTTTTTTTTTATCTTTTCTCTTTTGCAACGAAAAATCCACGACTGAGAACGTCGAAAATAGATGATAAGATTAATCCTTGAAAAGTCTCCTTCGCAAGTCTCCTAACAACGCAAACAATGACAATTGAACCATCAGTGAACCGATGGTCATGTAAAAAAAAAACTGCCTTGAAAGATAAACTAATTTACTCGGTTGCCACGAGCTCTCGCGATTATATTCTTACGACCTCGTGATAACGCGTTCTATTTTCCTCAGAACAACAGAAACGCACACGTTGCATTAAATCGGCATGTAACACGTGAATTGTTATAAATGTCATTCGTCTGTTCGCGAATTCGATAGCGACGCAAATAGGCAGCCAATACTCGCCGATAATCGCAACGGCCGATGTCCACATTTAACGGTGACTTAACGCCGATCCCGCGGGCTCATTGCGACACCGCGAACGTATGTACGTACCTTACATCGCGATAATGCGATCGGTTGCGGTGGAGAGAATCGGCATGCGTGGAACAGGGGAGCGAGCGAGTAAGGGAGCGGTTTATTGGTGCCCTGGGACGGAGCCCCTCCAAACACAAAACCCGATATAGGTACACATTCTCGACATCATGAGTAAAATACAACAATGAAAAGAGTTTAAGGTGCAATGGAGCACGTGCTTCATAATACAAAATAAAACAGAAACCGAAGATCGAATTTCCTTCACTTGAGTTTGAGAGATCTAATCGTTATCTCTAAAATTATTAAGATTTTTTTTCTATATTTGTATATATAATACATAACGATGAATGTATTTTAACGCGACACGGGATTATCTTATATTAGAAAAGAGACTCCGATTGAGAAACGTTTGCTTTAATTTCAAAATGCTCGACGTAATCCAGCGATTCTCCAGTATGCAACTGTGACATTTCCTTCTCGTATCAGTTTTAAACCCAGGATGATGGTGCAGTGTAGCAGAGTGTGTGTGTGTGTGTGTGTGTGTGTGTATGTATATATATATAAGAGACACGAAGGCGGAGAGGTGCATAGAATGTGTGGGATCGCGTCGAATGTTGGCCGTAGGGACGAGGCAGTTGGCAATTTCGAGTTTAGCGAGACTGTTGCCGGCGGTGGTGAGAGACGGCAATAGCGGTGGTGGAGTAGCAGCGGCAACAGCAACGGCAATGGGTAGTATCCGTGTAACTGGTGGCGTTGTTGAGAGGGGGATGGCTGTAGCAGGCGGCGGCGACAGCAGCAGCAGCAGCAGCCACTACTGGGACGATTCGACGGTCAACCGGTCAGCCAACTTTGCTGGCGGACGCTAATAACCGCCAGCTTCGCGGCTGCGGCTGCGGCTGTGGCCGCTGCTGTGGCTGCATCCACCATACGAGGTTCCCGGTGTGCGGCGCGTACACAGACCCAGGGCCGTCGGTAACGACGGGTGCGACGCGCGGGAGGTGTAAAAGATCATTTGCTGCAAAATGGAATTTCGAGTCGGGGGATGGAAAAAGTAACGGAAAATATACGGCGATGCCGTATATGGTCCATCGGATTTTCGTGAAAATTCGATGGACCGCTTCGACGCGCGAATCTCGTCTCGGAAAATTCGCTCCTCTTGAAATATGAATACCTATCTCGCGCATCGTAGAAATATTCTACATATTTCTTATCGCGATATAAAATATGTAAATTATACGAGAAAGGAAGCGAAGGATGACAAAATGCGTTTTATATCGATGATATAAGTAATCCGTGAATGCGCGAGCTATTTTTGTTCGCAATCGGAGTTACAATTTCATTTTTCACTGAAGTTCCCTACATCACTTGCTGTTTGCTCGTCGCGAGACGCACGCTTATGTACATGTGGAACAATAGGATCTCTATATCGTCTCTTTCTATACCTCTCGCAATTTCCTCCGAACGAATGGAAAAATGGGAATCAGGGCCGCGTGTAAAAAAAGCTACCGCATTTTATCTGTTTTCGAATGTAAAATTGATGTATTAGATCCATATTATATATTACATAATAGTTATACGTAAGTCTTTTTAAAATTCTCCGTTATTATTCAATAAATTTTGGTTACAGTGGTGTATACTATTAAAATTTCAAAAACAGTTTTCAAAATATTTTCACAAGAAAACGAATTCGACAAAAAAATTAAAGTCTAAAATGTCTAGCTTTAAATTGTTTAAATAATTTTATATACTAAAATTTAGAATATAACCAAATCAAGGGAATTGTGTTTTGGAAAAACTAAAAAAAAAAAAAAAAGAGTATGTAATCGCATTTTCGCGGAGACGTTCGCCGCAAGTCGAAGCTACGATCCTGGATATAAGCCATTACCGCGATGCACACGGACACTCTCGTCTTTCTCCTCTCCGCGGCTGCCACACTCTCTCACTTCCTGTTTCTCTCACCGGCTCTCGTCAGGCGGGGTGGCAGATAACATTGCTGCATGACACCGCCGCTCTTGGTACAACTACTCGAGTACCAGAGAGCGGTAGATACCCTACCTACCTACCTACCTACCTACCTACCTACCTACCTATCCACGGGCCACACAGCTAAAGCGACTTGGCGCGCTCTCTCGTCGTGTATGTGCAGACGCACACGAACGTACGAGCCTCGACACCGCTAACAGAACGTCCATAACTGCAACGGAGCGGCAATGGCGTCGCACCGCGCCGCACCTCGCCGTGCCGAGAGCTGTGCGCTCAGTGCATTAGGACTGGGTTACGACAGTAAATTTTCACTACCGTGCGGAGTTCTAATGGCCGGGTATGCAGCTGGTTTCAGTGGCCTCGAATCGTTCTCTCCCTCTCTCTCTCTCTCTCTCTCTCTCTCTATCTTCTTCTCTTCCTCTCTATCTATCTATCTCTCGCGGTCTATCTTTCCATTCTCGTGCCGTCTTGTTCAGCAACGCGCGGAAAAGCAGGAAAGGAAATCGAGAGCGAGAAGAAGTACACATCGAAAGATCCAAAGGAAGAAACGAAAGGAAAGAAAAAGACAGAGAGAAAGAGAGAGAGAGAAATAAGTTGTTCGTGGTTCTTCGGTACGGAAAACGCTCGACCTCGTTGAGATCCCTTTAATATCGTCTGTAACCTCTTCACGCGCGCGTACAAGTGCAATGAAGCATCAGTGACGTGTCAGAGTAGACACGAGCAATCGCACGATCACGATCTGCCACCGCGACGTTTTACTCGGCTTCACTTTCTAACAGTTCGAGATGTTAATTGCAGCCACGTTTCAGTCAAATAATCGATCAAATCGAGCGCGTCCATGATTGCAATGACACGCTGGGAAAATTGCGAAACGAAGATGTCCGGGGCGGACAACCGTTGCGCGCGATAGCGTAACGGCACGCGATAACGAGTAAAATATCGCACTGCATTATGGAGAGAGAGAGAGAGAGAGAGAAATAGAGAGAGAATACATTTTTACGACGAGTCAACGTGAACATGCAACGACCCGCGGTATATCTATTGTTTGAGCCGATAACGATAGTCGGCGCGTCGATTCGCGACGCGGTCGTTCCGCTGGCGTTTTCCCATTGTTAAAATCGAGATCGCAGGTCCTTGGAATATAGCAAGGTTTAACTGCGGCTTCGTCGACGGGCCATAGCGCGAGATGGAGATTTCCAGTGCGTTACCGCTCGGTTTATCGTCGCCGCCACCATCGTTGCTGATTGTTTCGTAACGACGACGACGAGTTTTCAGAATGCCGCACTAACGCGCGACTAATGGCGAGATCGACACGGTGTGAGGAAAAATGGGAAATAATTGCGCTGGTCGAGCAGGGTCGTCGTCGGTCGTCGACGTATATGATTAATGGTTGCGTTAAGTCAACCAAGTACAAAGTCGAGTTTCTGTACTCGTCACGGCACTTTCGGCAATTATCGGTTCTATCAACCGATTAGAGGAGAGATAATAGACAGAATATAAGCGAGTCGATCCAGAATCCAAATTCGTTGGAGGCTGCGATTTATAAACACGCTGGCGTTGTTAAAAAGCGTCTTGGAAGTGATAGAACAGGGTACCCCAGCGAGACCCAATATCGTTGGAACCCAAGTTAGCCAGAGATAGAGAGAGAGAGAGAGAGAGAGAGAGAGAGAAAGCGTACGCGAGAATGGGAGAGCCACCCGGACTTTGTTAAGCCATAATAGCGCAGCCCGCAGGGAGGACAGAAGTCTGGAAAGACTCTCCTCCGTCTGGTCCATTCGCCCCCGTCGCGAGCGAGCGAAAAAAGCTCAGCCGAGGAGAGCACCGACGAGTAGACATACCCCTACGTACTCTCTTTTCTCTCCTCTTGAGTTTTGTTTTTCCGGTCCCCCGAGAGATACCGGACACACACAGGCTAGGCTAAAAGAGATGAGGAAAGAGAGAGAAGGAGAGAAAACGAGGCTTTGGCGTGGGTGGCCAATAGTTTTGCCCCTTCGGCTGGAATCCACGCGGACTGAACGAACATGCGTCAGCGCCATTGTGCGGTATAGCAGCACCCGAAGCAGTTCTGTATGGCACGTTGATTGGTCGAGGTCGCGTCCCTATTGGCTGTTTTTAAAAGCGGCGGTGCGTTGTGCGGAAAGAGGGGTACATTGCTTAAGAACCAGGACGATCGATTGGACAAGTCGAGCGAGCGGTGAGTGCGATTGGTCGCACAATCCGCGCGGATTTTTCGCGAGAAACCGAGAGCCGAGAGAGCGCTGAGAAGGGAGGGGGTCACGCTCGGGCCACCCCGACGGTAAGGTCGTCGGGGTGGAAAACGCTCAAATGGGGTGGTTTAACGCGAAGCTCGGTGCCAGAAGGACCCGCTACCGTGAGGGTCTCTACGCCTCAACCCCGCTTGTCCTGCGTCCCTCCCCTCTCCCCATCCTTCTACCATTTCTCCCGCCGCCCTTCTTTCCCTTCCGGACTCGTGGGGCTCCGAGCTCGTCGAAACAACGTAACGACCAGCGAAATTAGGTAATTCGGCCTCGTAATAATGCGTCGCCGCGCCACCGTCCTTACCCTCTATCCTCTTTTCTCCTCCTCGCGCGCACCCAGTAATGAATCGGGCACGATGGAAATTAGGGGCTCGCCGGACGCCTCTCTCACCCTCCCTACCTTCCATTCCGTCCCGTTGCTGGTTGGCTTTCTTCGATGTTTGTTAAATGCGTCGAGGCCGCGGGAGGTGTGTAATCTGTACCGCGAATTCAGACGAGTTTCCAACTTTCGAACCGGAATCTTATCTCTCCTCGCGATCGCTCGACTGTTTATTACGAGCGGTTCGCTCGTTCACTCGCGCAGCCGTGCCGTCAATTACTCGAAGCGTAAAGCGAGCGCATCTGCGATCGATGATTCGAACTAAGGAACCTTTTAGCTCACCGTCGGTCGACCCGAACGCAAAACGAACGCTATCGGAACAAGATCTGTCCCCGCCTATCTACGGGCCCCGAGTTCCTCGTTCGCGTTTCGCCTCGGTGGCGAGAGAGAAAAGAGAATAAAGAGAGCGGGAGAAAAGAAGAAAGATATAACTCGTAGAAGAGGATTACCCGCGACACGGGTAGGTGGTACCGTCTTTTGTTTCCTCCTTACCGCCTCCTCTTTTTTTCACTTTTTATCCTTTGTCTTGGGAAACGCGATAAGAAAGATGATGCGTTGGCGAAATTCGATACTTCGAATTCGCTGCCTCGCACCTGCTCGTCGTGATCACCAATCCGTGATCGCCGACCCGTGATCACCGCGCCGTGGCGCACCGCAATGCACGAGCAGTAATGAATGAGCTCGGCATTACGCGCCGAGCTACGTTTCGCCTCGTTTATGCCGCTTCTTTCGTCTTTCTTTACTCGTCACAAGATATCGCAACGTGCTTTCATATCATGTCTTGATTCAATCTTTGACTTCGAGGCAGCATTTTGATGCTCTTTCGCAAGAAAACTCCTACTCGCGTGGATAACGTTCCCGTCGCGTTCGTGAAATTACGCGATCGAATAACCGCTTATCAAGCAGAACTACAGCAGTCATAGTATAATTGGGTTAACGTGATACTTGTAATAAGTAAACATCGGAAAGGGCCACCGTTCGAACGGCATAAAAATTTCTTAATTATGATTGTTAAGCGTTTCTTTGACTGACGTCATGCATAATTGCATTACAGAGTAATAGAAATCTATTTATGAATCATATAGAATGTATTTTTTTCGATAAGATATTTACCACGGTTTTTTTTTCATATCTACGATTGCTATTGTGCTCTGCCACACAGTTTGCAATCAACAGTATCACTCTGATCGACAATCTCTCTCTCTCTCTCTCTCTCTCTCTCTCTCTCTTCCGGGCATTTTTTTTAACTCCACGAAAATACGTGTCGCGACACGTCCATTTGTTTACCGAATTAAATTGTATTTTTTATTGAATTGAAAAAATTAATTAAGACAACTATCGTTTTTGAAGCCTTGAATTATATTTAAAAGTACACACATCAACTTGCAAGAGAAACAATTGACTTGCGAATTGCACTTATAATTAGCAAGAGCGTTTTTGCATCGTTTGCAAGTTGTCACATTTTAAATTTTACGTTAACCGCTGTTTTTAAATACTATGTAAACAATTACGAATACAGAAAATTTATTAAATATAAAAAATATGAGAATGATCCAGTAGAGATCGTAGTTCGTTATTATAAGACAAGATTTATCGATTTAATGTAATTTAGCTAAACATCTAGCTTTAGCTCATAGCTCCTCATTTTATTAATTTTTAATTGTTCTTCTATTTCAACTTTGTGTGTACTATGATCTTAATTTTGAAAAATTAAACTCCATTATCCATTAACGACGAACGACTCGTTATTCCACGAGGATGTTCATCTTAGTACGCCTTAGCATGCAATTTATTTTTCTCCACTTTAGTTATTCCGATATACTCGATTTAAATATTGATTCAATGTCTTCAAAAATAATCGAGTTATAAAAATATCTGAAAGCTCAACTCTACTGCGCGTTGTCGAGCATTTTCACGCGCGTATTGTCGATATTCAGAATTTTAAAATACGTTAATCATCCCGATCTTCGTAAATTGTAGACTTACGTTACGCTCGTAGAATGATTGAATCAATTACATTTACACGTCCGAATTACTCTCTCGCGGCAGATTAATAGCTCGTTTTTCTTATCGCGTATCTCCTTTCCACTACGAACCGGTATCGCACGTACCCACCGCAAGATCTCCTCCCTCTTTCCAACCAAGCGTTTCGCACGGTGGAATATCACGGTGGGGTTCCGTACTACACCCCGTCCACTCGTTCGCGAAGCGCGTGTCCAAAGTTCTTCGCCGTCTCGCTTGCGTGGTCGGGTCGTCCCGGACGCGGAGCGAAGAGGAGCGGAGTCGAGCCGAAAAAAGTTTATCGCAAAATGGCTGCCCGTATTTACGTGATTCGGGGGCGGAGGCTTTTTCCGAGCTTCCTCCACCTACTATATACCACCGGCGCTGCCGCCTCCGCGACTCGATGGGTAGTGCAACGGCGCGGAGCCGGAACGACCCAACTGCCGAGAAAGCTTTTGCATAATAAAACAGCCTGTACTTTCTCCTACTCCCAATTCTCCTCCGCTCACCCCATCCCGACGACGCAACCATAGCTACCGACCTTCGTTCTCATTCCTTTTCTCTCTCCTTCTATCTTCTTTTCGCCTCTCTTCCATTTCATCTTCCTCTCCTTTTCTCTCATTCTCTTTTTCTAATTCTCTCTCTCTCTCTCTCTTTTTCCCTGTTTTCTCTTATATGTCCTCTCCCTTTGACCTGCGAGAAGGAAAAGTATTGGTACGCGATGCACCTGTGCGCCTGCCGCTGGTCAGGTCGTAAAAAAGGGGGAGAAACGTCGATTTCGAACGCGAGAAGGGGATAGTAGCGGCCGGGGAAAATGGCGTCAGCTTCCTACGCGTTTTCCAACTACACCGCGACGGCGTACGAAGGGACAAACCGCTGCGGAAAAACTGTTACGGCAGCAACGGCGACAAGAGCGGATCGTTTCGACGTTATAATATCCGGGACGGGATTAACATTATCTGTCGCCGCTCTCGTGTTTGAGGGTTTTTTAATGGCCATAAATATTCCGTTTTAAAAAAAGCTACGACTGTGATTTTTCGTGTACGGCTGCTCGTGTTTTCCGAGTTACGCGCCTAATATAGAGGTTTCATTCGGCTGTCCGTGAGAGCGAGCGGGGAAAAAGGGACAGAGAGGCGCTTGTACGCGCCACCGTATAAATCTAAAGGTACACGCGACAGACTACGCAAATTACGTAGCGACGGCTGTGAGTTTTTATTCCGCTTAATTCGTTCGGAATTGCGCGCGAGAGCCGCATAATCGTGTCGCGCGCAACGTCTGGATAATGCAGAAACGACAGCGCGCGGCCGACACGGGATACACGTTCCAACTACCAGTATTACGGCGCACAGTATTATAGCGTTAATTTGAGCTTAAGAGGAATCGGGAGACAAATTCACCGGCCGCGTATTAAACGACTCGGGCTAATGTAACGAAACGTGAATAGCATGAAAAATTGAAACATCGCGTTTGATAAAAACGTATTATTAATACTGTTTTGAAATAAATACTCCGAGATGTAACGTTAAGAAACTGCTCTACAAATTCTGTATTAACACATATAAATAAACAGATAAATAAAATTATAATAAAAAAATGAGAGAGAGAGAGAAATAGATAGATAAAATTTATCACCGTTCAAGGGTCTCTAAGAACAAACAAATTAAAGTAAAAATGATATAGAGGATAAAGAAAATTTACAAAAATTAAAAAAATTAGTTACAAAGAAAAAAACTACTCAGCATAATAAATTTTGCAAAAATAGAATTAAAATAAAAAATAAAATACAAAATATAACAAGTACAAATATTGCAATTGAGTGATGCAATATAAACACGATGGCTGAGTTTCAAAGAAAGAGAGATTAATATAAATTCTCAAGTTAACATCGAGATCAATTAATTGGATAGTCTAGTTTTTTCATAATTCAATCATCAATTATTACTTCGTCGAATAGTCCGGACAATCATCTCACCGATAATTGATTTCAAAGCTTTCCCAGATTTCATGAATCTTCGTTTATGTATACACGTATGCGAAGTCCAACGCTAACTCATCGTTATCACGAAACGGTTGGCTATTATTTTGTCCGATGATGCCCTACGACTCTCTCTCTCTCTCTCTCTCTCTCTCTCTCTCGCTCGTCTCCCTCTCCTCGTAATATCTTGCTCGTGCGTGTGCGTGCTCTCGGGTCCGGCGGGAATGCGTGCGCGTGTGTACACCATGGTGGTTAATTTCCAGTCAAATTTCATTACTTGACCGCGGCGAGCGGGTAGATGGCCCGTGTGCGTGCCCTCGTCCTCGACCCGGCGAGCACAAGCGGGGATGGCGACCAACATTATTGTTGCACAGTTGTCCACTGTCAGGGCCGTAAAATGGAGATGCGAGGCCGCGGTATTATTAATGATCGCGCGCCGTTTACCGTAGCTTCATTCTCTCGCGTCTTTACATCCTCTTTTTTATCATTTTCTTCCCCTCTCTCTCTCTCTCTCTCTCTCTCTCTCTCTCTCTTTTTCTCTCTCTCTCTCTCCATTCGTCGCCATTCGTAAACTACGTCGTGCGAATTAAACTCGATGACACGAGAAACTCTCAATTACCGATACTGACGTGTTAAACGAGGATGAGGATAATTAGTCGAAATGGAGACAACGAGAGAAAATGAAAAGAATACCCGCATCTGAATAATAAAATCGTTCGTTGATTTTTCACCATGCATGCATTTTTCTGATAAATGTATATACATGGTACACGCAATTGTTTCTCGTTAAAGAATCACACTTAAAAAGTTCCATCGGATCGTGAAGCAATCTTATCGTATTTTTTTCTGGCTGTCGCTCGACGTACTTTTTTTTCCTCTCGTGACATTGCCCGTAATTTCGGCGCATCCATTGCGATCGTCGCGATTAAATGTATTTCTGCGACACCCGTGTATTGCAGAATGATAACAAAGGTAGCAGGGCGGTCTCGTCGCGTTGTGATTGTCGGGCGGGCCGTATAAAAGCCGAGCACGGCTGGCAGGCCACGAAATGCCGGTCGCCCGGTAATAATTTAACTGGGAGTCGAATTAGAACTGGGATAACAACGGTTTCCGGACGAGCCCGTCCACAAATACGCCATATACAGCCGCATACGTGCGCTCGGCCCGTCGGATCTTTCGAAACATTTATGCGCCGCTGTGTACGTTCATTACGACTGTAATCGATCGAGTGCGACCATCGCTCTCTTGCTTTCGCATTCTCTCTCTCTCTCTCTCTCTCTCTCTCTCTCTCTTCCTCTCTCGCTCGTCCCGTGATGCCGTTTAATAAATATCAATTTAGTTCCGAAGGCGATTTTCATACTATGCCGACAGTAATTATCCGCAATGTCTCTCAGAGCGATATTCCCTTTCGAGTAAAATTGTTTTAATTCACGTTTAACGCTATTTTAACGTGCGATCGAGTGTTCGCGAAGTCTTGGATACTTTTATAATGCCTCCCCCCCCCCCCACTCGCGATTATTCATCATCGTGGAACGATATTAATTATGAATTAATAACGCGCTTCTAATCGGGTGATAACGTGACAAAATTACGATGTTAATTATATGTATATCCGTGACGCTCGTTATACTTTCCGACATAATGTATTTCCGACCATGGAAAATTCTCTGCGATCAAAAGCGATTGCTCACCCCGACGTATTTTCAACGAACATATACGAAGCACAGGAGACGTAAAGTGAATCGACCTCGATTCTATAAGGAGCAAGAATGTATGTACACCGTGGGACGCATAAATCATTTCACCACTCATTCAGGATAATTGGCGTGTGCTACGATAATCCGTATCCAAAGAGAATTCATTATGATACATCGAAACTCCTACAAATCCTCCCTCTCTCAAAATATTAATTTTCTCTTTATGCTCGCTGATGTATCTGTAATCCAACCTCCCGTTTGTCTGCTTCGACAAGAATTTACCACGCGACAATCTCAAAAGGTACAAGATCGCTCGCGTAAAATCGCGTGCCTTACGAGATGACGAAATTAATAATAACAAGCTCGCGTTTCGAAAATGAACGCCCAAGAATAAAACGCCACCGAGAGAAGACACGATAGATCTTCGAGGGCGAATTCGAGGCGTTCCTGTTTTTCGCTTATACGTTTCTTCTTTGGTCTTCGCTCTCATCGTTCGTTTCCTTCCTTTTCTTACCTCGGGGTTCCGCTTGGCCATTTCACAAACCTCGTGCACTCCTCTCGAATTAAGTGAAATCGGCCCGGAGGAAGAACGCCGGAGCTCTAAGTCGAAGAGCAGGAAAAAAAAAAGAAGAAAATGGAAAGAGGCGAGAGCTGAAAGGAGGAGGAAAGTAATCTTTCGGCCCTGGCGTTTCCAATCGACTTCATTCTCCTCCGTTCCTCCTCGCCCTGGTCCTCCTGTGGCCCCGAGCATTTTCTCACGCGAAAACATTTCTACCGTCGTATTTCTAGAAAGGGAAGCGTGTAAATAGCGAGGATGACGCGGTGCTCTCCTACTTAGTGATCGGACTCACAGTAATTTACCGTCAAATACCGGTCCCTTTCCCGTAATTCCTCGGCAAGCGTTCTCGGAGCACGGTAATTTCCGTAACTTACTAATAAATCATCGAAATGGCAGATCGAGGAGTGCTGCTTATTTTTAGCAATATATAATTTTTTATCGCAATCGAAAATGAAGATGTAAAAGAGATATTTTTCTTTGTCAGTAAAAGTGATTTATCGATACTATCGTAAATAGCTTAGGATTCAGTAGTCAGTAAGATATTATAGACGTAAAAATATATCTCCGTATGTTCCTTATTTTCCAATATTTTTGAATTTTCTTCAAATCCAAAGATCAAAAGAAAAAAAATAATGGCATCGCGTGCGGATTTAAGTACAACATGAAGCAAAGCGTTGTTATCGCGAGTCTACTACGCCTTCTGACTTCGTGGAAGCCGCGAGAAGTCGAAATCTCGAATTAATTAGATGGCGTTACATAATTCATGACACGACCGGCCGGGCCGGTCGGCTGACTGGCTTTTTACATAATGCGTGCGTCGATCTTTTCTCGGAGGTGTCCGGTCGGCAACCAAGCAGAAGATTGTTTTTCGCACGCACGAGTTACTTCGACACACGCGAGACCCGCCTGGCATCTCCTTCCCTCCATTTTATCTCGAAAATCATATCTCCGACGAATCGATACATGTTGCAGAGAGAGAAAGTGAGAGAGAGAGAGAGAGAGAGAGAGAGAGAGGGGAGTAAAACGCAAATATTTGACGGTAATCTTTCCAGTGTAAATCTGTCTATCTTTGGAGATTCGTGTTTTGGTTTGGAAACGTAAACGCGTCCTCGTGGAGAGAGATGCGTCAGTGGAACACGAGTGGTAGCAGCAACGGCGGCAACGTATTGTGTGTCACCCTCTGTGTAGCCGAGATAATCGATGAATGATTATCCAATCGTGGCTAATGCGGAAACTATCCGTTTAATTACGTTTAGTACCTCGGACCCACGTCGCAATCCGTTGGCTTCGAGCTATACGCGCGCTAGCTCGTCAACGTAGACCGAAAGAGGGGTGGTGGTTGTATCCCCCTTGCCGCGTATGCGGCAGTCCATGATAGTGGTAGGTAACACGCTTGTACGCTTGTACGTGTCTGTCGGAAGCGGAAGGCGGACGGACGGACGGGGGTTCGGGACGACCAAGGGGGATGGCGAAGGGAGGATACGAGGATGGCGCACATTGGCTTTGCCGCCGCACTACGAGCAACGAGGGAGGCGGCGCGGATAGCTTTGGAAAGGGGTTGGCTACCTCATAGCCAGAATTGAGCCGCGACCGCCTAACTGACGTAATCAAGTGTTCGCCAGTGGTACTCAAACGCGCTCGAGCGTGCCTTTTCGCGACTATCTGCTATTATCTAGTTGTTGAAACTCTCGGTAACGGTTTATATATACCGTTTAACAAAAAAAAAAAAAAAGAAAGAAAGAAATCTACACCTACTTCTTATTATACCTACTTATTGTAAACGTAACGTGTATGTGTGAGAATGCATGGGCGTACGATCGGCCTAAAACGCTAAAAGAAATTTCGAAATATATAAAGCAGTGATGAACAAGAGTAAAATTGTATACGATAGAATCGTCTTCGAGCGTTGTGCATTCGCTCGATTTCACCGACGGCGACACAGTGCAACGTAGTGCGAAGCGAAGTGGCGATGATTCTGCACGGTTATTAGTTAAGCTTAATTGTTTCTGTCGGACAGGCGTCGGTCGTATGTTTACAAGGTGTACGCGCGTGGCTTGCAGCGGCGCGCAACGACCAACGTGCCGAGAAACACGCGCGTCCGCGGACAGGCTAACTAGCGCGCGAGACACGCGAGATACGCGCGACACGTGGGGGGAAACATGATCGTTGCGAGAATAGCCGCGGACCGCGGATGAATGCGGCGCGTATCGACACTCGTGCTGCGCACTGAACACGCGTTTGGCGTGGGCGGATGGATTCGATGCTCGCATTCGATGTATCTCGCATCGAGTCGCGTCGCGACGCTGTTACGTGTTCATTTCGATGTTGCGGCCGCTGTCGACTGGCTCGACAACGCCGATCGACTTTTTGCCACGGCCGACATCGCCAAGCGCGGATCCACGATGAATGATTTTCTCTCCGCTGACAGAGCTTGAAATCTTGAGATATCAAAATTGCGTTTGCTCCAATTGCACTTTTTTCACATCCTTCTTTGTGTTATTTTAATGTACGGAAAAGAGATTGGAGAATGGAAAAATTTAGAAAAATACAAATGTAAAAAGATACGAAGGGAAATAGAGATAAATATGAAACCTTTAATGTTTAAAATTAGGAATGGATCGTAAAAATTGCAACGTCACAGGGAGAAGGTATATCGGGATAATTTTATTCGTGATATTTATTGATTTCCATTCATGTAATCTATTCATCTGTTATATCTTACACAGGAATATTAACTGCTGTTAATAATGCTGTCCGTTCGAAAGTGGTTCATCATGAGAAACGTATCTCACTCGTCGAAGAAAGGAAAAAACGGTGCTCGACGATTTAAGCGCGGGATCACTGTCGATGGCTATCGTTAGGCATCCTCGAGGAAACGCGCGAGGCTGGATATACATATCGGAGTCGATATAAATAGCCGCGTGTGTGCATTGCGTGTGTCGCCGTGTATCTCCCCGCGTCGCACCTCCCCGAGTAAACGAACCTCCCGCGGAGCTCCCGTCGGTCACGGGCATTGAAATAAACAAACAAGCATTGGGAGCAATATCCCGCTCTGTCAATATTTGCTCGACGGTTAGTCGACTCGCAAGAGAAACGGAGAGAGAAAGAGATGGAGAGAGAGAGAGAGAGAGAGAGAGAGAGAGAGAAATTCCGCTTCCTCGCGTCGTCGACATCTTCGCTTCCACCATCGCTTTTCTTCTTCCTACTGCGTCTCTCGATATGTACTGGCACCTTCGTTCTTGAACACACCCGCTTCCACCATCCGTAGACACCCGAGGGCTTGAGACTCAGCAACGATGGTAGTGGTAATGGTGGTGGTGGCCGCGGTGGAAGAGACGGGAAGTAAAGTAAACGGTAATGTAAACGTCGCGTTTACATTTACGTGTTTGCCGAGTAACTCAAATATTTCGTGCAGCCTGAGTGTCCGTTTCTTCGTGTGTGAAAGTCTACGGATGCGCGATGGTTCCGCAGCACGCAACATTTATCGAGAAAAAGAGAGAGAATATTCCTTCTCTGCTTCTCTTCTATACCTTGCCCCCGCTTATTTATCTTTCCTCAAATAATGCGTTCTTTGCCCTTCTTTTTAGTTTGGCAAGAAATAATCTACTCCACGTATCGATATCCCGAGACTTTCGGTCTTTTGCCTTCGCTCAGAAGAAAGAAAAAAAAAAAAATTTCATGAAAGCCGACGAGAGCGCGGCGTGGATCGAGGACTTTAGCTAAATCCTTCATGGAAAATTCAAAGTTTTTCATTAACGTCTCCGCTCTCGGTGGAGGAAAGTTTCGGTAGAGTACCCGACGACGCGGCGCATATTTCATATATTATTTTGCGCGACAAGGAGGTTGATGGCCTCCGCGTGGGGGATGTAGATACGTACATACTACTACGATGTCTCGAACGAACGAGCGAGCGAACGTCACCGCCGGCGGCTGTTTGCGCAACCCTCTTTCATGCTACACCCTGCGGCCCTCCATCGCCGCTCGAACAAAGAACACCGTGCTCTGCCTCGCCGCACCAAGCGCCTCCGGCGTTAATATTTTAAGCACACTTTTCTTCCACCGTACGTCCCGCACACCTCTCCCCCTGGTCTTTTCGCTTTTCCCGCTCGTCTCGTTCTCCTTTCCGCCGAGAAGCCGCTACGGAAGGAAAGCAGGCGATGGTTCGTTCGTTCGCTCACTTCCCCGACCTGAAAGCATCGTCGTCGTCGTCGTCGTCGTCGTCGTCGTCGTAGTCGTCGCAATGGCGGTCGGGGATGACGGGGGCAATCGGGGGGATGAAAAGAGCCAGGAGAGATAGACGATCGGGAGGAAAAAGAGGGACTGAATTTTGCAAGGCAAATTAAGTGTGCGGTTTTACGACAGCGGCTTTCACACCATCACCCTTCGCGCCGCTTTGCCTCGCCCTGCACCTGTGAACCCGAAGGGGATGTTTAAAGAGAACTTCCTCTCTCCTCTCTACCCGTCTATGCGCCCTAAGGTGCCTTCTGGCAGACAACATTTTTGCGTCTCGCGTGTGCTGAAGATGTTCTCGATTAATCGCGAAGGACGAGCGGAGGGAAAAAAGAAAAAAGAGCGCGGATGGTTCCTCGAGCATTATTACTTCGAAAGATCCTGCAGATTGTCTCGGGAAATACAATCTTCTCGAAGGAAATTTCATTTGTTCCTGATTTATTTCGGCTTGTGGAACCTCTGCAAAAAAAAAAGATCCATTAAGCGACTACATTTAAGTCATTGCAACGATATTTATCATAACCCGACTAATCGTCGCGAACTCCTGGCGAGTCGATTCGATCAAGGAGAGAAAATCAACCTTCCTTCGTGCTCGTCGATCGATAAGCGCGCGTTTACGCCGACGTCGAATATAGCTTGCAAGCACGAAGCGAGCGAAAAGTTCTTTTCTTACCTCGGTGTATGTCCGTACCGCGTTGCGGTCATACGTATGAATAAATCGCGAGCATGATTAAGAAGTCATAGGAGGAGAGAAAGAAGAGTCGCTTTTCGTTCAAAGTTTTATGACTCCTCCGCACGGCAGCTCTTCTTCCGCGCCACGTCACCATCTCTCGCTGCAAATATCGGAGCTTTTCTGGCGATATTCGCGAATCTTTGAGTAAGTTACGACGTGCCCTGTGGAAAATTTCAACGTGTCTCGGCTCTCGACGTCAAGGAGAAACGACGAATATACGATGTTATCCCGGAAGAAGAAAACACCGAAGGGGAAAATGCATCCCCTGTCGTATTTCGTTTTCGCGGCGACGATCTATTGCCGCATGCAGATCGTCGATTTTCCCGGTAGCGGTACGACTTTCTCGGCCGTGATATCGTAATGCAGTGATAATGTCGCGGTGGTGTCGCGGTTTCCTCGCTCGGAGGGAAGTTTAGCGAGCCCGAAGGCGAGAGTCAGTCGTGGTCTTGCAGGTGCACGTATCTCAAAGGCTGCGTGCTCGTAAATTCTCTATCGTTTCTACCATCGGTCACCCCCTTCCCGCGGATGTATAGTTCCTGGATAGTGTGCGTTCCACGGTCGTTGAACCCGCGCGATCCTGCCGACGACGACGAGTTCACTTTCGATCTCTCGAACTGTCTGTTAGACGCCGCAATTCAAGGGGAGGGAGGGAGGCTATAGCACGCGCGATCGTTCAAAACTCAACCGACGTCGCTCATTAAACTATCACAAGTTCCAAGTCTGAAAGCACAGCTGCGGCAATGTAACTCGCCGTTTTGCTATGGCCGTGACATTTTATCATTAAAAAATGATCTCTTAAAGGTAACATGCCGCAGCGATGTAAAATTAATGTTTTTCTCACTGGAATTTTTATATATTTTTATGTATTATAATTTTTGCAATATTTCCACGCATACGCATCGTATGTTGTATTGTTAATATTTGCCGTTGAACCTTGAATAAAAATTCTAATAAACTTCCCGAAAAATAAAATTTTTTTTAAATGAAAAAAAAATTTGAAGAAATTGATAAACAAACTAAAATTTATGGATTGCAATTCTAAAACGTTATGTACGCAGGTAGATACCGTTCGATCTATTTAACATGCGAGCTCACGCAATCGGACAATTTTCTCGCATTCGTCCGATTCCTGCGGAACATATTGCGCGTTACCCCGAAGCGTTTTTGTCGAGATTTGCGCGGTTTCAACGCCTGGCAGGTCTCCTCTACACGAACGTACCGCGACTGTATTTCATAAATCCGCCGGCGTGTATCCTACTGCACGTGTCTCCTCTTTGATCCCACGGGGAAACGATGCAACCTCCGCTTCTTGCGCCCGCGTGAATGCCACGTTTTGCATCGCGTCGCGTCGCGTCGACAGAACGACAAAAGCCGGGCTCGCACACTACATCGTAATCTATTCGCGGTGGTTCGTATCACGACGGAAAGCACGTTGCGGAGGCTCCGGGGCGTGTGATATCCGGTCGCTTCGCGCTTCGACGCGCTCGTTCCCGTGCTGTAGCAGTTTTATGCCCGGCGTCGCGAATGTTACGGGACGATTTTAAAAAATGTGTTTTCCTTCTCTCTCTCTCTTTTTTTTTAACGCCGCGCAGCGTTCGTTCGAGTTGAGTTTTATCATAAACTGTAAAAAAATTTTCCGCGATTCCACCGATTTTTTTTTTTTTTTTTTTTTTTTTTCCCCACGTATATAGATGAAACGACCGGCATGAAAACGCTGGGGCGCGCGTGCAAAAACGACATTTAAAGTTAAAAATATTCGCGTAGCCGTGACAGGGAATCTAGTTAAATGCAAAAACACTCGGAATACACGACGAAATTTCCACGTGTCCCGATTCATTTAATGCGGGAGACGCTGCGATGGAAATCCAAAACAATCCTGCACGCATATATTGACGTACAGCGATCCCTTCAGTTCAGACGCAACGGAAGAGATTCCAATCGACGAAAGACAGGTGGACGAGATTGAAATCAATAGGTACGCGTTGCCCGGATAAAAATGTCAATATCCGTGCGCCACTAGTTTGCTTTACACCGACCCGACAGTGTTCGTTCCGTTGATTGTACAAAGTAATTTGGTTGGTTTAACTGGCGCGTGAATCAACAGCTTTTTTTCCCTTTGAACGAACAATCGGCCGACGAGTCGTTCTAGCGTCAGATTGTTCACGTCACGATTCACTACCGGTGTATCCGGCTGTCCAGTAATTAATTGCTCGCAATCAATAGCGCTTTAATATTAAGAGTCACGCGATCTGCACCAACTACCGACGTACATAGATATTCGTGATAAACGACGCTGCGGTCGAAACTGGATCCGAATCGATTCGCAAAAAAATTTACGAGTTGCGTGAGCACAGCTTCGTTGCCGGATCAGTAAAGGTTATTACAATAAACGTTATTGCAAACGTTACAATTTAAATAAATTTCTTTTTTCTCCGATATTTCCATCGGCGTAATCTCGAGGAGAACGAAACAATGTTGAGAGTCACTGTGGTGAAAGAAGGGGTGCAAAATATTTAGATCCGATCATAAGTGCCCGCGCTTTCACCTAGAGGCCGTCCTAACAGCCCTTGTTTACGTTTATGGCTTTGGGTTTGACGATCGCGTGTTACGTGCCCGTTCGTTCGCATGCATATGCACGTGCATGGCACTTACACACGTGCACGCACGCGTTGCACATACGACTATGATGTAGAGAAAGAGCGAGGGAGAGAGGAGAGAGAGAGAGAGAGAGAGAGAGAGAAAGAGGGAGATGGATTTTGCCACTAGTGCGTGTAGATACCAATCTCGGTAGCAGGGGTTGAAATCGGCCGCGGTAACCTAACCCCATAAACTCTCTACGAGCCGCCGCCCTTCTCTCGGAACTTAATTCGTCGAGGGTCGGCGAAGAGCTGAGAGAGAAATCGAAGGGGGAGAGAGAGAGAGAGCACACGAATGAGAGATGGGAGGGAACAAAGAGGTGACGAGGGTAGCAGAGAAGGAGAGGGTGCGAGAGGGTCGCACGTTTATGGGGTGAGTTTCACGCGATGGCCATCGTCATTTATTGCCAATTTGCTAAATGAAACGTGCCGCGCGTACATCGTACGATTATTAGTACCCTCTGTCGCATAGTCTCCCCCAATTCAAAGTCGACTCGAAACGCGTCTATCGACTCTGCCGACTATTGAAGATGAAATTATGGATATGTACGTTTTACCATTGTCGATTACTATTTTAGAACATTAGAGGATTCGACAGCTGAAACCAGTATAATTCTGATTAATTTAGGGGAGGGGGAAAAGGATCGTTTAATCGTAATGAGAGATAGGCGTACGTTATATTTTTCTGCATTTGTAGTAGCGTCGTGAAAATTGAAGATTTTAATTCCCATTAAAATTCAGCGAGTCTTGGTCAATTACGCACATTATCAAGCGTGAAGATAACGCTCGCGCGAGAAGAGGAACAAAAGAAAGGAGAAAGAAAACTACGTGCGAAGGCGCCTTAGGTGAGAGGAGAGACGGTGGTTTGGGTTTAGAACGGAACAGACGCGGGGACGAGTCATAATAAAAAGATTTATTCGGCTTTTATCCCGGAGTTATTCAGCTCTTTCCGCCCGAGCCCGTGAACCCATCTTTTTTTCTCTTTCTCGTTTTCTCTCTCTCCTTCACTCGCTATCTTTTCTTCTTTATAAGACTCCTCGGGCGGAGCAACCTGAGCAAGGAGCCCGAAGAAGATGAGCCGAAGATAAAGGAAGAAGAGGGGCGAAGCCAGAGGATCCTGATTAAAATATACGAGCCGCAGCCTCACGGATTTCTTCTTATAACCCCCGGGTCCTTATATATCCCTCTCTTTCGTTTGCGCGCCCCGACGAGACGATACCAGGGCGCGCATTCAGGGAATTCGAAATGAAGCCCCGCCATCGCGAATTCACGCGCCGCGTTCCGCGCGAGGCGCGGAATTGGACCGGGCGTATATATTTTACGTGCCGGATTGGAGGGCGGATGCCGGATATATTGGGATTATACCCGCTTTATACACCGTCAAGACGGCTGATGCGCGTAAACACGGTTACAATGTAAATCCGCCGCGTTCTCGCAACATGCGATGGCGGAGTTCTACCACAGCCCAGCCATTTCGCTCGTACCGCGCGAATAGCGTATGACTAATCGAGAGGAAGATTAACGAATGAGTATGCATAGAGTATACGTGTACGAAGGATTTAGGGAATGACCGAAACGGACGAGATGTCATTTAATTTGCACCGATAAATTGCAATTAGCGTAGTTCACTTATTATTCACTATTCCGAGCACGGATTATTTGCCGATGTCTCAGCTGTTTCTGCATGCGATATCAATCAGTTACTCAATATTCAATCAGCATTCCAGATTCGATTACATATCCCTTAGTTACATTATATATGTTACCGATTTTGACGACATCTGCCATGGCATTTGGATAGCGTAACAATCATGACGACGAACGTCACGTTTGCTCCCATAATTTCGTTGCCATCGACTTGATCGCTAGATCGGAGAACACAAGTGGCATGGCGCGAGTTTTACGATCGGAGCGAGAAACGATCAGCGACTGAAGTTATTCGCATACGAGCGGAACTGTAAAGCTACCGTCGTCGTTCAGGTCCTGTTTTATGTACCGTCACCTAATCGAGATCCGTCCGCCATCATCACGATCGATCGTTATGTTACAATGCAGCAATACGTACCAAGAGGTACTTCCTCCTCCTTGTTCTTTCCACGTTTAAAATAGATTCGATATAAGTTAAGTGTGTTTATATATAATTAGTTCTATATCTCCTTTATTATCGATCTTTGACAGAGAATGTTGAATCATAGACGACAAACGTAATAAAAAATAAAAGAAGACTTTTAGCTCATATTTAGCTATTTTTTTATTTAGTTTTTTTTATTCTGCACTGATAATAACAGTGTTTCCTTGTATAATTAACTGCAAAAAATCGAAAACTACAATAAAAATTAATCACATCAATATTAGCCTATTAGGTATATATAATATATCATCTCACATACTGTCTTTTATATATTTTTACATCTACAATAATAATAACATTTCTCAACATTAAATTATTTTTAAATATTGAATATTAATTTTTTTCACATAAAGTTACATTTAGAAAGTAATAAAAAAATGTATTTATATATAAATGGTATTTATATATATATATATATATATATATATATGGTATTTATATATGTAATGGTATTTAAATATATGATACTTATATTTATATAGGTAAGTATTAAATAAATAAATGTTCATTAAATGATGTAAAGTATAATCAAAACAATAAAAAAATAAAAAAATAACTGATTCGATATATTACACGTAAGCTGTATCAATCAAATGTTTTTATGACATAAAATGAATTTTAGAATTTTATAATCAATATTGATTCGTGTCGTCAATTGACATAAGAAACGAATTGAATGATAACAACTACGTAACAAAGGTGTCGAATTATAAATCGATAGATGGATTCACAAACCAGAAGAAACTTTATCCAGTTCTCTGTTGTAACAGGGTCGTAACAACGTTGTAACTACTCCAAAGTTTAGTATGTCACGGTTGATGACGATCGGCGAGAAATGATACGAGATCCGACACGAATGATGGATCTGTATGCGTGCTGCACAATTCATATTGCTGTCAGAATGAATTTTTCATATTCTCGATATACGTCTTTATGAATTTTCATATCGACATAGATATTCCGTTATATTGCCAACGCTATCAGAAAAAGAGAAAGAAAGAGAGAGAGAGAGAGAGAAAAAAATTATTTTTAATATAATACATTAGAGATTATAAATTTCAACATCAAATATTTTAATATAATTGATACGTACCGTATCAACTCCAAGATAATCTCATATGTAAAAAATTTTTTTGCTCCATAACGAATTACGTGATTCATGTAATTATATTCATAATAATTCTGTAATAATTCTTTTTAGAAGAGTAATCAATCAACACAAATTTTCGTTTTAAAAAGATTTAATAATCTGCGAGTAACAAAGTTAAAATATGTCATTAATAATTAATAGTCAGTTAATGTTGACAGGTATTGTCAATATTAATAGCTTGTAACATATATATATATATATATATATATATATCGTCTACGTATCTATATTGAAGCAAAAGGCAAAATCAATTAAGCAATGATAATCAATCTCATCTGCGAAAATCAATAACAGATGACAGATCGATACGCGTGCAGTTAGAGATTTAAGCTCGTAAATCCTACGAGATAATTTCATGCTAATTACTACCTAATTTGTAACTCGAAAGCTATTGTAACTTACGCATTTCCGTATTTAGAGTTTTAGAGATTCTAATTAATCTCTAGAATTGAAGTATTGTGGTTGCGGGACACCCTGTATACAAAGTGGCGGGGTATGCACGAAACCGATATGCGATAACGATCCGCGATATACCTCGAAACGTCGCGTCGATACGCGGCGGTTTTGTGTTTCGTAAAACATTATCGTTCGTGTTACCGATGCCAATGTTAATCAATTACAGCTTGACCAATGCCGCGCCGCCGCGGGACTGTAACTACAGGCATTATTGCGTTCACTCATTTATCCCAGCAGACGTTCAATTTTGTCGCTTTCTAGGACACGCGCGGGACTCTCGAAATATGATTCTCTCTCATTAAGGCAACGCGACACTCGTGTTTAGCCTCGTGAATGTCGAGGAATCTACGGATTTCAATTTTACTGACGAATACTAGGAATTAAAATGTCAACGTAGTCGAATGTGACAAAGAGAAAGACGCAGCTGGAGTCTCGGGAGCAAGAAGACAACACAAGGAGCGGAATTATGATGTCGAAGCGGAAGTGTCGGAGTTAGAAACGAGCAAAGTTAAGAATCGCTCCGTCGTCACTGTACTCTGGCTCTTCTCTTCATCCTCTTTCTGTCTTCTCCCTATCTATCTATCTATCTACCTTTCGGTGCGCGCGGAATATCCGTTATTAGATCGCGGAAGATTCAAAGGTCTGCATGCGATCCAGGCCCGAAGTACACTACATCCTCAGACTGCGTCACCCAGCACCGGGTCCTGTTTATCATCGCAGTCATATCGAGGGATGGGGAGACGGCGCGTTTTGCCGGAAACTCAAAAGAGAGAGAGACTCCTCTTCCACGGCGCGGAGGTCGCGCAGCCGTAACGTAATTACGGGCGCGCTTAATTTGTTTGAAGTACATTGCGAAGTACGACGCGACGCGGCAGAGGTGTTAATGGCAATGCAAGACCCCATCCACTTGCACCGCGAAGCTTGTCTAGCCTCGACTCTTTCTGCCAGTTGCAGGATGCTGCGACGCGACTATAAGCTACCTCTCGCAAATTACTAAAAGGGAGGAGAAAACTCAGCGAGAGAGGAGTAGTCGCTATCTAACGCGATGAAAGGTTGCGTCGGATCTATATAGGATACCGCAGCACATATATAAATGTTGTAATTAATTCTTGCTCCCAAAAATATATTTCAAATCATATATAATCTAAGATATGTCTCAATGATAAAAAATTGTTGAGAATGATTGAGAAAGCTTTGATTTTTGACTTTGTATAGATTACAAAGTATTGATAATAACGAAAATTGATAATAACGATAGCGATAGATAACTATCAAAAAAATGAAGGTTCTTAAATGGACTTGATTCATAAGATAAATTCAATCCTACTGTCATCTTCGACAAACAGATCTGTGACTCGTGATGATTGTGCAGACGCGTTAATATTTATTGTATCAATAAGGAGAGCGTAAAATATGATCGGCGTTCCCACCCACCCACCAACAACTCGTTAAATAATGTCATGCAAACAGATACACGGCATACGTGTTCATTGTTATTTAACATCGGTCGGTAGCAATAACATGGATGGACGTAATGCGCCGGTTTGCGCACCACCGGCACAAAATTGTCCAATACATGAAATATAATATTCCCGATAGAAATAATGGAGAACGCGTGAATCGTTAATACAAATAAAGTAATCGTTTATACATATAAATCAATGGTCCTTCCGCTCCTCCCTCCACGGTGATTTTGCCCGTTAATTCCAAATTGTCGTGAATTTGCGCTACGTGCCAATCTCTCGGTATAACGCCATGTATATACCGTGAAAAAAGATAATTGGAACGGCACGTGGATAAACTCATGTCGCGCTTCGTATTCACAAATAATTAGTTAATCACATTCGTTCCCGTTACGCCGCCGTAGAACATCCGAATAATCTCCACTTCGGTCTCCGTGCTTGGAACTTGGCCGTTACTTCCACCGCGGAAACTCTGATACATCGTGCCTCGTATCTCGGATGCGCGCAACATTGCTTTTGGATTACGAGCACTAGGAGTGTAGTACTCACGCGAAGCGCGCTGAGAGTTAGAGGAGTCAAAGGAGGAGGAGAAGGCAAAGGAGGAAGTGCGGAATGAAGTGGATGAGGACCCGTCGTGGATAGGATGTATACACTTACATAACCACACATATACATGGATATATCATAGTAACGTAGGTCGGTTGCCTTCAGCCATATCGCTGCAAGAGTTTGGCCAGCGAGTTGATTTCGTTGGTGTTGGGGCACGTTGACGTGGATGTTACAACGAATGAAAGAGAAAGATAGAAACAGTGAGAGAGACAGAGAGAGAGAGAGAGAGAGAGAGAACGGGTGAAAAGAGCGATGGTAGGCAGAGCGGGGGTAGAGTTTCGAAAGGGACGAAAGGGGAAGAGGGTTCGTAGCCAGAGGGGCCGCTCGAGCGAGTCTGTTAATTGGACCAATTACAGTAATTACTGAAAGTTTCGGTGCGGGCTACGAGGGAGCGAGACAGGGAGATAGGGCTGTAATACGGTACCACGACGAACACACGCTTGCGACCGCCGCCACCGCCGTCGCCGTCGCCATCGCCGTCGTCATCGCCGACGCCGACGCCGACGCTCTCGCGTTCTCTCACTTCCCTCCGTTAACGCCGCGTACACCGACACCACACACCAACACACGCTCGACGCCCACCGCCCGCGACATGACACAGAGCCGGGTATTAGCGATGACGCGTACTCGAGGGTACTTGCGGCTGGATACGCTTGTTTTCGTATTTAACCCCTCGGTGTCCCCGCGCACACTTTGACCCTCTCATTTCTCCCCGCCTCGTTCCCCATCTACGTTATCAACCTCCATTAGAAGTAGCCGTACGCGAAAGTGGCTCCGATCGAATTAGCGATTATCATTCAGCGGGCTTGAGTAGGGCTTTTCAAATGAGAATTTGAAAGTTGAGTGTTCTCATTTGTCGGGAGGAGACCGTAAAAATATATTGAGGATAAAAAAAGTTATGTCCGCGAAAGAAATCGTGTAAACGAGAGCAAGTGTCTTGCCACAGACACGAGGAACAAGAGTGCTACTAAAAAAAAAAAAAAGAAGAAGAAAAGAAAAAGGAGAAGACGGATCATGGGTGAAGTGTGTTGTCGGATTCCGAAGAGCCGTTGCCCGAATCACCGAGGTAATAAAAACTAAATGAGGAACAAAGCCTGCGCCTTTAGCGATCGGAAGCGGAAAATACAGCCGCGGGAGAAACGATGGGGCGATTGGAGACGTGCTGGGAATAATGGTAGCGGAATTACGCGCTTAGTAACGGCTCGAGAAGGGAAAAAGGCCACGCGATAGATCGAAATCGTGGTCGGGGTTGTAGGGATTGCAGAGAAAAGGGTCGGGCAAGAAAATCGAGAGAAATTAATTTATAGGGTCTACACAGGTAATTAAGTTTTCAGAAGGCCCTGGCTAACTCGAGCCCCTCCGTTAAAGTCGAGAATCCCGCATCTTCCTTCTCAGCCGGAGGGAATCATTTTCGCCTCTTTTTCTTCCTGAAATTCAGACGTTCGTTCCGTCGCCGGCTGTTCGCGACGACAATGGGGGAAAGACTACGCCCCCTTTCCTTCCTTCCGCTGCGGTAAATCACGTTCCGTTTGGATCGAAGGGACCGCTTGGATCGCGGAACTCGTTGATTTTTATTGCCATCGAGTCACGATTTATTTTACTTCGTTACGTCGTATCGAGAGTTGTGTTCGCCTGCTGCCTTCGAGCACGGCTGGATATGTTTGTGTGAGAGAAGCGCTCGTATACAGCGGGTAGGGACGTAAAAATCTGTTATATCTGCCACCCACGCCAGAATTCTTTCGTGATGATAATCCGGGAAAATGGTATTGTCGTCCGCATTGCGAGGGTTGCGCGCGAATGGATAACTTATCCTTATCTCACCTTTATAGGCGAGGCTTGCGACGACGAGAAGATCGACGGTGGGCGCGTATCGCGACGCCCTTTACCGATAACACTCCCTCAAGCCTCGCGTCAATGTTCCATTTCCGTGTTGCGTGACGCCATGAGCTCGCATGTCAAAAGTCACCTAACGTGATGCTAACGACGGAGATCTTTCAACTCCTTAAATTACATTAGTCTTCTTTCTACGAGTAAAAATCTGTAATTAAGCAAATCGTTTATATTTAATTGAAACGATAATGTTTCTAGTAAGTTAGGACGACACTTATGCAATCTGTTCTTATTTTAAAACTGTCTTAATTATCTTAGGATGTTAATGCAGCCCTCTTATTGGCTTATGACATCTTAAGACAATCTCAAATATAAGAATCGACTAAAAATATAATGAATGCCGGCCTTAAACGTCTGAAATTATAGATTGCATTTAAAATTGACAAGAACAAAGGATTCTTAATTTCGAAAACAATATAAAGAATGTACAGGGCATATAAGAATCAAATTTAAAAAATTATAAAACGTGAAAATTACGATAAAACTATAATAATCTGTAATTAAATACACATTACATGCTCGGTCTCACGAGTGAGTCTTCTTCAGATATTCGAAAAAATTGTATATACGCAATGAAATTAAAAATAAGAAAGATGTGTTCGACGCATGTTTATAACCAGCGTAAGTAAAAATTGACAAGAACAAAGCGGCTCTTAATTTCAGATTGCATTTGGAATCGCAAGAAGATTTCACGTTCATCACCGTTTTAGAGATCCCTCTAGTATACGCGCGTATCATCGATTGCATATGTCGCGTGCACGTACGCATATACGCGCGGACGCAAACGATTTATACCAATTTGCCCAATAATTGTTGCTGTTATGTTAATTCTCAATCACCGACGCCGTTCGCCTCACTTCGTACCCGCGTGCGTGACATGCAAATTTGACCCGGTGTATATGCGCAAAATGCGCTGCGGGCCAACGGAAGCCGCGATAAAGAGAGACGCGGATACGGTGGCTGAATATGAGCGTGCGAATTGGCAAAGCGTGACAGCGAGCGTGGGCGACGAAGAGACGGAAGTACACCGGCGACGACGAGATTGGGCTCGTCGAGGGATAAGTAAATACAGTTAATCCCGGAAAAATGAATTTTTTCGAAATCTTTTTAAATCATAATCCTGAAATAAATTTTGTTGATACTATCTTGTACAACGTTCACCTCTGGGAACGAATCTATGATATTTTAACTTTTAAACACCGTATATCGCTGGAACAATACATTTATGACTAGAGATATATGATAGGGTCTAGCTGTAACGGAGTCTAGTTACGAGCAGTTTTGCGAACAATTCTTTCAAAACAAGAGAAAAAGGATATGTACGCTGTTTTTTTTATACATGTATATGTTATTCTTAACTTATACTATCTTACTCATTTTAACTTACTAAAGTTGGCAAGAAGGACGATCTAATCAAAAGTTCGTCATATCGTGGCCAGACTCTGTTAAACTGCGATCACACTACGAGTTGCTGATTACGGCTGTTAGATAACGGTTCTATTTTAGCCAATCACGTTACAGCTAGTCCGTACTCGCTGCGTTGTGATTGGCTAAAATAGAACCGACAACTGGTAACCGTAATCGAAAATCTTTAATGTAATGACAATTTTATAAAGTCCCCTGGGTATGTATATAATCCAATTTGAGATTACTCATAATTTTATTTGAAATGAACATTGTAAAAAATTTGTTTTCAATAAAAATACCAGATATTAAGGAACGTAACGATATCAAGCGTATGTATGTATCTTTACGAATAAAAAAAAATTATAAGCGATAAAAAAATATTAAAAAAGCATTAGAAAAAAAGTCGGATATGCCACATATACATATCTATATCAAAAAGGCATTTAAAAGTTAAATATAAAATTTTCCTAATTTTCTCGCAACAAATTTTTGTGACAGCATTTGCGACTTCGCGATGTTGTCTCCTTTTCGTTCCCGTATGTGAGCCAAGCGACCACGGATATCCAGGTTTACAACCCTGTAAAAGTTTCATAGCTATATTCCACATCCACACGTTGTTAATTTTAGCGCGAGCGAGCGAGCGAAGCGAGCGACTCACTTTATTTTTATCGACTGACCTCAACACGATCGTTAAACCACAGCGGATGTTTTCCCAACTTGCCGGACTCTATT
>NW_011627210.1:247700-263017 GCF_000204515.1 Acromyrmex echinatior
TTTCCCTCCAGCGAGTATACATAACGCGATCGCAGAGAATTACATGGAATATCGGGATAAGCTTAGCTAATGGATGACTTGGAATTAGTTTCAGTTAGCGCAGTTCTTCTTTCGACATGGTTCAAATAAAATATAATAAAAAAAAAGGGCTACGTGCATGGCATGCCCTAAGCCGATGTGGATATGGTAGCTTTGGGAAAGCAGACGGATTGTGAGATTCAGTCGATTGACATGGAGGTCGATAGCGGGCGTGTCGCCAGGGATGGCAACGTGTCAATTCCGAGGAAACAGGTGCTCAACGCCTCTGTGACAGCATGTTCGAGTTCTATCGGGTGCGCTGCGGCCAACGGAGATCGCGATGGGACGCGGGGAGAGAATCAGAGGAAATGAGAGAGAGAGAGAGAGAGAGAGAGGGTAAATTCTGTGCGCGGAGAAGCGCGACGCCGACACCGTCGACGTCGACGCCGGCCCGCTGGATAGTAGGGTGGTAGGGGGCTAACACGGGGATCGCGTGTTGAACATACACACAGTTAGCACCGCGCTCGAGGGGGTTAGTCGGGAGTAATGTCGGCTTGCCGGATGTTGGCAAGGGTTGTTAATAGGCCACCACGGTCCCTGGTTCCGCCCGACCGCCTCCCTCTCCTCTCTCTATTTCTCTCCCCTCTCCTTCTCTCTATCTCTCTGCTTACTCTTCCTCATCCTCGTCCTCGTCCTCATTGGATCTCGTCGCTTGCCGAAGCCCCGCACCGCCGCACCCTCGTGATTGTATCAACAGCCTCATCAGGCTCATCCCCCTAAACCTACTCTGCGCGACCGTTGCACCTCTCGACTGCCACCTATCGTCCTCGACCCTGGAATTTAACGCACATACACATACACACAAACCCACACACATATACACATAGTTAAGATCAAATCGACGAATGAATTCGCAGAGATACCTATCAACAAAGATTATTCGATCCTGAATAAGGGATAGATTTAGGATAGGTGAATCCCCCATGATGATGTCATTGGAAAATTAAGAAAACACGGGTCGACCCGCATATGCGATTTAACGCGACTGCCAGGCGTGCCCGAAAGCACCCTGGCGAATAAAGCACAAGGGGTGTATAACGAAAAGGGGGCCACATGCTCTTGCGAACGCAAGCTATGGGGTACCATGAAGATAATGGATATGAGAACTCGTAGCGCTCAATTTTCGAAGGGGAGAATCCCCTCGGAGAATCAAGGGCGCAAGGGTGAGAAGATTCACTTTCTATTTTGTATACTTTTGCCACTCTCGCAACATAGTATTCCGAGTTGCATTATTCACTGTATCCCTCGGAATTTCCACGTGAGAGAAGTTTCAAGCAAAATAACTTCGACCTAAGTGCACAATCATAATTGAGAGAGAGAGAGAGAGAGAGAGAGAGAGAGATATCGTTATAAAAATTGCTTCAGCCCCTCTATAACGGAGGTAGATGGTTTTCGAGTTTTACGCATTTGTTCGTGCGTAATATTTGCGCATAATATTAATAAAACGCATTCGAAAGTACATGCGTAATGCGTGTACGGTTACGTTTGTATTCATTAAAATAATTAATTAAAATAATGTAACGAACGAGACGTGGTCCGCAAACATCAACGAGATTAATATCAAATATAAACATCCAGCGATATCTCGAAAACGTGCGTGCATGCGTTCGATCACGTACGATACGCACACCAGCACCCTGCAATCGTGAATTTTATTGCGCCTACCCTACCGCTGCCGCCACCACCCCCGTCAATCGTCCTTTTACCCGACCGCAGATATGTATCCAACCAATCGAGGGCAAGCTCATGTAGGCTCGGTGGCCCTTCGGCAGACCGGAAATGGTTGCCACGCGACAAATTGGCCGGCGATTGGCACCTAAAGAGAGAAAACGGGCGCGACAGGCAAGAGAGAAGAGTTTTTGCTTTCTCCATCTTCTTCATTGTCTCAATTAATTTCTCTCCGCCATAATTGCCGTCGTCGACGAAATGGGTGGAGATGTTAAACGATACATTCTTCGTGACATTGTCTTTTTATCCTCGATTACACCGCGATGGTGCGTAAGTGCAGCGATATATTGGGAACGTTTTTCGCCTCGTATAGTTTAACGAAATCGACGCGTATGCGCGTGTATAGCATGCATAAATGTTAGCTGCGTGCTTTCATGCCCGCATTGTTCGAGGATATTTTTTTCTTTTTTATCGTTCGTACTGGCGGTAGGTATTATTGTGTTTGTCATTCTCGGTATATACACGTGCGTATTGACTGATTGCAGCGATTTAAAATCATACTCGTTTAAATATCAGCGTACACGCGCGTGACGTAACACGCATTTCGTCAAATTCCAAAACGCGTCCTGTACTTGCGAAGGGTCTTATTCGCGGATATTGTGAATATAATAATAATTTGCAAGAACTCCTTGCATAAAAAATATATTTTTTGCAAAATGAGAAAATTCTTCTTCTCATTTTTCAAAGTTTTTATTTTCTTGCAGCAGTTTCTATCTCGCAGTTCTTGGTACGAGATTTACTTTCCTCGCGGACTGTACACCAGCCTCCCTTGGTTCCTTCCCCCAAAACCGGTACATCGACACTATAGTGCACGAGGTAATGAAGTGGCAACACGGCGTTTCCAGGGGTCGAGAACGGGGGTGAGATTGATACCTCCAGTCACGTCGGACGGCAGGGAGGGATGAGGTGTCGAGAAACCGGATCGACGATGTAGAGGAAACAAGTAGAGAATAAAAGCAGAAGAAGCGAAACGGAAAGAAAATGTCGATAGTACGATAGAGATAGAAAAGGCGCGAGAAAGAGACGCGGAAGTTGATTTCAGTCCTGGAGGAACAAAGAGAGCAGAGCAAAGTAAATGGAGAGGGAAAAGTTTTGGTCGGTTAGATATTCCCCAACGACGCGACGTTCGCTCGTTAATTTAAGAAATTAGGAGCCAGATCGGTTTCCTGCGTTATCATGATTTTAATTGAAACTCTAAAATAAATTGAACTATATATAAGTTTGTTTATTTGTTTGATAATATTTCTAACAAGTATACAAGATATTATATATACACGATGTATCAGATTATCAGTGCTTTTTTTCTTGAAAATGGATAGTCTAAATAATTAGGGAAAAATTTTTCATTATCAAAGCCTATCTAAATTTTACATACTTATATATATATATAAATAAAATTTTAAATAGGAACATAGGGAACGAGCTGAATATTAATATTATTGGCCTTTAAGTGCAAAAATTTTGGGAGATTTCAAGCAATACGAACAGATCTAAATGATCAAAAAAATATATCCAAGTAAAAAACTGTCAAAAAACTGTCAAAGTAAAAGGAAAAAAATCATTAATTTCTGAGTTTTTTATCCTAAAATTCTAGTATTTTTCTGTTGTTTTCTCTAGACTTGACCCAAGTTTACCCTACTTTCGAAAAACTGAAATGGCATCGTTAAATATTTCAGATAGGCTTTGATAATAAAAAATTTTTTCTCCAACTTCCGATCATAATTTATTTTCGGAAAAGGGGGCGAGAAATGAAAATTCAATAGTTTAATACATTCTATATATCAAATAAATGGCGATCACTCGATAGATAAAATATCTCCAATTTGATTGTTCATATTCGGCATTATTTTCCCGCCTAACCCATCATATAGTTATTTAATATGCGCTAACGAGTGATATACATATCTTGAAACAATAAAGATATATCACTCTCGAAGTTACCGCTGTGCATTGTTCGACCCGGATCTGTCAAAATCGATGCATTCAAGTTTCAAGAAGTCGAGAGAGGCCTCGACGTGTGCACGAGGGAAGAAAGGGAGGCAGAGGGAGAGAAAGAGCCGCAAATGAATTTTTCCTGAGCAGGCGAGCATACGAGCGCTCTCAACTTGGCCGAGTCGGCAGTCTATCTACTACCGGCAGAATGTGCAGAGTGGCCTTTCGTCCTCGAAAAGATGTTAAGAGCCTCTCAAAAGTGACAATGCGTCAAATGCTACGACGATAAGTAGAGTTTCAAAAAGAGGGACGTGGCCTCGGTACGGCCTCCTCGAAATCTCCAGTCAATATTGAGCAAACGAGAACGACAATTCTTGTCTTTCTCTCTCTCTCTCTCTCTTTCTCTCTATTACGTGAGTTATACGCAGGAATCCACACACCAACGGGGAAAAGACCAATGATTGCGGGTAATTGCTTTTCCGCCGTTATGCGTATCTTTCGCTGCGCGTTTTGCGCAACAGCCGCAACGTTATGCTCCACGTCGATTGTATTTGTTATTGAAACATATCCCATATAAAACGCGAACAAAATTCAATTTTTTTTTCACAGACCAAAATATATTCGATTCGTTTCCCCCGCGCACTTTTTCTCTTCTCTCTTCCCGTTTCTCTCTCCCTTCCGCCCCTCTTCTCCGTGCGTTCAACGCAATTAGTCCGGGAAGTTATTAAATTGCGCGCGACTCGATACGATGTGACACAAAATTGCAAGCGGCAAACGCTTTGGAGTATTCATTAAATTTTGTCGCGCGCAAAACGTATTTGCGAAACAAATTAAAAACAAACAATCCCCCTCGCGGTGAGTATCGCGATACCGAACGCGGAAACGATTCTCTCTCTCTCTCTCTCTCTCTCTCTCTTCTCTTTTTCTTTTTCTCTCTCAATAGATGTTCAACATTTCACGTGGAATGTTACTAGTTTCATTTAATAGACACTTTTGATGAGAGATCAAGACGCATTGATTAACTTTAAAAATTTTTCCACGATCCCATTTGAGTAAACAGATAAATGTTGCATCGTAAAGTTCGCGACAATTTCAAAGAAAGCATATGGTAATATTTGCGTAATATATTAGATAATGAATATACACATTACAGTGAGTGTAAAAAGTATTTATACGGATCAGATATTTTTAAAAAATCTTACTTTCAAAAATAAACATTAATTAACAACTTTTTAACCAAGAAAAAAAAGACTGTACATCTCTCAAAATTATTTTACATAAAAATAAGCACTTTAAAATAGGCACAATAAAAAATTATATTATTTAAACAGATGAAAAAGTATTCATATACAGAAATTTAGTATCAGTAACATACAAAATTATATCAGGACCGTTATGTACTCGATTGTGTAAAATTGCTAATTAATATTTGTTATCTACGAATAATGTTTTTTAAATGAAAATTTCCCCTGTATAAATATGATATACTCATTGTATGCATACATATAGATAAGCTGAATAATATAAAAATATTTCTACATCTCTCGTTGTACAATAATACAGTAATTGTTGCAATGATTTTGACGTTTTAATTCGTACATAAGTGTAGACTTTATCTATGAACTCAACCGCTACCTTTTCCGTCTCCTTCGTCTCATATTTCTTCATCTTTCTTCTAGGTCTTATCGACCTTCGTCCTGAGTTAACTCTCGGCCGGTACGAGTCCACGGCATGCGCGATGAAAAGATTTGCCAAGTTCGTAATGCATTGCCTGCAAGCACGTACGAACGCTATAACGGTACAGCGATAATGACTCATTAATGCGCGAGATATTTACGCGCCCGAGCTTGCGGCGAAGAGGAAGAACGGGAGAATAGGCTAGAGTTCAGGCGGCACTCGGGGATTGATTATCTCATGCTGTTACAGTCACCTGCAAGTGTAGACGATGTTTATAACTACTACGTGTCCCGCATGCGTGTGAGTATACGGCGAAGCGCGGGGTCCCGGTAACCGGAGGCGGGAATGAAGTATTATCGTCGGCAAATATTTATGTCACGCCGGGCTTTGAATCACGTCCCTCTTCTCCTCTTACCGCTGCATCACCGGTGGAAGAGACGCTATTTACTTGCTAGATTAGGCCGTCGTGCTCACCTCGCGCGAAATTTTCGCGACGTGTCGTTAGGTGCCGGGTGATAATAATCGTTTCGTTCGCGCGTCGATACAGCGCCGTTGTCGCGTATAAAGTCATCGCGGAACACATGGAAGGATCGACGATGCACTGTTTACCTTTATCGCCTCGTCACAAATGCGAGCACTATGAAAAAAAAAGTGCACGAAACATTTTTATTTGCGCGGCAAGAGAAAAATAGAGAGAGAGAGAGAGAGAGAGAGAGAGAGATGAAACAAAATATCGGAATATACTGCACGGTCAATGTATTAGGCAACATTGGCAACTCCGTGTACGAGCTGTTATGCATGTTTTACGATGTTTAGATTGTTTATTACATATATGCAATAAAGATTTGCCGTGTTTGACGTAACGGTTATTTACCATCGACGGAAACACTCGACACAGTGCGTTATCGCGCGCCGGTTGACGCTTTAGAAATTAATACGCTGATATCACATATTAATTCGGCACGATCGATAATACATGCATGGCGAAAACGGTAAACGACCCAGTCGGATAAAGCCGACGGCCGTATGTATTTTTAATGACGCGGACTCGAGAGCATAGTGGACTTGAACGATGTCTAATAAAGGCCCGCTATTACGGGCCAATTGCCCAGTCATCGTTAAGGTTAAAAGTCTACGAGAGCGGTTTCGGTGGCTCGAGGGATGATAATTCGCAAATGGCTCGTTACGGTGAAACGTCATCTTTCATCGTTCAGCTGGAACACTTTATACGCTACTTAAAAATCGAGTACAGAGTATCTTCGAAAAATCAGCGTCGTTAGCGCGCGTTTTGTAGCAACTTTACTAATAAATACATAAATCATACGCTTCTTTAAATTCTTCGTAAAGCCAGAGGAGACGTCGCTCCTCGCCTCGTTCCTCATTTAAATAAATTACCCGAAGAGAGATTATCGTGCGTTAGAGAGAGGCGAGAATCCGCGGATACATTCACAATAGACACCTGCTTGATCCCGTTTAAGCCAACGAAGGAGAAGCACCGCGTAAGGCGAGAACGCGGGACACGCACTCGCACTTTGGTTCGTATGGAACTCGTACGCCTTGCAACGCCTTGAAAGGCAAGAATTATTTTCACGAGTTCCAGGTAGGCAGAGGCTTGTCTCGCCTTTGTGGGCCTCCTCTTACACTGCAGGCAGGTGCTCGATCGTCGTGCTCGCCGCGCTTGAATTCTCTCTTTACGGGCCCACAGCTTGCCTACCTACCATTATATAGAAAAACGTCTCCATTCAAACGCGTTTTAATCCGCCGCGTGTCTCCGCTGCGCGCTCGGCCTTGCTGGATTGCACTTTTATCGGGCGACCGGAAAGCCACGGCCAACGATTACGTTCACCACGTTCGATTCGATTCGACGTAGCCGCGATTATCAATCGTATCGTCGCGCGAGATAGCGGCGCGATTAAATCGCGCAAAACTCTATACTCCTTTCTCGAAATCCCTTCCCTTCCGTCTCTCTTCCACCGACGACGGCTCCAATCGGAGGATCGTATGTACAATTACATCGCTATTAAAAATTTTATCGCCTCTCGCGCAATCCGATGCAAACGAAATCGCGCGGGGCAGGTAATGCAGCCGGGGGTCGTTAACCCCGCGTGTACCGCTAATGGTGCCGTCGATTATAAAATTATTTTAATTCATGGATATCATCGGTATACTCGTGTATACTGCCTAATTAAAAAAAAAATTACGATACAGCGATCGCGCGTTTATATCGCGCGCGAGCGTGTAGAGTCAGAAGAGCTCGCGCATAGAAACGCTAATAACGATTAATTGAAGAGCGCATAAATTTTTCAAAAGAGTTTCTCGTGTATATATATTTCTCCTGAATGATATATAAAAACTGACTCGTCAGCACTTTTGCGGCCACATGTACACGACCACGATTCACTTTCTTCGCCAGACGTAGCTTCACCTTTCTCGCGTCTCCCCCCCCCCCCCTCCCTTCCTCTATCTTTTTCCGTCTCTTCTCCTTGTTCCCCTACATATCCGGTCCTATCCTTTACGAGATAGAAAACCAGGCTAAACAGTCCAATGTTTGTGGTAGGGCGGTCGGGTAATAAATCGCTCGACGAGCTGGTGGAAGCCGATCCCGACCCGACGAGGAAAGAGAACACGGCTTGAAAGGAAGCGGGTAAAAGCGAACAAAGAAGAAGAAAGGAAAAAAAAGCTCGCACGAGCTCTCGCGCGAGGCGGCGGGTAAGGAGAGGGGAATGCTCGGAGGGAACAGGCTGGGAATGGAAGGATTCGGAGTACTTGTATCTTGTTACCCTGTTTGTTAGAAGAGGACTCGAGAGGCCGCGGGGGTAAGCAGAAATCGGTTTTAGAGACCGGAGTTTCAACAATGAGGACGAACGAAACGAGAAGCGAGGAAAGAAAAATGCGTGCGCGCGCGCGCACATCTCTAGATCCCTTCTTTCTCTCAGTGCTAAAATCCAAATTTACGAGAAAAACATCCGTCCTAGAGGAAAATTTCACTTCTCGCCCTCTCGGTGTCGATCGTACATCTCGCGTATTCCACAGACGGGATAAAACGAAAAGAAAAAAATAAAGTGTGTTATATATCTTCATTCGTAAACGCGCGGTATGTACAGAACGATTTCGAGTTAAACAAGTCCTCGAGTCGTGGCCGCAAAAATTCCGCTCTTATCGCGCTTTACATTATCGCCGCGCTTCCATATCGGTCGCTTATCTCCTACGCGAGTGAGTCCCACGACTTAAGTCGGACGCAAATACAACGATTCGATAAACAGATCGACATGTTCGGTTGTCCCATATCTCTTCGCGCGGCCGATAAACGCTTACCGAATGACGCGTAGACGCGGGGCGGGGAGAAAGGTCGAAGCGCATTCTTTTTCGACGCGATGGAATCAGCCGGAGCCCCGGGAACGGCCCTCTGCCCTATCTCGAGTATATATGACGCGTATGTACATATCGCGGTGATAAAGTGAGGATTGTGCAAAACAAATCGACGGCGCCGACAATTGTGTCTGAATGATCCGTGGGTGTACTATTACGAAACTGTTTACGATCCCGATCGGAAACTTGCGAGTTTCTGACTAATGCATCTTCAAACTGTAGCCTATCGTTGAAGCTAATGAGCTCTATAATATACTGGAGCGAGCTAAAGATTCTCAAGTAAGACATTGTTTAAACAACTTCTGATTGGTTCGCCATATTTTTCATAAAATAGAATGAGACGCATAGATGTCTCGTACGTTCTATCTCATTCCACTTTAAGTTCTGAAAAATATGGCGGACTAAACGTAAGGTGTCCAATCTCTCACTTGAGGGTGTTTAGAGAGAGTCATTGAGGAGTATCTCAATCCCTAAATAAGGATTCTCTGATGCAAAGATATGGTACTGTTTTCTTTGTTGTGGAATTCGCTGATTGATTAATGTTGGTTTGACCATAAATAGAAAAAAGAAAGATCAATATTTATAGAAGAAAATTTACCTTCCTTTTTGGATCACAATTTTCTATAGTTTAATGGAAGGGAAGGCTTGCTCCAGTATATCATAGAGCTCACTGAATAAAGCAAACGATACAGCTCTCTTCTTCAATTATGGCGCAAGGACCTTTACAATTTCGTTTTCTGATTGAAGTCGACTTTCCACTTGTTCGCAAGCTAGTCGGAAACTTTTCGATCGTTTCGAACATCATCCAGACGTCCATAATGGAATAACCGATGAAAAACTGCACCAATCCAGCTGGAAACCTCTTCTGAATCAGAGAAAGACCGTCATTGTTCGTTACGTTGCATAGCGATGGTAAGCCGATTTCGAAATTCCCTAGTCGGAAATTCGCGTTTCCGATCTCGAAATCGTAAATAGTTTCATAATAGATGTCCCAGCGCGTTTACCAGAGGACTGAACAATTTATACATCATCTCGCGCGTGCATATTAACCTTTAACGATACAACCGATGTAATGTACATTCAATAACAATTTCATTATTGGTTTAAACCAGAAAGAGAAAGAGAGAGAGAGAGAGAGAGAGAGAGGGATTCGAAGCAGAGAGAAAAAAAAAGCAAGGACACCGAATTGCGCAATTTCGCGGAACTATTGCGCAGTGATACATGTAACAATCATATTTTTTCAACGAGATACGAGAACGAATATGTCGCTACGTTTATATATGTCGAATGTGCATCGATATAACACAGGTCAAATATATTCAGAAGCGGCGATTTACAAAGTGAGATACGAGCGAGAGCGTAACGAAAGAGGGTGGCTTTTTTTCCAACGCGGGAACGCAGAAGGTATCCTCTCCCTCGATTACAATCAGGACAATCCGCGAGAGGGTGGGGAGGATTATGGATAAAAGACGCCGTCAGCAATAAAGAAGTAGCTGTATAATCTCATTCGAGCCGAGGGTATAATGTACTTACAATTAGGTATCCCTTCACGTTATATTTGCTTTCATTGCTCTTTCTCTCTTTCTCTCTCCTCTTCGTCTTTCTGCTTCTTACTCTCTCGCTCCTCTTCTTTATCCAAACAAAAATTTCTTCTCTCTCTCTCTCTCTCTCTTTCACGCTCGGTAACCACCCCATGTATCCTACCATTTATGCTTTAATCAGCGATGCAGTCGAGGTTAAGGGATCTTCCCTGATGCGATGACCCCCCTCTTGGAACTTCCATCATCTCTTTCGCCCTTCTGTGTACGTTATATATACGTACGGAACTAGCAGAAAGGGAGTATAAGGGAGACGGGTCAGATTCAACTCCTCGGGTGGAAATTTCCTTGCTCTCGTTAGAAAAACTTGAGGGAGAGAAGAAAGCGTCCCTCCTTAGGAAGAATAAATAAACGTAACGGCGAAGAACGGCGGGATACAGCTGGAGACGAAGTTGATGGAGTGGCGTCTGAGAAATCAGTTATTATAATTAAACCATCCTGATTATTATCCCGGTTGCGTTTACCGTCGAAGCGAGTGTAAGTGGATCTTTAGCTCCTCGAGCTGAACATGATCGGCACGATGCGATGATCAGCAGCGCTCGTTCAGATCGAGCATTTACCGCGAGGAGTTGCGAGGGACGAAGACAGCAGTTTTGCATCCGGTATCGTCATGCCGGTCATGCGGGATTAGCGATTGTATGCACGAGGATGCGCGCGCGACGGCACCGTCGTGTAATTACCCTGTTTTCCACGCTCGAACGAGCGCTTGTTCTTTCTTACTTCTTACTAGACTTCGGTATGCCCCCGAAGATATACGTATGTTCCTTCGTCTTGGCGATGACGACGACGTCGACGACGACGATTCATCCAACCGGTGTTCGTAATACACTGCTCGCTACGGGTCACGCTTCGCTCGTTTTGGCTGTTTCGCCACGCTCCACGGCACAATAAATCATCTCGCGGAACCGTTCGACCGGAAACCGATTTCGTACGCTTCGCGCTCGTCGTTGTCGATGACGACGACGACGACGACGACGACGACGACGTTGAGCCGCCTGCGGCGATATATTTGATGTTCCTACCGAGCGAGAAATAATTTTTCTTTCCTCGGTTCGGCGTGGAACGACCGCGAAACAAATTTCTTGGCTACCCGCCAAAGATCACCGGGGAAAGCGCGGTTTACTCCTGCCTCTTTATTCGTTGAGTATCTCGTCTGACGTAATACACATCGCATGACAAATGCGAGAACTTTTTAAGTCGATTGCCTTTTGCAATCGACTCATGGTCGAAAGTTGCTGGATAAAAAATATTTTAATCTTTATTAACTTGCCAAATACGATATTATGAGATTACTTTATCATATATAAAAAGATAGATGTCTAAAAAGGATACTTACGGCATTTACATAAAGAAAGTCTATTTAACATAAAGAGAGAATTGTACATACAAGAAAAAATTAGAATTAATTTAAGATTCAATCCTCTGTTTGCAATTTGGATCTTTATTGTCCTACTATTGGGACCAACAGCACCTCTTTTCAAGTCTTCGTTTTTAAAATATTTATAGCAAAACGTTGTATATATTTTTAATTTTTTTAAACCGCTTAATCACAATGTCGATATTCCAAAAATACTTTTTAATTTAAGAAACTTCTAGATATAAAAGGCATAGATTGATTTCATTACATTATTTTTTTCGCGTTAATATAATTTTAAAACGTTTCATAAATTGTACATCTTAAATTTTAAATAATACTTTTTCAGTGTAATAATTCAAATATTAATTTATTATAATATCCTATCTTTTCATATTTGACCTTAAAAAATTTCACTTGTGGCGCGCGTCAATGGCTTCCCCTTCGACGAATTTTTATATCTGTCAATGAGACACAGACTCGATAGAAAAATTCTGAAATCCATGGATCAGATAGAATGCAATATTTGCAAACACATATATCTAGCTGTTCGCCGTTGTAACCATTCGATAGTCATCTGCTGGTTCGCTGCATAAACCTCCCAGTCCCCCAATAATAAATTCCGAACCATATATATACAGAGAGAGGGTATAGGTTTATGGTCTTTGTGTATGCGCGAGGACTGAAAGAAGTGCGAGAGCACCTTTTTGTCGGCGAAGGGTTTGCGACGGGGAAGGCGAACCAAGGCGAATGCCGAAATCGGCGAGAAGCGACGAGCAAGAAAAGCGGTGCGTTCGATCGTAAAAACTCCTCGTCGTCGCTTTGATTTCCCCCTTTCGTAGAATCACGCGGCAGATTTTCCAAAGCGTTTGAAGCGGTTACAGTTAGGTCTTATACGCACGCCTGAATATTTAATAAAGAAATTTTGCGCAGGGACTGGCGTGCCGTTATATGCCTTTGAAAATTGGTTAGCGGAAATTGCAGTGCAACGTTTGCTGTGCATCGTTACTTCAAGTATCATACTTACTTGCATTATACGTACACGATGTACATGTAGAAAAGCGGGAGAGGAATCGAGCCGTCGCGTCGTTCAAACGATAGCTATCCTCAACAATCGATACCGACCGGCGTCGGTTTAGTTTTACAAATATAACATGGATTGCGACGCGAAAAAGAGAGACGGAGAAAGGAGGTTGCAACGAATGAAGCGAATGGCACGAACAACATGGTCCTCGTCTCGTCGGTAGCGGCAACGATGTCGGCCAATCCGGTCAGAGCGAAACTGGCCGAGCGATTAAAACGCCGCCACGGCGAGTCGCGCCGCGTCTCGTCTCGTTTCGCCTCGACTCGCCACGCCGGTGGATAGCGGAGGTCCGAGAGCTCTTCCCGAGGGTTAATTAAAACCTCTCTAATTATTTATAAACAGTCATTTCTTTTTGCCGCCTGATAATAAACGCGTAATGCCCGCGCCGCCAGCGGATTGGTTTACGCGTGCCAACGGCGCCGTCCGATTGGCGGAGGCGGCTGACGATCCCAATCGAGTCCGCGCGGACTTGACCCCTACCCCTCCGTTCGTCCTCGTCGCTCTCTCACGACTCTCTCGTAGCGCTCAGGCGTCGCTTTCGCTCTCGTCTCCGACGCTCGTAGACGGGCGCTCGAGCGGGCACGGTCTACCGGCGCGTAATCTGTAAATCCTCGAGCGTGGAGAGAGAGAGAGAAAGAGAGAGAAAGAGAGAGAGAATGTACAAGTACGGTAAGTTGCTCGAATCCTCATTCTCTTCTCTCCACTCTTACTCACCACTGCTTTACTTCCTTCCTTCGCGGCGCGCACCTCGGTTTTCGTCTTCGTGTCCCGCTGTGTGGCGGCGCATCCTTCCGTTCTTCCGCCGCATTTCGCGACCGACCCTCTTCACCTCTTCATCCTTCACGAGAATGATTCTATCACCGTTCATTATCTCTCTCTCTCTCTCTCTCTCTCTCTCTCTCTCTCTCTCTCTCTTTCTCTATCTCTCTCTCGCGCGCGCGCGAGCTCTTTCACGACTTTAAGAGAGTAGGTAGTGGTGATGGTGGTGGTGACCACTCAAAGAAGGAAGAAGTAGGGGAATTCTTTCAGCACCGACAAAAACTTCGCCTCTCTGCCCAATATTGATTCGCGCTCTAATCCGTCGAGAAAGAGAGACCTACTCTCCCCCATCCTTCTTACGCCTTTCGTGGGATTTCACCCCTCGCGTTCTTCCCTCTTCTCCTATGGGTTTTCCGTCGTCGTCGTCGTTTTCGTCCTCTCCTTACGTCGTCGACAAAATAAACCGTCGCCGATAGCCTGTGGTATATAAGTAATAACCTCGCTCGAAAAGCGAAAAGAGAAAGAGAGAGAAAGAGAAAGAGAGAGATGGTATCGGAAGGACGGCATCTGGCGAAGGACGTGTGCAACGACAAGGGGTCTCTTAGGGAGGAAATACAACGCCGTAATTTAGTAGTTATGGATATCGGTCCGATATCCGAACCCGACGACCTTAATTCGATAGGATTGCGGGGGCCGGACTTTTTCAATTAGTGCTGCATCCCTTTGTTCTGTCCGAGTATTTACCCCGCTTTTATTTCTATTCTACCAGGATATTCCTTTCCACGTTACTCGTTAGCCGAGGAAAAATAATGAATTTCCAGGACTATATATATATATGTGTGTGTGTGTGTGTGTGTGTGTGTGTGTGAGAAATATAGGTCTATGAAATCTCAATCAGAGATACCCTAATCCTAACCTAACCTAACATAACCTAACCTCACCCAACCTAACATAATTCTAACTCTAACCCAATCTAATCCGCCTAACCTAACCTAACTCGACCTAACCTAACCCGACATAATCTAACCTAACCCGACCTAACCGGACATTACGTAACCAGACCTAACGCAACCTAACCCGACCTAACTTAACTAACCTTACCCGACCTACCCTGACCTAACCTAAGCTAACCAGACCTAACCCGAACTAACACGACCTAACCCGATCTAACCCGAACTAACACGACCTAACCCGATCTAACCCGAACTAACACGACCTAACCTAACTCGATCTAACATAACCTAACCTAACCCAACCTAACCCGACCTAACGTAACATAACTCAACCCGACCTAACTTAACCTAACCAAACCTAACCTAACTCGACCTAACCAGACCTAACCCGACCTAACTTAACTCGACCTAATCCGACCAAACCTAACTCGACCTAACCCGACCTAACCCGACTTAACCTAACTCGACCTAACCTAACCTAACCTAACCTAACCCGACCTAACCTAACCCGACCTAACCCAACCTAACCTAACCTAACCTGACCTATCCCAACCAAACCCGACCTAACCTAACTCGACCTGACCCGACCTAACCCGACATAACCTAACTCGACCTAACCCGACCTAATCCGACTTAACCTAACTCGACCTAACCTAACCTAACCTAACCTAACCCGACCTAACCTAACCCGACCTAACCCAACCAAATCCGACCTAACCTAACTCGACCTAACCCGACCTAACCTAACTCGACCTAACCCGACCTAACCCGACCTAACCTAACCC
>NW_011627210.1:263099-277459 GCF_000204515.1 Acromyrmex echinatior
AACCTAACCTAACCCAACCCGACCTAACCCGACCTAACCTAACCCGACCTAACGCGACCCAACCTAACCTAACCTAACCCGCCCTAACCAAACTTAACCTAACCTAACCTAACCCGACTTAACCTGACCCGATCTAACCTGACCCGACCTAACCTGATCCAACCTAACTTATCCTAGCTTAATCCTAACCTAACCTAACCTTAATCCTAACCTAAACCTAATCTATCTTAACCCTATCGCCATGATTCATGTTAAGAAAAAAATTTCTTGAATATTGCATTCAATGAAAGACGTTTATTGTATTTTAACTTGTTGTTTTATAAAACTTGGCTAGTAATCCTCGGCTTTGATCACATTGGGCTATTAAGATGAGGCGATACAAATTGCGCGGTCCAATTGAATAATCCATAAGAATCGCATCTTTCTCTTCCATGACAGCTTTGTTCTCATCGTAATTCTCGCTGCAGCTGGTAATACAAATTTAAGGGAACAGCAACGGCATCTCGTCGTTTCAGTGAAGAAGAAAGGAAGAGAAGAATCAGGAAGAAGAACGAGAAAAGAAAGAAGAATGGAGCAAGGTGGAAATGGAAAAGGATCGTGGTACGCGCAAGCAATGAAAAATAATAGCGGAGCACCGCCCTCGTCGTTTTCCTCTTACACTCCGACGAGGGAAAAAAAAATTGCAAAAGAGCGGGTGAGACAGAGATAGGAAGGAAAGCTTGGCGCCGTGCCCTTTAATCTTCGCCTTTAAGTCACGAACCGTTTCGCGACTTTCGCGCGAAATGAAAAATTCATTTCCACTGAGACGATGACACGAGATATGCCAGCTCTCCCGCCCTTTTCTCTTTCTCTCGCTTCTTCCATCGTTTTTCCATCCACTTCTTAATGTTCCGCCTGTCACCGTCGTGGAATTCATTACGAACAGAGTTGCAGAGAGCACGATTATCTGGAAACCGTTCGATTCGCGTAATTCGCATAAGCTCAATTCCATGCGAACGAATTCTTCGCTCTCGTCTACCGATAATGGCACACGTTCCCACTGCGCAGAAAATATGTCCCCCCCAAAAAAGAGACATTTCTCAAGCGTCCGCGCGGAGTCATTAGAAATTTAGACATTCAGCGAATAAAGACCGAGTATAGTTCCACCACCTTTCTCGCGGACTGCTTTACGTAAGAGAGTTGATACTAATTATTTCCCACGCGCGGAGGCAATTGCTTCGTGCCTCACGATTTTATCGGCTACCTGGATCGCTATATTATATTTTCCTCGGCGCGACCACCGCGGTAGGGTGTACTACTGTGCCGCTCTTTCGCCATGCACACACGTCGCGATTTGCATGCGACGGATGGCGTTATGCGCCAGATAACGAGCGTATTGCAGCGGGCGTCGCATACGCGAGCATTAATATAACGTGGCCGCGCGATATGCGGCGCATGGAGGTCGATTCGTGTCGACTTTTGCACGCAGGAAAGTTTAACACGCGGACACCACACACACACACACACACACACACACACACACACACACACACGCACACACAGAGAAAGATCCGCATTTAAATACGGACGTGTGGCGTGGTTACTTTAGTCGAATCGCGCCCGCTTATCACGAAATAATCTCGTTAATAATCATTCTTTCTGTCGTTGTGACACGAAATGTTGAGGAAAAACAACACATATATAAATAAAGAATAAATTAAAGTGGAATAGAGGATGTACTCTTATTTAAGAATAAAAAGTATAAAAAATTTCAATAATCGTTGGAAACCTAGATACATAAATTTTCCCGCTTCATTTAGTGCGAGAAAAATAAGGTATAATAATAGATTTGAGTGAAAAATAACGGAGGTAAGCGTAATTTAATAAAGAGCGAAGTACTGTATTAAATAAATTTGTATCAAATAAATCATAGTAAGAAAGCGAGAAGAAAAAAAAAGAAAGAGGAAAAGAGAATCTCGCGGACGACTAACAATCGTGTCAGAGAGGCGAAATAATTAGTACCGGTCTGAACCCCCGTCTGATCGTCCGCCCGAGTTGCACGCTCGCACGGTGCTGTCTTATGCAGATGCAGATTCCAGGCGGAACGTATTAACGTCAGGTACCTACAAACTTGCCCTCGCCACCGCGCGCGCGTACCTTCGCGCGTGCATATGGCTTTAATGGATGTAATACATAACCGCGTACGCCCGTCTACTCGGCGAGAGGATATCGATACCGACCCATACGTGTATACTAATGTATACATGCGCGCGCGAGCGCGCGCACCCGTGTATATGTATCTTTGACGTTTCTCTAATAACTCCGCGAGCAAGAAGGGGGGCTATATCGAGTCGCCTCGTGTAAAGCGATTGCGTCGTCGGATCCCAGACCGGCGGACCGTTTAATTTCCAGGTTACGAGCTACGGCGCTGTACTTACTAAATTTCACGGATCATTAGTAGCCGAGTTATAATTAGGAGGTGATTCTCTCTCGTCGAGCGCTCGTGCATGTTATTATTAGCTCCGGTATAGGCACACGTGTGTTCGCGTCGTGCCGCGCGTTCGTGATTTCATCGCGTAAACTCGATACCGAGATGCGAGATGTATCTCGGAAAGCGCGCGAATTAAAGGAAGAGTACCTTCAGTTAAGATAATAGTTATTACGCGGAGGAGGCTTACCTTCCCTCTCTCTCTCTCTCTCTCTCTCTCTCTCTCTCTCTCTCTCTCTCTCTCCTCTTCCTCTTGCATCTCTGTTGCGCGAGCATCCTTCGCTTGCGGTTAACCCGAACCTCGCACCTCTCGTCGCCGTCCTGAAAACAGCCTTAAACGCGAGGGCGTGTGTACGCGTCGGTATCGAATTTCGATTCCAATGCTCGATTGCCTGTACACTCCCCGACATCCCCAACTTGGCGGCTAGAGTTTCTCGAGAATCTCTCGTTATTTACTGTCATCCGGTCCGGCTACTTCTTCCTTTCTCTCTCTCTCTCTCTCTCTCTCTCTCTCTCTCTGTCTGTCTCTATCCTTGGTACATGTGCAGGATCGACCGGACAACGGATACCTACCGAGAAACCGAGGAAGGAAGATGGCTCTTGAGACTCAGTGGAAAGAGCTGTTTCCTCTTTTCTACAGATGTCAAATTATCTTTAACTTAATGAGACATTTTCCATTGAGTTACTATGAAGGAGAAAATTTGTAAAAAGCGGCTTATATATTTCTTTAACGCGTGATGAGTAATGATGATTTGACGAAAAATATATAGGGTGTCGAATAACAACATTTTTCACATAAAGACTCATAATTCAAAAATTGAAGAATATTTTTAATTTTTTTGCAGCATAATAAATTATATAATTTCTCGTTCTTATGTAACTTTTTTATAATTTTTTGCATTATTACGTTTTAAATTATGATTTTTAACAAGAGCTTGCAAATTAATGAACGATTTATGAAACTCAAAATCGCACTTCCATTAAAATCATTTGCATATTTAATGAAATTCTTCATTTAAAACATTATAATAAAATGCAAAAAAATTTTTAATGATATGAAAAAGGGATTGTATTTTTAAAAAGAATATTCTTGATAATGTTTGAAACACATGTTAATTTTAATAGATAATTTTAGGATTTTCTATATGAAACAAAATAAACACTTTGCAGATTTACAATCTATATTTTTACATAATAATAAATGGAATAAAAAATGTATAAGAAATGTAAAAATGTTATGCAAGTACGATTTAGGAAATTTTATAAAGAGTATTTTATAAAACTTTATTTATTTAACTTACAAAAAAAAGAATGTAAAGAAAATACTTTAATCCTATTAATCTAATGACATTCTAATCACGACAAGTTATCAAAAGATAGGTTTAACTTACATTTTTTGCAATTCTACTGAATGAAATACATTGAAAAATAGCGACGTTATTACGAATTTTTTATTTACGTAAATAACAATATTGTCATGTTACAAGTGTATGACGCAGCAGCGTTGCAGTATCACGTATAGTTCTCAAAAATAATGTAAGTACAATATAATAATTGAATTTTTAGATGAAATAGCAAGATTTAGGAGCCAGTGCGATTTCAGTCTTACTCTAAGTTTTTTTATAAACAACAAGAAGCCTTTTAAATTGCACGTTTTACGAACAATTATGAAAATTTTCCAGTTAACAACTTTCTTCGAAAGATCAGATTATAGTACCGATCTTAAATTCCATCGGTGCGTTTTAACGGCGATTTATCGACTTCTACATCGAGAGGCGTTACGCATCAGCGGAGCGACCCTTTCCTCCTCTTGCTTGATCGGAGATAAACGGCGCATTGTCTTAGTACTCCATCCGGGAGGATCGCTGGCCGCTTGTAGGTAACGACGATCGTTCTTATGGGCACACCCCGTATGCAGATAGGCAAAGTACGCGAATGTGCACCGGATAGGCCATTATGCTCGCCCCAAGGAACTTGCTGGTGGAGCGTAAGTCCGCCTGTTGGTGCCTACGCTAGCTCCGTATTATTATTCCAAGTGACAAGCCATTGTCGCGACGAGAGCGGACGTTTTCCGATCGTTATCGCGCGCGCGGAGCGAAAGTGCCACCGACAGGCGGGCGGTCGTTGTTCCGTAGAAAGTCAGTAGCGCGTTAAACGGTCCCTGTCATCCCACGAGAATACAGATGTTCGTCAGTTCAAGGCGCATTCCTTAACAAATCAATAATCGCAAATAATTCTTTGCCTGTCATGATTATCGTTTACGGTATATCCCTGCACGTTGATGGACATTCGCGCTGGGATACTGTTTGCTCGAAGAAGAAAAAATCCCAATTGCAAAATAATTGTTATTTCAATTTAACGAGTGACGCGTTATCTCAACCGTGTGATGCGACTCTTGTTCGAACTTGGTAAATGCTTGTCGCGACCGAAACGACTTTGACGAAATACGTCATAACAAAAGAAGTGAAACGCATTGTGAAAAAAGGTGAACAATCTGTCAGTGAAATAGATTGTATACAGAAAAAATGAGAAAAAAATGAGAGTGGGAGAATGAGAAAGAGAGAGAGAGAGAGAGAGAGAGAGAGAGAGAGAGAGAGGGAGAGAGGAAGGAGAGAGGGACAGATAGCGAACAGGAAAGACTTGTAGAAAAAAAGTGGTAAATTAGCAGGCTTACGTTACTCGGCAGCGTTCATTACACTTACCTAGCGGGCTGTTATTAAGTCACCGCCCGTCGCGATGCGATGGTTACAGACGACCTCCCGCGCTCGTGGATAATAATGACGCCACGACTTGAATCGGGATAATAATAGCGCAATAGACCGTACGATGGTTAACTGAGGAAAAAAGAGGGGGTGGAAGTCGTTGGGGGAAAAAGTAAGAGCGTGCGCTAGAAGAGGGGGGCACGAGCCGGAATCGTGTTGCTAATGTCGAACCGTGAAGTGAAGTCGATGGTTCGAGAGGACGAGGCAGGGAGACCGATGCTCGATGACGCGGCAGTCACGGTCCCCTCAATCGGGGCGATTTGTTTACTCCGTAAACACGAGTCCGATCGAAGAGGGTCCGCCGTCTGTCGCGTACAGCGACGTCCGTTTGCGATTTTACAAGTGCTAATTGTCAGCACCGGTTACTAAACTTTACGTAATGGTATTCTTCCTGTCTCGTAAAAAAAAAAAAAGAATTTTTTTACACTTTGCAGTTTTCCGTATAATTTTCATTAAGGCTGTTATGTGTCACATCTCTATACATTACCAAATATATAAAAATTTTGTAAATTCTTTTTTTGTTATATCTGCGTAAGTTGAATACAATTCTCTTATTGTTTAAGATTTAAAAGTTATTTAATTTTTTTGTTTGCCTCGATTCTTAAAATCGCGTTTTGTGTCCTACTTATCTATAAATTTCAGGTTAAGTATTACGAATTAAATCAAATTTTTTATGTATATGATAAATATTCATACTAAAGTTCACTTGATCTATTTACTTGTTTAATAATTTTTCATCTAAAATTGCAGCAAAATATAGTTATTTTGCTGCATAAATTATAACCTAAATTATTTGTTATTTTTGCAATTAGTTTTAGGACGTATTTATGATAAAAATTTTTTTCTATTAATTGATATTGGCATTTTTAGCAAATTTTTTGGCTGACACTTTTAACTAGTGTTGCACAACTGAAATATCCTTAAGAAAAAATCGACTCTTTATATAAATTAAAAAAATATATATATCAAAATTTAACGCCATTAAAAAGATAAGATTACCGTAAGAAATTTCATAAGAAATTCTTCATCGCTTTTGGCTCCAGATTGACCAACAAAACTTACGTCAAGTATACTTATGACTCGCGATTTTATGGCTATTCGATACTTTAACGACGTAAACGACATTGAGCGCTACACGAATTTTTAATTATACGTGCACGCATTTACGATAACGCACGCCATACAATGCATTGTAATGTCAGTGGGTATAAACGTTTAACGGGAGTAGTCATCGATAAACGATCATCGACATCGTTTGCGACTTCAGTGTCGTAACATTGCGGATACGAGGCCGGTTAACGCCGACAGACTGCCGACGCAGCTTTCGAACGGATAATTATTCGTCACGCATGCCCGACCACGTTAATCGTCCCGCGCCTTACGGCTTTTGACCAGCTTACGACCTCGTATATACAGGCCGGAGAAGTATGTCTCTCGAGTTGGAATCGCAAAAGCGGATTACGTACTCTCCCAGGCTACACATAATTCATGCTCTCAACTGTCTCGAGGCTAAGCTACGTCGATTATATTCACGTATATCTCGCTTGAAGAGATAACTTCCGGCGTTTTTGGCATCACTAGGTCTCCCTCGCTCATAATCACAAGCTGCAATATACACAATGAGTGAGTCTCCAGGGTATAGACTCGAGGTCTCTCTACATATATCGACGACGAATCGTCTAGTTGCCTAGTCGCCGCCGCAATTGCGTCTAATTAGCCGCTCGGCCGCGCGCGGAATTGAATTTCAATCGTCGTAATTCGCCGATTCGCTTCGTGCGTGCGTGCGTGCGTGCAACGTTTCGCATTGCACGAAAGTGCCACGGTTAGTGCAAGAGCAGATGGATGAAGGAAGAATGGAAGTACAGAAAGAAGGACGAGCGAACGAAGGAACAAACGGCTGGATTGGGAGGAGAAGGAAGAAGAAGAAGAAGAAGAAGAAGAAAAAGAAGAAGAAGCGAATCTCGTCATTGACTCGCCGGCCTTTTACGGTTCCCCTCCGGCACGGGTCGTTACAGACGCGATTGCGATTACACCGCGGGACTCTGGTTGTTGGTTGCAAGATGTGAGGCGAGCGAGCGAATGTGGCTCGTAATCGCGAGCCTCAGCTAATTAAACGTCGACGAGCGATCGTTAACGATCCGCCGCGCCTCGTCATTAAAGATCGCGCTGGAATCTCTCGAAGCGTGTCACGGTTGCTCGCGCCATCGCGTCCGATAGGTGTTCGTCGATTCAGCAAAGGCAGCGTGCGCATCGCGCCGTCAGGATTAACACGCTCGTAAACGTGTACGTATTACGTGGCGAATGTGCCGGAACGTGATACGTCGATTCGATGCAAATATGACATTGTTATATCGTGTGAGATTAGGGGGACGAGATTTCTCGAAATCGAACCACCGTCAGCTAATAAAAAAGCAACTCGAGGATGTTGGGTCGAGGGACAGGTCGGAAGACAGGGCAACGTGCGTGGAACGTGAACCTAATCTCGGTAACAACAGGGATTGAACAAAGGACAACGGAGGCAAGGGTAGGTGGTTGGTGGTCACGGCGACGTGACCGGGGGGGAGTTCGTGGATAGATTTATTTAAGGGCGTGTATTCGGCGGAAGATACAATAGCGAAACGACACGATGCTGGGCATAAATGCAGAGAGGAAGAGAGAGAGAGAGAGAGAGAAGCGAAAGAACACGTATGAGGGGACGATTGGGTCGTGCCCGTACAAGCTTTATGGCCGACATCTGCGGCCAGTTTTGACCCCCCGTTTGGCGTGACGAAACGCCGAACGGCATATAGGGTAGGGACGGTTTAAGGGCACTAACTGGCTGTGGGGTGAGCATTGTCGCCGTCGCTCTTAGCTGCCGCTGAAGAGTTCAAGAGGATACGGCATGGCATGGCGTGGCGACCCATACACACGAGAGAGCTACGCGGTAAATCGACCGTTAAAAACCTTCCATGGCCTGCGAGTATAATTCTGTTAGTTCGTCCCTCTTTACCCTGCTTCGTTCAGCCACAGCGCGACGACCGTGACGATCGTGACTGCCGTGACGAAATCGCCCTCTTCGCCGTCACCACGTCGTCGTCGTGCCACCGCCGTCGCCGCCGTCGTCATCCTCGTCGTCCTCGTCCTCCTTGTCCTCTTATTCTTCTCGGCATCGTCGTCGTCGTCGTGCCCACTCGTTTCTCTCAACAATGCCTTCTCTAAACGATACTATCCATTCGTTTTCCGCGCGAGAAACCCTCCAGGCTTAGAAACTCTCCAATAAGAGTTTGGATATGAGGAAGCCACTTTTGATTGGTCCGCCATATTTTAATAATTCGAGAGAGAGAGAGAGAGAGAGAGAGAGAGAGAGAGAGAGAGAGAGAGAGAGAGAGAGTAAATATTATGTCTTCTCTCAGAAATTGTTATTAAAAATACTATCTTGCGTACATAACTGCAGCTCCAGACTGTTATTGGAGGATCTTTAAGCTTCCTCTTTGACGATATCATAGCTTTCTATGTGTATTAGAACTTTTATCTGGTCGACAAATATTCTACGTGTGTTTGTAAATCTTTTAAAATCGGTGTAAACCCGTAGATAAAGTTCTTCAGAAATATCTCGGCACTTGGGAGGCATCGATAATTATTTATGAGCGTTGCAACATAGATATCAGTCGCAGACTATCCGGGGAAAAATCGATCGTCGCGTTTAACAATGTATAAGTGACCCCGATACGACAGAACAACCGTCTTACCAAAGAGTATCTTAAATTACCCTCCGGCACTAATATCTCGTTAGTTAATTTAGCCTCTTGCGACTGACCTAAAATCGAATTTTAAGCCAAGCCGCGACGTCCATTTTAATCAATTAAGTCTCGCTCCAATTTAAACGCGCTCTATTACGCGTTTAGCCGCGGGCGTCTCGGTCGCAGCTATAATAATGCTTTCTCTTTCGCGCTGACATTAATATCGCGCGCTCTGTAATTTCTTCTTCCTGCTGCTATTAAAGTTGAAACGACGGCAAATTTCTCTTTTTTTTTTCTGCTCTTTTTCCTTTCTCTCCCTTTTTTTTTTACACAGTTACCGAGAATACACTTTGTTCCTTCACAAAAGGTTTCAATTAAGGAAGTTACTCGGCACGGTGAAAAATGTCTAGTCGCGGTTGCGGGGCCCCGTGTATAGCTTTACAAATGTGCATTACGCGTGGTACGCGCGGGCTCTCTGCGAGTGCATGGCAAATGCACCGGCGATGCACACTGAGAGACCACTATATTCGAGCACGCGTTACACGCTGCGAGTACACGTGTATCACGTCCTGTATGCGGTGGGATGTGGCCCAATGGCGTCGAGCACAAGGGCGGCGATGTTATTTGATTATCGCGCCCTCGGCGTTGCCCGAACGCTCCGCGCCGTACTCTCGGCTCCAGCTGGATAAAGGACGCGACCAACGATGGGAAATCATTACCGAGGACAAATTCACGTTTACGGCACTGTTTGCATCGGTATGAAATGCAAGCAAGCGTTGCAAGTGTACGCGGAAGATCGCATCGGCGAACAAACGATTCCTTCGTTTCTATACTCAAATCTCTCATCGCCACGGTAACAAAATAAAAACGGGTGATCGGCAGCACGCCGGATCATTATACATGTCCGAGACCTATCATGCGAGAGCTATCACGGCCTCGATCGTGAATGAAAATTAATGGTCCAAGTTCCCTCGGCAAATTTCGCCTACGTGTGCTAATCGAGGGAAGAAGAGACATTCCCACGCCAGTGCGCCACGTCGCTGTAAAGCAGGTAATAATGCTTGGCTTGTCCAGTCTCATTAATTAATCCTCTGCTGTGGAAGAAGAAAAAGAAACAACGAAACGAGAAGCGAGAGGTGAGGCGAACAGAGGGAGAGAAAAAGAGCGAAAAAGAGGGAGAGGGAGAGAAGGAACGATCTGCCTGCGCTCCTCCTCGGGATATCTGGTCGGGCCTGATCCATAAATACACTTCGCCGTGTTAATTCCGTGTGCCGACCAAGGGGCCGAGCAACTACCGGTATTAACCGAGTCCACGACACGCGGTTACACCACGACGAGTAGTAGTTGGAAGACGCGCGGTGGCGACGGCGTGGCGGAGGGACGGCGGTGAGAGGGGAATAATCTCGAGCTCGGCCGTTCTACGTTGGCTGCAATTTGTCTTCGGGCGTTGGATAAAACGTCAACGGCGGTGTGTTATTTGTAATTTGGATAACGGTACACCGCTGCCAGAATCGCGGAAGGCATTTGTCAGCCGCGGCTAGAGTCGCAGCTTTGAGGTGAACACATGCACACATGTACATACATACGTATACCGCGATCAACCTAACATTTTGCCAAAAGTCGTCAGGTTTTTCATGACTTTTTGTGATCAGTGAGATATTAATCAAACGTTGCATTGCCTCGTTCCCATCAATCGTGTTAACGCTAAAGCTCGCGAGAGAATCGCTCAACGATCTGATTATGAGGAATTATTGTATAATACATCGACCTCGATCACATGAAATCGCGTGATGAAAAATAACAAAAGGGGTATAGGATTATAATTGAATCTTAATTTGAGGCCTGTTGTATTGTCATGAGAAAATGATCGTGGCAGAGACATGTGATTTTTGTATTATATTTCTCATTAATATATTGACAATAATTTCGGCAATCAATTAGCGCCCGGCAATCATTCATCAGTCTTTACGGTAACTTTTTTTTTTATCGTATCCGAATACATGATCTGTTAATTATTCGTCGCTACGTAATTAAAATTGATTCCTCGATGCGTATCGGCGGAGCGAAGCAGTTGTTTGGTACATTTGCATAATGGAAAAGTGTCGGAACAATAAAATTCCACATTCCATTAAGCTCCATGTGTGTGAGTGCCGTTAGTGAGTAGCGGTGGTGATTCGGCATTTAGTTATTTTCAATCTGGAGAGACGTGCGTGCGCGTGCGTGCTTGCCGTCGTCCAAGAGCAAAAATATTAACGAGAGTGCTCTCACAGAGCGCCCCGTCATCCTTGCAAATCTTCGCGTTGGCAAGACTGTAGACCATGTTCTCGCGCATATATAAGTCGTCTTCTTGGGCCTCCTTTGACTCGGCTAGCTTTCCTCTTTCCTCTTTCCTCTTTCCTCTTTCCTCTTTCCTCTTTCCTCTCTTCCGGGAATAAAACCGGGTGGCTGATCGCGAAGAGGCTCTCGACCGATAATGATTAATTAAAATAGCTGCAGCAACTCCTATACGATGAGCGATGTTCGCTCGGTGGACGGTTATGTTCTCCAATTATCGTGGGAATTAACTCTCGAACGAGGATGACAGTTTCCAGAAAGATATTATTCAGTTTTCACGCGCGGGCTCGAACATTTTCACGTAAAGCGCCGAGAGAATTCTCGTCGTGAGCGTAATTTGGTGAATCTATCGGGCCGTTTCGAGAGAGTTGTACGTGCAGAGGAAGGCTGGTACGGGCGGCTGCGTGACCGTCGCGGTCGCCGCGGGTTGAGAGCACCGGTGCGGTTAACCGCGGCAACCGCAGCGACCGGTTCGTAGCCGCCTGCCGGCGTGGCGCGGCGCGGTGCGGTGTGGTACGGTATGGTAGAGTGTCTCGCTCGTCGGTGCTTTTCGCGGTATATCGCGCCCTTCCTCTTCGCATTCCTTCGTCTTCGTTGCACTCTCGTGACGTACTCTACGCTCCTCGCGGCTTCCTTCCAATTCTCCTCCACCGGCATTCGGTGAGTACCGAAGCCGAGCCGAGCTGAGTCGAGCCGAGCTGCGTCGGGGACACGTAGAGGTATCCACGTAGCGAGCGAACACGCAAACTGGCAGGCAGGCGAGGCAAGGCGTAGCGAGGCAAGGCGGCTTCGCGTAAACCGCAGTCGACCAAGCGCGACCGACAGCTTCGCCAACACTCCACGGCACTACCTTATATTCCTTCTCGCCCCGTGAAAACAAGATAAAGAGCCGACCGGCGAGCTGACGGACGAAAGAGCGCCGCGGACCGCGGTTGTGGACGCCTAGCGAGAGGGATAGACTCATCTGGCGAGCACCGCATTGAATCGCGCAAAAAAGCGCACGATTCATGCGATAAATGGCACCATACATTCGTGCCACACATTCGTGCGCGCGCCGCGCTTCGTCGCGTATTTATTATATTTCATTAGGAAAATCTTTCTGTCTCTCTCTCTCTCTCTCTCTCTCTCTCTTTCCTTTTTCTCTCGGTCTTTCGCACACGTCGGTACGTGTCAGAAGTATATGGGGGACGACGTTTCGCGCATACGCGTATGCGTATTACCCATCCCGCGTTCTACGGAGCATGACAATGGGCTTTTCTAATCCTCCTTTGGATTAAGGGTCGAAAGCAGGGATGGTTGCACGGCGCGGCGCGGTGAGGCGTGTAGCAACGGCGAGCGTATGGCGTGGTAGGGCTAGAGAGAAAGAGGGAGAAAGAGAGAGAAAGAGAGAGAGAGCTCCAGGTAATGGGATCGACGTTTCGTTATGTTACTTTTCCATTCTCATCCTCGGCCTCTATACTCTAGTCGTCCCGGCCTCCTTTCCCGACCCATCCCACGCAACCCCGACTGCACCCAGCCTTCGGTGTCTCGGTTCGTAGGATCCATCCTACAGCGCCCTCCATCTCCTCCTCTTCATCCTCCTTCCTCCCTCGGGTCCGTGTTTTTCCTCGTGTGGCCCCCTATTTTTCATGTTTCGCTGCGGCTTCGCGTAGCACCTTTATTCAGTATAGGTACGTTCTCTTGTAGAGGCTCTGGGGGGAGGGACAGAGCGAGCGAACAATCCGCGCGGACGTCACGTATGTGCGTCATCTGAAAAAGTTGCCACGCCATTGGCCGAGGTCGCGTTTTCATTCGACTCTTTGCCGCCGTCGAGTCGATCGGCCGCGTCAGACGGTGATGCGATTGGCCAAGTGTCGACTAGAGCGGCGCCGATTGGTCGAGGTTACGATCACGACGGCAGAGTCCGCGCGGAGTCAGCGCCTTTACGAGGCGAGCGGACGATAGCGGCAATCAAGTAGGAAACTGCTTGGGACTGTGTGCCGCGCGATATTCACATAGGGGCACCCCCTTAGCACACACAATCGCGCGTACAGGATGGTACTCGCTACACACTCGTATCCGTGTACACACACGTACGATGCACGTACACACAAGGGTGTATACGAGCATACATATATATTCCGGTTATATCGCGTACGTGTACGTCGTGTATGTGTATCCTCCCCCTCTCTCGCTCTGTCGCTTTATGCGGAGCTACGTTGTATAGGGGTTGGGAAAACGGGTGGAGGCGCCATATTTGTGGTAGTGTGGGAAGTGAGGGAAATCACGAGTGGCGAGAGAGGCAGCCGGTCGACAAGCGGGGAAACGAGGCGCGGGGAAAAGCGCGACGGGGAGATCGGGAGGGAAGAGGGGGCGAAAGGGAGTTTACGCGGACATCCGTGTCAGCCCGGTGACGGCCATTTTGCGAAAAACTTTCGATTTGTTTGCACACGCCGTAGCGAACCCGGAGGAACGACTAATACCGACGCGTATGCTCGGCATGCCGCGCCTCTCTCCCTCGCCCCTCTCTCTCTCTCTCTCTCTCTCTCTCTCTGTCCATCCTCGTTTTATACCGCGCCGCGCGGCGTATCCATCCGTCCGCGACCGAGAACTTTTCGGTACTCCGGAATACTCCGATGGATCCCGGGCGTTTCTCCGCCTGCGAGAACTCACGAAAATCCAACCTCGTAGTCGGAGCACGGCCAACTACTCGTAGTGGAGTATTTCCTATCGTCGGGGATAACGACGCCAGCGAGCAACGAGTTTTTACTAATCATCGTCTCTCGTGAGATCGATATACGCCGAATCGCTTGGATTGCGAAAGGCGATTGTATGCGAATATTAGATCCGTCGCTCGCACTTTTTGCATTTCAATATCTTCGCTTTCTCTCTCTCTCTTCAACGTATATACATATATTTATCTCATTTTATGTACAAACATTTTTGGAAATTTCCAGCAATGTGAAAAGACCTATTATTTGCACGTGGTTCCGCGACGTTGTCATTGTCGCGGTGATAATGCCTTCACAGGCAAGTAAAAAAAAAAAAAGAAAAAACAAACGGCCGGTAATCGATGTCGATAAAGCGTCGATGAGTAAG
>NW_011627210.1:277525-410625 GCF_000204515.1 Acromyrmex echinatior
TTAAAGCGAGCGGGCCGCCCGCGCCCGGCGCGCCCCCCGCCGCGCGACGTCGTGGGTCGGCAAGACGACAAAATCGGGACTCGCCAGGCCGCCGTAATGATGATACAATTCCATTCCACCGGAATTGCCATTCATCGCTGACGAGCGACGCGTAAAGACGATCGTAAAGACGCGCGTGGACGATCGAAAATCACGATGAACATTCCTCGTTGGAAAGGAGCTCGATAAAACGATCGACCATACGTAAGAAAGAATAATGGAGATATGAAAGAGTAAGCGAGAAAGAGAGAGAGAGAGAGAGAGAGGGAGATGGATGGAGTTTGCAAGAGGGACGCGTAGAGTAACGTTTTAACGAGCCGTGATTTTCGTGCTCGCCTTTTCGAGATCCTTACGTAACGCGACTTAATTGCGAAGGAGCTATCGCGCCGGTTAATACGAGCGTAGAGGAGACGAGAGACATTCGAGGGGATGCTTGGCGGCTTTAAACGCGAAGTAGCGGGCCCGACAGGCCGCGGGGGAGCGAGGCGGGCGACGTAGGCAGCGAAGAAGTGGGAGAGTCGTGGGATTGTGGACGAAACGTTGCAAGGGGTGAAGAGAGTAACGCTGAGCCAGCCGAGAGGGGAGAACGTGATCCCCCTCCATCGGTCTATCCGTCAGTCGCTCCGTAGCCGCTGCAGGGAGAGGTTCGTCTGCGTCGCTTTCATTCGCGCGCTTTAACGCCCGTCAGGATTTCTCGTGAGAACTTGTCGTAAGTGACACATCGATCGTTACCGCGATCCTCGAGCGTGTTTACTCCGCATTTTCGCGGTGATATTCAATCTCCATCGCGGTTATACGCTCGCGCGCGCGCGCGCGCGATCCTTACGTTCGCGCTCGGGTAAACAACGGAGTGGTGTGCAGTGTGCCAGCGCGTGTGACGCGGGTATCAGTGTTGCTCGCGGCGCTCGACGACGCCGCCACCGCCTTCCGAGAAGAGAGCGGAGACGAAGAGGCGGGAGTGAAGTAATAGTATAGATCGAAAAATAAACGTGTGCCGTCGGGGCAAGTGAGGAAATTTTTCGGGCCAGTGTTTCTCCGAAAAACGACGACGTAGGTGACGACGTAGGTAGTTTACTCCTTCCTTACCGACCGAAAAAAAAATAAAAATAAAAGAAAAAGGTTAAGTCGCATCCGTCGCATTTGTAGAGCACAAAGAAAAGACGCGGACACGGCCGTCGCCGAGGAGATCGAGTTGTCCTCGAGTCCTCGCTCGCCTCGTCCCGTCGGCTTGTGCGCGCGCTGTGCATGACTCCGAATGAACGCGACGACCAGCCTCACCTGACCCGGCGAGCCGCGAGAGGGAAGGAGAGAGGCCGCTACCGACCACTGCCCGCGCGAGTGTAAAGGGGAGGAGGAGGGTGTGTGTAACACGTTTAAGCGACCGGTCTCCCCCGCGCTCCCGATGAGACGGTAGTGACGGATGGATTGGTGGCGACCGCCGATGGATTTTCGGCGGGGAAACGGGGTGTTGCGAATCACGCTCGCGTACGCGTTGCACTGGAACGTAGCACGTCGTTGCGAGGCGATACGTCATCGCCGCCGAGAGTGTCGATCGTCATCCTCGTAGCGGTTCGAGTTATTTAATTTCACGCGTCTCCCATAATACCGGCCTTTCTTCCCCTCCTCTATCCTGTTCGAAAACGTCATTTACTCCTGTTAACGGTTGTTGCTGTTGTGCCGTTTGTTGTTGTTATTGTTCTTCCCCGACGGGGGAGCAACTCAGTCGGAATAAGTGTGCCGCGTGTGACATGACGCATCTCAAGAAGTGAAGAAGTTCCTGGAGTTTCGCGTCTCGCCGGAGTCAGGGCGCGAGATACATCGTAGAAATATTGCCACGCATCGAGCGGGAAACCACGCAGGAAGGATGTATCCCAGCGCCGGAATCAACGCAGCCGCCGTGGCCGCCGCCGCTGCCAGGCATCCGGTGAGTAGTGATTATCAATAACATAACATAATAATAACGATAACAGCGCTAACATTGTTTATTTGTATCCCCTCCCGAATCCCGTCGATATAGGCGATGGTATTTTCGGCGGGGGGGGGGGGATAAACTGCGTAAACCGCAATTGTGTAACCATTAAATAGCTATCGGATTTAATCGATGTAAATTCTCAGGCCGAATAAATTAGGCTGAATGCGGCGTTTCGGGATGCGCTTCCCCGCCGGGATGCGGCCGATAACGGTGTCGACGACACGAGACGGTGATATATTTCGCGGTTGCGAACTAGCGATCGTATCTCTGCTCGTCGCTTCCATTTGCCGGGGTCGGATAGTTAGACGTCGAAAGATCGCGCGCGACGTCGATAGAGTATTTTAACTTCTCTCGCTCGCTCCGCGAAATGGCCGCGCTCTCCGGTCGTCGGGCTTCTTTTTTTCTCTCTCCAAGACTCGCCGCGGTGCCTTCCGTCTATTTTACAGCACGTTGCATACTTAACGTAGCGCCGCGCCGCGTCGCGACGTGACGCGCCGGCGCGGACCGGCGCGGCGCGATCGCGTCCCGCGCGCGACCGTTCGGTTTACTTACATCGTTGTTAACCCTGTTTAACCTGCTCCTCCTTGATCGCGGCCCGTGTTTCTGACGCGCCACTTTCCCTCCCCTCTCGTTTTCTCTCTCTCTCTCTCTCTCTCTCTCTCACTCTCGCTTTCTCCTCTTTGCCGCGAAAGAGTAATCACACCGCAGGGTGATTTCTTTCCTGTCAGAATGCTTAAGCTGTCGCGCTCGATTGCACTCCCGTTACTCCGACTGCAGCGCGTTTCGCACCTCTCGTAACACGATCCGATGTCATCGACGAATCCAGACGACTTCTCGAGTTTCACCGCGTACACGCGCGAATGCGTGATCTCGATTGACGCTGCGACACGACGTCGACGCATTCCACGTTCCGTTCACATATCGGGTTTCGGTCGCTCGCGAAAATTTTCATTAACGCGTCGGGGAAATCGTTGTGCATCGATCGTTGTGTGTATCGAAAATCACCATCACTAGGTTTCGAGGTGACACGACCACGTGGCATGTGATGCACGTGATGTGATGTACGTTGCGAGATACTCAAGTTTGTAAAAGGTGACTACGATGTATGTGTAGTTGTTTAATTTTCTGTGCAAAAATAGCATACTATACTGTACATGTTTAAATATGTAAATCCGTATTTGTATGCAGTATATATATTATATTTAATAGCCTTTTCGATTCTCGCAGAGTTTGGATCGATTCAAGGTCGATTAACTCGAAATCCCATAAACTCGTTAAATCAGATATTTACTGGAAGTGCCATAAACAACTCGTCAAATCAGAAATTTACAGTAGCGTGTGACTTTATTAACACATTCTCGATAGCATGCGGGCCACTGTTAAGCTAGTCACACACACTTTCCGTAACAATAACCGTAAATACAGCAAACATAAAAATCGAGTAACAATAAACGCAAAAATCGAGCAACGCGATTCGAAAACCTTACTGTTACTGTTAGCGAAAGTGTGTGTGACTAGCTTTGAAGTCATGACAATACAAAAAAAAACTTAAGTGCTAAAATGTAAACAAATCTATAAACAAATGTAAAAAGCAGTAAACAAATCCAACGTTTCCTTAATTTCGTCTTACTGTTGAAATTTTTTGCGTGCATTTAGCTTTATTCAGAATTGCGACAAAATTGAAATTAGGCAAAAGTTAATAGGCAAGAAAAATTGAAAACGGTCAGGGAAAAGATATAGAACGTTAGTACTATGGAGAAATTTATGACAATGTTTGACAATTTGTTATTCTATTCTACTGGATTACCATCAATCAAGTATTTTCTACGCAAAGATAATGTTACTCTGTAATTTGAAGGCTTTGTTCCAAAATTTACAGTAGCTGAAAGTCTACAGTGCTCGTAATGTAATGTAAACCATAGCTTTTCAACGCTAACAATGAACCAAAGTATGCTACCTACAATGCACGTTAAATATGTCTTTAGGATTTATGACCTGTCAATGTGAATCCCGTAATTATACCATGACCGACACAGTGATCACGTCATCCACAAGAAAGAATTAGTCCTCTTTCTCCGAAAATGTGTCCGTTATGAACCATGTTAATCGATCTCGAATTGATTCAAATCCACTGCAGTTGAAACCGCTAAATTTATATACCGATAAATTTAATTTATTAAATATATAACGCGTCACGTGGACGTGCACGTGTTTCTCCACCGCGCTCCGAAAATTCGGCGGTAGGAACGCGGAATCGCATTCGCCGTCGTATAGACTTCTCGCGACCGTGCGAAAAGCGTTTCGCCACAGCATTTCGTCGTTGATCCGTGAACCGAGCAGAGTGCGAGCAGAGTTGTCCGTGCAGCGGTGTCTGTATTTAATGGTCCGGTCGAGATAATGGCGACTTAGTCGTCGCGCACGACTCGTCGTCCACCGCGACTCTCCAGCCCCTCGGAGTCGTCGTTGCGTAGTCCCGTCACGTTCACGCCGTTTCTCGGTTTTCTTTCCCGCTCGACAGTATATAACGTTCCTCCGACCATTACACAGGATATTAACGCCTTTTCTTTCGGTTTCGCCGCGACGCAACTCTCTCGTTAAAAAAACGCGGAGCACCCGGCGCGCAATAAATGCCGTGGACAAACAATTTTTTCGCTACTCGCTAATCCAGTCAGTTAGTCGAACGTGACTCAGAAAAAGATATATATTGTATGCATTTACTGGTTATTGCGAGTGACAATCGCTGTGACGCGCGAGCCAACAGTCAAACGTCACTTTGTGTCGGTGTCGTTAGCCTGAGAAAAGGGGCTTAACGACCAGTGTAATGAGATAATATTTCCCCAGGAAAAGCCTCGACTCTAATAATAATACTAATAATGGGCGGTGTATTAGTGTGGTCAGATATATACATATATATATATAGTAGAAATTTGCCTAAAAGGATCGGGCTTTTGTTGTATGTAGATTGTTAATAGATTTGAAATACATCCACAGAATACACATTGAAAATTTTTCTTGGTTTAAATTTATTTATTGTTTTTGAATTTCCTCATCAAAAGTTAAGTTTTAATTCATGTCGATTTTATGCTCTTATTTAGCGATATATTTGATTCGCTCAGCATCTGATTTCGGTTCTTTCTGTCGAATATTATTAGGTGTTGGAATTAATTCGTAGCGTTTTACAAGTGATGGGAAGTACTTTCATTAATGTATTTTTTAATGCTCATGTGAAATAAATAACATTCTTTCATTAAAAACGCTACGAATTAATTCCAACACCTAATACAATTTATATATGTTTTCTTAAAAAATGGCAAAACTCATAAAATTATTATAAATTTGCCAGAAAAGGAGAAATATTTTTCAACTTGACGAAAAAGTATCGACTAATCAACTAAAATCAGCGAAAAATTCTTGATATAATCTTTTTTGTCATTTTGATTTTGTAATCTTTAACCTTTAAGAATAGTCACAGCACTTCACGTATGGTTATTTGAAAAATTTTATTAAAAGAAAATAAAAAATATTGTTCAGAAATCTTAAAATTCATTATTTTTACATTCTTCTGTTTCATAAGAATATAAATTAATGTAAATTTAATTCCATATTATGAAATATTATTAAAAAATATAACTAAAAATAAAATTTTCTTGAGATGTTTTTCTGTTTTTCCTTTCTGTTTTTTTTTTGAGATGAACATTTTACCTATCTACTACTTAAAAAGACTACTTAAGAAACCATTCTCTTTTTGATAATTTGACGATTTTCTTATTAAGTTAAGTTGTAATTTATTTGAAATGATTGATAGGGTAATGTTCACTTAATTGATAATTATAATCTGAAAATTCCGTTTTTTTAATTGTGTCACTTTTGAAATAAGGGAACGATGTATTAAACTCACGTATTTGTGTTCAATTCTGAACCTTATAAGCCCTTTCCATATTTAACAGCATTTTTCTTCATATTGGGAGTATCCATCCCTAAAATAGTTTTCACGTATACTACACGTATACCCTATGTAGTCGAACATCATGGGACTGGTGAGTAGGGACGAAGGGAAGAGAGCGGTGATCCGTAACTCCACGGGAAAGGCTGGATAGACGGACGGTGCGAAGTGCTGACGTTAGTTAGCAGGGTACACGTTGCGAACGTCAACTGACAGACGGGCGTCGTTACGTATACACCCGTACACACGCGCGTATTAGAGAGACCGGACCTCGCCGCCGGGTTTACTACCTCCTGTAAACTGCACGGCGCACCGTTTGCGCAGGACCCCCAATTCGGTAAATATTGATACTTTTAATCGGTCTGTTTGCACCGACACGCTGTTCAAACGCGTCCGAATGTGCACAGCTGAAAAAACGCAACCGGTCGCGAGTTCCTTCCCTTTGTCTTCGTCATCTTCATTTTTTAATTCCTCCTCGTGTCGAGACGCGACACGTCGAGACCTCTTTATTAGCAATATGTTAATCTCTGATTGCGCAAGATCGTTTGATACAAGAGATTGCGCGTAGGACGGGAAGCATCCAGAGAAAGGTTTCTTCAATTTAAAGAAGTGTTTCTTTGTTACTCGGTTAAAGAAAAAATTTCTTTCTAATTTGAACATCATTTCTTTGACATTTCTTAAACATTATTTATTTGATTTAAAGAAATTATATTCAAATCGAAGAAATTTTTTCTTTAACCATGTAACAAAGAAAGAAACATTTTTTTGAATTGTTGAAACTTTTATCTGTGTTTCACTCGTATGAAGTTAGAGCCTGTAACTTAAAAAAAATTAACTTTCTATAGCTCAATTTATTGCTCATCGTATGCATATTTCGAATTCTCGTCAAAGCGTTATTAAAAAACCAATTTTAGGAGTCTATTATAATTTCATACTAATCTCCCAACTACTCAAATTAGGTCGAAAAGTCTTAGGCCCACTTTTTTAATTATCTAACTTGCGATTAACTTGTAGTTTAGACTTAACCTCATTTCATTTGATGATAATGGAAAAATTATGTTTTTCTAGCCAGGCTAAGCACTAAACTAATAGTTTTGTAGTGGTTACTTTAAAAGTTCAGTTTAGTGATAATCATACGTATAGCTAAAAGAATTTTTATTTAAGAGTTATTATTATAGGTTGAGCCTGAAAGTTAACTAGCGAATGAAAAACTGGACATTAATCGATAGATCGAATGATTTTTTGATCGCGTTTGCCCGGATACTCAATTTCCAAAGTGTCAATCACGCAATTTTGCAAGCCATTTAGTAAATGTTGAAAATTTGAATTTTTTCGATAAACACAGATACTTACCACGACAGAGGTTAATTAAATCTGAATTCGCATTCGCGCGATTCATCGCGATTCATCGATATCCGGGTGATAGTGATACACGCAACGTTGAAATCCGACTCGGCGAAATTACAGGTTGAGGCCGCCTGCGATAAATGCGCGACGCGATGCGGATATTCGAAGCGGAGCTGTGGGCAGAGGGCGGAGGGCGGAGGACGGGGCCTCAGGTTCTGGACCGATTCGATCTGGCTTGTCCCGTCCCGTCCTGGTAATTGCTCGTATTAAAATCCGAGATCTAAACCGACGCGTACGCGCGGTGAATCGCGGCGTTACGCTCCGCCGCGCCGCGCGCGCATCGCTCGGAAATATGGAATCACGGTGATATCTTGAGCGTCACGTCGTCCATTATGCCGATGCGGCCAGTAAATTTCACGCATTATACTCCCATTATACGTTTCCTGGCCGAGCCGGATCGCGATCTCGTGCTCTCGTCCGACGTAATTACACGGTGCTGCGCCACCGAATGGATGGAGGAACTCCGCGGCGAGATATCGTATGTATGTGTTTCGCGTTCCGTCTTCATATACGTTCGTTACACGCGTGTGTGTGTGCGCGCGCGCGCGCGCGCAGTGTAGTGGAGAGTAGCGACGATTTTAATTTCCACTTTCTTATCTACGCTTTCTCCTTTCCGTGGTGGTTTTATCGCCCAACGGAACGCGCATCTACCGACGCTAACGCGTAACGCGCGAGGCGTTTACCGATTTTATCACGGGACGTCTGTATTTACTTTTAGATACAATTACACGTTAATGCGCGGCGACCGGCGTAGGAAGCGGTTTTGCGTGATACACGCAATCGATGACGGGTCGAGTGAGATACCCTTCTCCCTCTCTTCTCTCCCCCGTTATGATCAACATACTCGATATATGACGAGCGATCCATCCCGTGCCTTTTTGTTTCGTGTTGTACCGTTTCTTTGCTCAACGATATACTTTACGACGTAATAAATAATAATCGCTACCGCTTATGCGCGATTAAGCGCTGATGACCGAGGAAAAAGATATAAAAAGTACACGTTATGATGATTAAATATCACGCTGGGCTGTGTAATTAGTCGATTGCCGTAATGTATTCGCTAGAAAAGTCTGACGCGACAAAATTCTGCCACATGTGTTTCGCGTGAACAGATGGCAGGTACTGGCTTTGCAAATATTCCTTCCTTCTACCTGCCGAAATAATCTCTGGTATTACAATAATCATACACGAGAGCTTCTCCGAAACCCTCGTGATGTCGTAAATTGGTCCGCTAGGAATTCGAAGGAGGGTGGATGAGAAAGAGAGAAAGAGAGAGAGAGAGTTTTACCTATAGATTCTTCTGATTATTTCCAATTCTCCTGCGGCTACCTTTCCGTACCCTTAAACTTCTGAATGGACCCGAATCATCGTCGTCGCGTTTCATTCTGACCTGAGCACAAGTTTTTACCTGTGAATTTTTCGCTGTGAGATACAATTTCATAGCTCTAATTCGATAAGCTTTTCTATTTAAAAATAATCTTTCTGTAAAAATTTCATTTTAAAAAAGAGCTCATTTCACACTTGTATTTGAAAGGGTATTATCCATTGTAATTTTTGGCGAGGGTACGCATACGGCTTGCACATTCGACATACCTGAAGCCAAGCAGTAAAAGAGAAAAAAGAAACTTTGGAGGTAGCTTCGAGAGGTCCCTGCGGGCCTATTCGTACAGGAGACTGGCACTAATTGGCATTAGACCTGGCGGTTTGTCATGTTGTCTCTCTACTTGCTTTTTTCTTTTCCCTTTTTTCCCGCTGTTTCCAATGTTGCATAGTCAAAGAGTGCCTCGTGTCTGAGATTCTTGTTACGTAATCACGTGTCTTCTGCCATTGTCCCTTTTTCTTTTGTTCTGATTTTTACGTAATAAAAAGTTTAGATTTTCCTCCTGGATAAATTACTGAGATTAAAAGATTAATGGCATTCACCAAAAAGAGCATTAACGTGTACTAATTTCATTCAATGTGAATAATGAACAATGATTCAAGAAGAATTGTATCCTTACTATCAATAATATCTCGTGTTTATGCTCGCATAGAAAATATGTTAAATATGAAGTCTTATTATCATCATTAAGCCTGTTTCCTGTACTTTATTTATTTCATGGTTATTAGTTTTTATTCTTTCAACGATATCGTCGAGAATGATCATTATTTATCGCGACTTTTCAATCCTTAGTATTTTTAGAACTGAATCTGAATTTAAAATTATCAAAGCTAAGTCTGCTTAAATTTATTGTAGAATTAATATTTTATCTGTCTTTTCTTTGAATTTGTTTTGTCTTAATTTATAAATTAAATATTTGTACCAAGGAAAAATTGAGTAAATAATTTTCTAAGAAGCGTGCAGTTAAGTTTCTAAGGAAGTGCGCGACAGGTTGACTTATATCACTAGCTATTATAGTTATCCATTATTATCGACGTCTTATGACCCCCCCCCCCTGATTCGATTTCTCAACGGATGGGAATACGAGAGCGTGTATAAGAGGGAACGGAAGAGGTCGTGACCGTGCGACGACACCATCGTTTCTTCCTGCGGCCAATCATCTTACAACCCGGACGAATGGGGAATCGGCACGTAAACGCCAACGGAATTATTCACCGCTAATGGGAAGATGAATGCCATGGATAAATTTGAGGCCGGCACTACTACCTGGTCATTAGATGTTCGCTACGGATTACGTCGGAATAATCGAGTTTATTAGCAAACGCGTCTCTCTCTCTCTTTCTCTGTCTCTCGACGTGATGCTTTTCCGAAATGCGAACCATGTCGAATGGCAAATAGCGAGGATTCGCCTCTGTTGTAAATCTAAACAAGCCTGAAAAATTACAAAACGATCGGAAAAGGACGATTTTTACGAATCAAATGTCGAGGACTTTTCGAGTTGATATTGTCCGCAATCCCTGCGAGAGTTCATAATTGAAATAAACTTTGTCGGTTGATTTCATGAGAATGACGCGGGGAATTAGTGGTACCATTTTCAGGGACGTTAACGCGGAGCTCGTATGAAGAGACGTAAATCGCGTCGAGTGTATAATGAATAACGGTATGAGAACCCTATTATACTGACGATCAAACGACCCTTACGTATCTTCTCCCCTGTCACGTAACACATGAGTGGACGAACATCCCTATTATTTTCCACGAGATCGTCCGTGACCACCCTGATCGTCGTGGGCTCCCTCTTCGTGATCGCCCGTAATTTTTCGGCGCAAGCAAGGCGCTTGCTTCGACCCCTCGAGGACTTTTGGGCGTTAAGCTGAATTAACATAAGAGAGTGTGTGCAAACACGAGGAGAGTCGGTGGAGGGCGAGGTGGAAGGTAGCGGGAGAAATAGTCGGGAGAAGGAGGAGGTAGAAGCGGGAGAAGCGAATGGAAGGAGGAGAGGGAACACGATGGGAACACGTGTCCCACACGGAGATAGTTAATTACTCGTTTGTGCTGCGCTGGGTCGGAGTCATCTGGAAGAGAGACGGTGCAGGTCGGGGCGAATATCGCGCGGCGTGGATGAAGAAAGAAGACGTGTCGAAGGGAACGGGAGAGAATATACGCATTATATGCGCGGATGGGAGAGGGAGAGAAAGAGAGAGAGAGATGCGGAGTGAGATGCAAACGTGACACGAACGAGAGAATGAGACGATGCATTCCTGTTTCATCAGACTGTTGAGACCCATGTTTGTCACGGAGGTGGGGTGGGCGGTTGTGGTGGCTGCGAGCGAGGGGGAAGACGAAAAATGAGGATGAGGTTAATGATATACACGCCGGCTACCGTAGACTACTGTCTCGAGCTCGTCCTCGGCTACCATCTTTTCGTCTTTTTCCTTTTTTTTTCCCCCTCGTCGCACTCCCGCACTTCTTAACTTTCTCTACTTAAGAGAAGCTCTTATGGATACACTACGACTTCTCGTATTTTACATAATTGAGATAATACAACCGGTATAATGTCCTAAAAACGCCAGCGTTTCTCTGGCGCGTTTTTAAGACGGAAATAGTAAACGCTTGTATAAAAATGGTTTTTAAAAAAGTGATAACTCCGCCGCTAAAAGATGAGTAACAGTTTTTTTTTTTTTTTTTTTTTTTTTGAGAGAGACGCTAAGAAATAGTGAGGAAGTGGCTCCATGATGCTTCGTGTAGAGATTCTATTTCAGGTATCGCGCAGATAAAATAGAAGGATAAAATCAGGGTCTTAGTCGGGATCTACATTAGTTGTAGCTTGTTCGCCAGATAAAGGCCGGCTCTATGCTCTTAAAAACGCTCGGTCGACTGTCGAGAGATAGCTTCGATAATGGCTCGACAACTCGAAGACACGAGGGAGACATTCTTTTCTCCACCCCATTCCGCCGCTTCGCGTTCGTTTCGTTTTTCGACTTGTATCCGATCGTCGGAGCGAAGAAACGAGTCCCGCGACAGTACTCTCTCTCTCTTTCTCTCTCTTCTCTCTCTTCTCTCAAACTCTGTTGGCGTAGAAAAACAACTGATACGAAATGGACGTTTGGAGCACATGGAATCGAACGCAGTTGGCTTATGAGTGGTCCGTTCCATAGTCGTTCCCGTGCGAATAAAACATTTACTTTTTACGATCGGATAACGTATGATATCATAGTACTCTTGCATTTTTTCTACTGCCGTAAAATATAGATAAATATCTCTTATCACTAAAACTCTTTCTTTATTTATCCATGTACTGCAGTCATAATATCAAATTATATTCAATTAGAGAATTTTTAAAATCATTTTTATAAGTCATCATTGTTCGTACTCAATATTAATATTAATTAATTTAATTAAAACAATGAAATTAACGATTTAATTCAAGAAAATGCATTAAATTTGATTGTTTACTTTGAAGTTAACTACAGAAATAAATCGATTATATTTTGTGGAAGTTGAAATGTTATTTAACTTGAGAGATTTGGTTGCCATTGTTTCTCTGATAACTAATGTAGTGTAGATTTTTCCCTGCAATCTGTACATTCTCTTCGAAACATTTTATCTCCTCGTTTTTATCAAGAATCACCGATTGTCATTTTCAATTTGCCCGGCGCGGCGGCGCGGCGGCGCAGCGGCGGCGGGTTATGACGTTATGACTCAGCGTGATCGCGCATTTATGATCCGCAAAACGGATGGTCGGGGGCGCTGACGAGAGAGCGGCGCCGATTAGAATCGCAATTTAGATGCTCTCGAGTGATGTGGCCGCGTGCTCGGATTTCATTGCCTCGATGCACACTCCCTCGTCGTCGCACGAGGGGGAGGCAGACAACAACAAGGGGTGCCGTTCGTCCTTTACCCTTAGCCTTCCACTTTCCCGATTGTCGGCGTGGGTAACGAGATTATCGTGAAAGGGAGTGGTAAGAGAGTGGCGGCTGTCCTCGTCCTCAGAAATTTCATTTTGACGTTACTGGCTGGCGTTCGTGATGCGCGGCGCGTCGTAAAAAAGATGAAGAGGGAGAAGGGAGGGGAGAAAAGAGCGGTAGTATCGGTCCCGGGAGATCGAAAGGGACAGGCATTGTCGCGAGTGTCGAAAGCGAGAGAGGTACGATAGGCAGGTACGGATCAGCCCCTCTTTTTCGCCTGACTCCTGCTCCAGCGTTCAGTTTGGCGGTAATTATAACATATTCCCTCGATCTCTCCCCTTAATCCCAAGGGGAACGACCCCTCGTGTTACAGATTCCCCATTGAGTATCGCGCGACGCCCTCAAGGACCGTTGATGCCGCAAAAGGTTCGATGCTATCGAGAAAAAGAAAAGCACATCATTCGACGATCGTCAAGTCGTTATTAAAAGTTTCCAGAGAAAATACAAAGATATTAAACTTGTGGCATTACGTATTTCATTGTCTTCACACATTTTGCACACGTTTCGTGAAATAACTGTCTCGTTAATGATGTTGAACGAATGTTCTGCAGGTGCTGATAGAATCACTTTGTAAAAAAATTGGAGAGAATGAGACAAAAAGAGGGAGAGAGAGAGAGACTGATGAGCGTTTTACGTTAAGGGTGAGTTGCTCTGTCGGGAAGAGCTCGTAAAAGGGCGTCACCGTGAAGGCAGGGGGTAGAGACGAGAGGGTGAGAACGGGGTTTATGACTGTAACAGATTAGGTGACCGAACTGCCAGGGTAGCTCCCGCCGTGCTTCCTATTATCGCCGAAGCTTTTGTAACGCCGTCGCTTTTGTTGATACCCCCTGTTCTCGCTTCCACCGGCAACGAAGCGTACCAGACGGTGAAAGAGAGACGAAGAGATAGGAGTGAACGAGGAGAGTGAATGGCTGTTCCAGGGAGTTGGGAGAGACGACGCGACGGTAGTGGGCCACGACAGTTGGCCGATATTTGAGCTCCCTTTGTCGTTAAAGTACCACGCGCGGGGCTCATTCGCCCAGAGTTCGACGGAGTTTTCTCGTCGCGCTTTTATTCATTGTCGTAGTTTTTCTTTTCGCTCCCTTCCTCTTTCTCCTCTCGCTATCTCATTTCCTCTTTCAATGAGATTGAGCTCCATGGTCGAGGATAGGAAGCGCGGAGAAAGAAAAGACATGAATCTCCTCTCTCTATCTCTCTCTCTCTCTCTCTCTCAACCAGTAATTACCTGGTCTACTCAGAACGGCCGAATCATAACTCTCGACCCTTTGTTTGCCCGCGGCTTCTGTCCGCTTAATCTTTATTCCTGCCGTTTTTCGTGTGCTCTTTTTTTTCCCCAACGTTCCTCATTCTCTCATCCGTCTGTTATCTAATGTTTCACCTCGAACCTGTCACGTCCAATATTTCTTTTTATGGCGCGTAGTATCCGCCAAGTACACACAGTATATGTACAACAACAGCGGTTCTTAACCTTTTGACTTGTGTACACGCCCATTAAATCATTACAGTTGAAGAGGAGCTGTGTTTGAGGTTTCTTTGCGTATTTTCCTTGCACTGACAAATTTATTATCACTGTACGGATACAGTAATTTCGTGACTCGTTACATTCGTATACTTTATTCTATTCTGTTGTGGAAATACGTGTAACGTGTACGATTTCTTGCATAATAGTGGTCTAAGGGAATATCAGAGAGAGAGAGAGAGAGAGAGAGAACGGTCACTTTACATTCGCCAATAGCAAAACGGAGTCTATAAACGTCAGCGTCCGCATGTTATTAAGTTAAGTCTTCTGCGCAGCGATCTCTAGCGTGCACAGCTGGTTGTCGTCGTCGTCGTCGTGATCGTGGTTACTGCGTCGTGTGCATGCATGCAAGATGTCATGCAAAGCATTCGTGTAAATACGCTTAAGAGAGAGAGAGAGAGAGAGAGAGAGACGAGCGAAGAGGGACTACACATACAGATACGAGAAGAAAGATGGAGGGTAGGTACATTTATTCATGTATCAGCGGCATGCCAGGGTGACGTTATTTCACGAGAGCGCCGATCGTATCACCTTAATTGCTCAACGGGTTAAACTGCCGCGCGGTCGCCTCTTATCGAGCAATCTGCTCGAATGCATGGCCTGGCCTGCCAGTGCAGTGTCGGGATCAGGCGAATCGTGCGTACACGCGTCAGGTGTTTTCAACTCGCCTCGCATCATCGTGGGTTTGTGCCATGGACATACATAGCCATGGGCGGATTGACGTACATAAAAGAACGCATTGTAGACGCATTGCCGGCAGATAGGCGCCGACACCGTTACTGCCTTTTCCCGTGAAATAGCGTTTTGACGCGATGGTTTTATTAGCCGCTCTACATACGTTACTTCTCGCGAGGTAAATTTTAAATAAATGGTCTGGTAAGTTATATGAGATATGATTATATTGTATGTTAACTGTATAAAGCCCGATTTTTCGTTTGCTGATTAACTTGTGATTAGGCTTAACCTGATGGTAAAAATTGTATTTTTTTATCTATTGTTAAACATCAAACTGATGGTTTTGTTGTTGATGGTTGTTACTGAATAACCTTTAAAGTTTAAAGTTTAAATTTATCACTAAAATTAGTTCGGTGATTAAATTACAGAAAAACACAATTTTCACATTATCATCAATTTAAGTGAGAGTAAGTTTAAACCACACGTTAACCTCTTGAGAGATACTGGCACATATGTGTACATTTTTACTGTTATAGTTTTATTTAATGTTTAACATTGAAATAAGTCAATTTTTTGTTTGCACATCTTTAGTTAGAAAATTATTAACAATTACAGTTTCGGGACGTTTGACTCAGATAGATAGATTCAAATTGTAACTATACTCAAACTCACTCTGGTGATTTTAAGTATAGTAACTAAGTACTGCGATTTGAATCTATTTATTCTCAGTGAACCATCTTCTAACTTTAATTAATAACTTTAACTAAAATTGTGCAATCGACTTGTTTTGGTATGTACAAAGAAAATCGATTTAGTTAAATCTAATTTTTTTCATGACTGATGTGAAATTAGCCTCTCAAAATTTTTTGAACTTTATTATCAGAAGTGTGCAAACAAAAATTTGAAATGCGCATACATGTGCCAATGATGAGCAACCGAATGAGTTATAGGAAGTTAATTTTTTCAAAAGTTGGAGGGCCAACTTCACAGATCACTCTGAATCTTTTTTGTTCAGTCTAATTTTTCTTTACTGTGTTAGACCACAGTAAAAAAGTTTCACTCTCAAATTTCTTGGCACAAATTTCAATTTCCATTAAAAATAAAAGTTTTAACTTTTAATAATTAAATAACTATTCGGTAATGACGTAATAAAAATATCGAAAAGTAATTTTTCTAGATTTTTTGAAAGCCTAGAAATATTTAACTACTAATAGTTACTTAACTCAAATGAAAACTTTTATTTAATGAAAATTGAAATTTGTGAGTCAAGAAATTTAAGAGTGAAATTTCGTCTGAATAAACAAAAGACTTAGTGTGCCTATGAAGGGTTAATGTTATAGCAGAAATGCTTGCTTCTTGAGATCTTTCGAAGTACCTAGTATTTCCGTTTATGATCTTAAAGAACCTTTGGCTTCATTGTTTCGCTTATCTCCGAGCCTATTTGTGCTCCTTCACGCAGAACGATGTACGGTAGGATCTACCGTGACGTGTGCACAAAGATCCCGCGAATCACACCGCGAGATAGCTGAATATAACACGTCGGTAATAGTTAACGAGAGTAGAACAAAATGCATACGCCGCGGCGGTGTACCGCAATTTCAGCATACCTAAGAATTGTGAACGCGCGAGAATCGTCTCGTCTCGTCTCGTCTCGTTTCGTTTCATTTCACGATAGAGAGACTCGCTTTCGCGCGCAATGCGAGACGCACTACGCGCTCGCGCGCTATCATTATTCTATGCATTATTTATGTCATTCCCCGTGTGCCGAGTACAATGTGGGTCTACGAATCAAAATGCATTGCTTATGCAAATAGCGGTCGTGCCCCGCAGTCTCGGGATGAATTCGCAGTCTGCTACGGGGAATAATCATAATGATCAATAAGATACAACCGCTCGTACGCCCGTCCCTCCCTCTCTCTCTCTCTCTCTCGTTTTCCCCCTTCCCTTCTCTCTCACTCCACACCTCATGCAAATTTTGAGGCGTATTGTCTGGCGATATTAAGGGAATTGTTATCGCGTTGCATAATTTCGGTATTCGATCGTGCTCGGGTTTGCTTAAGCTCACTTGCTTGGCAATCAGTTTGTTGTATACTCAGCATCGATTTCCGTATTGTTTTTCGCCTAATTTCCCGCGAAAATTGTATAGAAATTACGTAACTCAAGCTCATTACCGTCGATCATGGTTATTTCGAGCGCGCGATATATTATGGCTCTATAAGGATTCTTCTGATTTTATGGCGCTTAAACCATTATAAGATAAATCATGTTTTTACCTATTATCCACCGCGCGCGATATTTCGATGATATTTCGCGACCAGCGGCTCTCTACGGAATAACGGAAGGTGGTAGAGAGAGGTTCGCTTATAGGGCGAACGCGGTCGGTTCTGGTCGTCGGGTGGTTTTGGAATCCGCGCCACGAGTCGGTGGTTTTGCGGTGCGGCGAAAACCGCCGACCCTCTCGAAGCTCTTCCCGGCCGTTCTCCCTGTTTGCGTCGTCCTTTCGCGTAATCCCACCATGGTTTAGCGAGTTTCTCACGAGAGCCTCTAAGTAAAGCGGACTAGTGCTCACGGCGCCACTAACTCCCGAGACTACCGTCTCTTTGATTAGCGTGGTATATCGGGTGCTCCGATAGAGCTATTTCTCTCATCTGTGTCAAAAGGAATTTTATTACTTCTCACAAGTTACATCCTTACGAGTAAAATCCTTTAATAGCAGTTTTATTCTTTTTAACGAGAAAGTTGAAATAAATTGAAATATATCTAAATTTTTAATCACCAACTTTTAATAGGTAGATATAACCATAACATCTCACACGTGATAAAAAATAGATTGCCTCGAAGTTTTTAAAGTTCACAAAATTTTTATATTCTTCCATCTCACAAGCTGGATAATGTAAATAATGTAAATTTAACTCTATACATGCTGTTAAAAATACACGGAAAGATCGGTTTTGCTAAAATATTTAAAAATTTAGCTGGACTACACGGATCTGAAAATACATCAAAGTAATTATGTATATGGAATGCTTAAATTGGTTGCTAGAATATCAAAACTTTTTGCAACATTGTTCATCATGTTTGAGATTCCTACGTACCTACCTAATTAACTTGAATGGGCCGAAATTATTTTCAGCTTTGTAGATAAATTTTTAGATACTTCAGCAAAATCATTATTTTTCCATATATAAAAATAATATGTTTTTAGGATGTTTATTTGAGCACTTCATCTACCTACTTAAAAGTTGACAGATTGTGCAGCATTCTTTGGAACGAGAATGAATTTGTAACGTTCAAAAGCGCAATATATGTATATCTAGATAATATATCTGATCGTTCCAGCGGTATTTCCATTTTAGACGCGACCCTAATGTGGGCCCTAATGTGCCCGTTTACCGTAGCTCGAGATGAGCAAATGTTCTTGGCACTTGAGCGCGCGCGTGCCTCGTGTTTGGTTACGGACTTGATCACAGGCGGGGACATCGTAGAGAGCAGTTAACCTGTTCGATAATACGTGTCGATAATCAGGCATCTAGTGGATGACGGACGGCGGGATCGATGGAGCTAACGTAATTAGACGCAGCGATACGCGCCACTTAAGCGTACTTGAGTGGCTGCAAACGCAACTGATTGGTCCAGTTGCTGTTAGCGTTAGGACATAACACGGCGTGGTCGACTTGTCGTCTCCTCTCCTCTCCTCTCCTCTCCTCTCCTCTCCTCTCCTCTCCTCTCCTCTCTCGCTCTCGCTCTTTGATGAGCGAAGAGAGAGTGACTGTAAACGACGACGTCGCCCCGTCGTCGGCTTTAACGAACGTCCATTGAGCGGCCTCCTCGCTTCATTGAGTTGTCCGCGATAATATACTGCGAAACGGTAATCCGGTATCTGCCGGGATGTATTAAATGTCGCGCGAGACTCGAAAAGCAATAAAAGCGCGATCGTGCCGATCGTTGCGCTTTAATGCCAATTCTTGTTCGTCGTTATCCGGCCCCGGCTATCGTTTTCACGGGGGTTGTCGAGCCGATAACGCGCTATTTGAATACCGTCCCGGCGCGAACGCGCGCACGCTATTGCGATGGCTCTCGATCGCGCGGAATAAAAAGCGCGGCGTGGAAAGAGGGACCGAATGATGATGCGGGAGAGAGGAGGCTATCGGATAATTAAATCGGCCACGGCACGTAAAGGACACTGATTGACGTACGCGACGGCTACGTTCTCTCATTATTATTCGTCGAAACGACATAATTCGCGCGCGCTTCGCTTTTCGACGGACTCTAACCGTGTCGTTCGACAGTGCGTTGCTTCTCCGTCTCGCTCATTCATGCGAAACTCGAAAGACTATCACTAGCGTCATTCCATCCATTCGATGAGTGTTAAAATCGATGAATATTTTAAGAAAATATCGGCAAGATCCTGTTGTGCTTTTGACATTTGTAATATCATAATATATTACGTTCGATATTTCCATGTTTATCAAGTAAATGTGTTTTGACTTTATCAGTAAGCATAATTTATAATAATTATGCATGCGGTGAGGCTTTATAAATATGAATCTGTTTTATATATGGCGTGGCGTGGCGTTGGTATTTCGATAGACCGACATTCTTGCCTTATCGATCTATAAAATGGAGCTACTGGAAAATGCCAAGCAGCACGTAGCTGACGCCTACTGTTCTGTTCCACAGAGCGAAAGCTGATAAATTAATTGGATTGACCGTCGTGACTTGTCGCATACAAATCGGATCAGCGATTCCGTTACGATCAGCTGTTAGCCAATTTGCATTAACTCCGCTCCAACAGAATCTACTCGTATTACGTCGCATTTAAAAGTCACTTGCGAAAGATGAGCTTCTGTGTACAAGCGTATATACATCCGCAAATAACAAGTCAGCGAGCGAGATATGCAATGTTGTCTGGTACAACTCTGCCGATTTCGAGCTTGAGCCGTTTAAATATATTGCACGCCTGGCGCACAAATCCTCCAACGTAATTCGAACATATACGTGCGATAATGTAACGGGTAGAGAAGCCTTTTGCGAAGCCGTGAAGATTAATAAAACATGCTACAGTGACTACGAGTAGCTACGAGGCTTAAATTTTTTAAAACTACCACATGTTAAGATACGTTGATCTACGTCGCGTATCTTCTCTTGGAAATATCATTTTCACTTTTCAGTAAAATAAGGCGTGTTATAAAACATAAGAGATTTTAACAAGACAATAACGGACTTTTAACCTTAGTACATATGATTTTTCAGTTTTTTACTACACCCTGGGTCTTTCGTGTCCCGGGTTAATTTTCGTCATTTTAACACAAATTAAATAATTGTTAAGTAATTCTTACATGTACTTTAACATTTTTTAATTTAGGAAGTATTTATGAAGTTGTGTAATTAACAAAATTATATTAGGTGTTGGAATTAATTCGTAGCGTTTTACAAGTGATGGGAAGTACTTTCATTAATGTATTTTGTAATGCTCATGTGAAATAAATAACATTCTTTCATTAAAAACGCTACGAATTAATTCCAACACCTAATATATAAATATGATAACTAATTACTTGAGGCTCCTTTTCGAAGAAAAAAAAAGCGCAAGACACGGATGACCCAATCGTGTGTACTACGCTGTTGAATCTGTAGCGTTAAATTTAATCTGATTTAAGTCGCCACTGCTCCTACTCAATACATTGTTATTGTATACTAAAACAATAGATAAATTTGACACTATTTAGTGTCAAATTGATACCATATAATGTTAAATTCAACCCAATTTGAACTGTTCAACTCCATTGCTTTAAAATAATGATATATTGAGTCCGGTTTTTAAAAATCTCCGATTTTTAAACCAGAGAAAGCTAACCGTGATACAGCGGCGTGCAAAAGTTTCCGGCCAGTGACATTTTGTACTCTAATTTATAAAGAAAAGCCCGATAAAATTTTAATCATTGTCAGATATCAGTACAAGATTTCGTTATCCACATCTTGTATCGATCCCCGATAATGGTTAAAATTTTATCAGGTTTTTTTTTTATAAACTAGAATACAAAATGTCACTGGTCGGAAACTTTTGGCCACTGTATATAGTGACCGGGTACGGTATCACGTGTGACTCATTAGTGCAGTAACGCGCCTGAAAGTTGATCTTTATTTTACGAGTTTTGGCACGATTTTCATTACGCGATCGCGATCGCCAGCGAATCATTAGCGACCCCTCACATGAAACATCGCGATTCCGGCATATGTACTCCGTTCGCTGCGGAATCTAGATCGTACGACACGGGAAAATTGGACGGGGGAAAAGAGAGAAAGGGAGAGGGAACTATATTCCGGCTTTTACGAGGCCATAGTGGCGTATCCGTTTTGCAGGGCACGACGTGCAAAACGATCGATAACATGCTCGTAACGTTATTACCAACAGGTATACGGAGGCGGGTAGCACCGGTACTACCGGCAATAATGTGGCTTTTACGCTCGTGGATGCTGATACTGCAACCACCAAAGTAACTCGGCGTTTGCTACAGCACGTTTTGCAAAAATAGTCCATTATGTAATATCTAATTAATTGGCATAAATGTAAAAATATACTTGAGGAGTAGAAATCTAATTAAGAATTATTCGTAACGTGATAAACCGGTTTAAATTATTAAAATTGTTTCTATTTCTGTTTCAAGACCGACAAATAATTGGTGCATAGCTTGCTTGAACTGGAAATTGTATAAATTCCAAATAATAAATACTATTAAGCACGAAGGCCGAATATGGCATTTTTTGTGATTGTTTCTGTTCTTGCAGTTGATTATAAGTTTGATTTCCTTAAGTTTCAGGCGTCAATAGTCAATCACTTTAATCGAATAATAACAAGGCAGTTCCAAATATTTTTTTTTTCAAGTGAAAATCTAACAAAATTAGTTTAGCGCATTATCTTGTATTTATATTTATTATTACATTGTACTTAGTACGTGTAATGCAATGAAATCTGAATCAAAATGAGATATACGTGAATTACTAAACTAGTTAAACTTTAAACCGATCTATATTACTATGATTCTGCGTTGAAGTTGTGGAATAGTTTGAAATACATATATTCGAAGATTATTTCACCGCCAATCGTTGACTTGTGGAAAACTCGTGAATGGAATTCTAGAAATCATCAAAATTCAACAATAATTTTTATGATAAGAAAAATAAAAAGTATTATAAATATACAGTCACGAAGAACAGAGAGATTATATTAAAATTTAAGAAAAGCATTAATTAACGAAGCGGTTTTTCTGTTGTGAAGTTTAGGTACGTCTACCTAAGTAGCAACATTTTTTTATCCGACTCTATGTATCGATTTCGAGTTACTTGTGAGTCTGTGGAACAGCGTAGAGTCTCTCGAATAAATCTCAGGGTCTTATGGGCTTTAATGGCGTTAAGGGATTGTGGTACATCGATACATTTAATGGCGTTTTTGTGTTGCAGGGTCCACCGCAGCCTGGACAGCCGTTCAAATTTTCGGTCGGCGAATCCTGCGATCGTATCAAGGAGGAATTCAACTTTTTACAGGCTCAATACCACAGGTATCTTTCTTCATTTCGCACAAACGTATTCTCATCGATTGCAGTCAATTGAAGATGTACGGATTTCGTTACTATAAATAAAGATCAATATCAATACGATCAATTTATCACATTTGTTTTCGACAATCCCGGCAATTTGTATTAATCACGCGAGTTAAACTCTATAAACTTACATCTTCATTGTCTGTCAGCGATATTAATATTTATACAATTTTTTTAAATTGACGACACATATTTTTTTATTCTGGTTATTAAAGTAGCAATGAAGTACCTTTGTAAAAAATTGATATTGATACAATTTGTCCCAAAGCTTTACGCGATCTCAACCGCGTTTTTTTTTTATATAAAGGAAAATTGTCCGATTCCCATATTTCTCGATAAAAAAAAAATACATATTTTCCCGCGGATGGTTTAAGCGTGATGCAAATTCCGTTCAGCGGTCAGTAGTTTGTCGAACGGAGTAAACGTTCGCGTCCGTGGACACCATAGGGTCGTATCCATTAGGCGCTCGTGCAAATACCGCGTGGGCGCGCACGCGAAACGCACGTAGTACGGACGTAGGCAGATAATTGATTGTCCAACCGGAAGCTGTGTACACCGAAGTATGCGCACGGTCTGGAGAAGGAGCGAAGACCCCATTTGGACAGCGCACCTATGTGCATGCGTGCACGTAGTAAGCAGTATCTGCGATCGGCAGTAAAAAGGGTTTCCTCAGAGATCACGCTCTTTGGCAGATTCTCGGAAGCGAAAAACTCGCTGGGGCGTGATTAGTTTCTTCGATCGTTGCACTGAAAGAAATGTTTGGTATATAGAATAACAACAGTTTTGTTATTGCAAGAACTATTTTTTTGTTGATATGTGACCATTTGTAAATTGTTGGTTATGTCGCGGATATTAATTTGTTGAATTTACTAATTTAAATAAATACACTGATGATTTAATGATAAAAACTGTTTTGTATGATGCTCAGAGATGTTTTATAGTTAAAAACAGAATATTTTGTTATCTGAACAAAATAATTACACGGGAATAGTATGTATCTCTTATTCTTTGTATACAGAGTGAAATTATGTTTAGCGTTTTTGAACGTTTCTGGCTTGACAAAGATATGTAGAGACATATCAAGATCGATTGATTATTAATTGCCTTGAAAAAGAAATGTTGCCTTAATGTGGCGAGAAGTACACGAAACGTGTACTCTAATTCCGTTTTATAGGACGTCGAATTTCTCTTACGAGAAGACACGCCATCTCTGAAAGCTCCGCGAAACATTCCTCATTTTATCATAATAAATTATTTTTTTGTAATTATTGAAAGAAAATTGAAAATTTCAACTTAATATTTTATATTATTATTTACAAAACGTGAGTAACCAAATAAAATTGTATTGTTAAATGAAAAAGATTCATATAATTTTGCTCATCTAACAAAATATATTTGCTATTTTAACAAAATTGATAATCCGTTTGTGAATAATTCTCTTTTTTTGTTATCATTACTACAACTTTTTTCTCAGTGCAAATTCACGTTTCTCTATTTATTGATACGTTAAATTCACAGTGTTCCGGGATTGCAGAAAGAGCATCGGTATTCCTCTCCCCTTCCCCCTTTTTCACGTTACGAAAGTTAAATATAGCATAATAGCACAGAGTGCTGACAACAAGAGAAAAATAATTACGATAATGACGCGATGATATCGGGCACGTTTTAAGCGAATAAATTTTATCTCGCGTTTAGAAATACCGCGATGAGAACAACATTCATAAATTTCGTGAATTGAGATATTAATCACGGAAAGGCAAAAATGCATCCCGACCGAAACAGAGAGCTATCTCGGCCACGTGTTAGTAGGCGCGCGCATTCAAGCGCGCAACGTGATTCTCGATAAATCGTCCCGTAAATCGTTGGCACGGCGTCAATCTGAAATAATTAATCGACTTTCTGACCGTACGAGCATTGCCGTTTGCGTAACGAGAGTTGCCGCTCGCGCGAGCATGATCGTTAATACCGTGCTAATTTATCGCCTTATAGGTGAGATTACGCCGCGCAACGTATAGCGCGATTCGCCTTTCACGAATATTAAACGCCGCGTCGGAATTACCGTGTGCATTCTATCATTTCCTCGAACCGAATTAAAATCGCTTCGCGTCCCGTTACGCGAGGCTTCTAAATTCCCCTCTTGAAAAAAACCAAAAAAAAAAAAAGAAAGAAAGAAAGAAAGAAAGAAAATTTAGTTGTATTCGAGAAACTGTAACTTTATTATTACGCCTCCGCGCTGAAAACTCGATGACGACGAAATAAACCATTTTTACTCCGTTCGTTATCGTTGAAGCTTTTACAGTTCTTTATTTTCTCTCATTCGCGATATATGGCGCGTGTTATACGGCGCGTTTTCAACTTAATGTCGCGACGAAGAACGACGAGCGGAGGGACAATGGCTCCGACGATTTCGAGGGCTGGTGGATATTAATGCTCTGTTCTTGTTCTTCTTACACAGCCTTAAATTGGAGTGCGAGAAACTGGCCAGTGAAAAAATAGAGATACAGAGGCATTACGTGATGGTAAGCCGGGAAAAGGATAAAAACGTAGAAAGGGGGCAGCGCGTATTACTCATACATACACGTCACATATACGCACATGCACACAAAGCCATATACGAATCATCCTGCCGTTGTTCCCAGATTAAAATGCATTCGTTTTCGTCGCGCTTGAATTCGGGAGATATCGCTCGGTCGCGGTCGAGCTGTTTCAATTCTCGCGAAATTGAGAAGAACCTAAAAAAAAAAAAAAGGGAGGGAAATTATTAAAAAACCGATTTGATTTTACTGAAATGAATTTTCGATATGCGCGGCAGCGCGACTGTAACGCTTTTATATTATACGTGGGAGTGCAATTAAAAGGAAAATGGTACACGGATCTTCAAAGAAATGTCAGAGGTATAATTTCAGAGAGATTGGATGAACGGGAGAGAGAGAGAGAGAGAGAGAAAGAGAGAAACAGACAAAAAAAGAACTCGGGGAAAATTATCGTCACGAGCATTGGCGTCGCACATCAAAAGTGCTGGGAACATGGGGAGAAACACGAATCACAGAGAGACACGATGCGACGCACCCCCATACTCGTTATCGTAGGTATACAGTCATGGAGCAACGACAGCGGCAACAGCAACAGCAACAGCAGCAGCAGCAGCAGCAGCAGCAGCAGCAGCAACGACGGCGGTCGCGATGCAACTCGAGCGTTACAGGCACATACGAACGCATTCATTTGCCGCGGTACAAGCGGTTTTGTCGACCGCCGCCACCGCAAGATTATTTTCCTGCACCCCCGAAGCGCCGCGCCGCCGCGCCGCGCTAAACAAAAATATGGCGCGGGCTTGTCGTCGTTAAAAAAGTTATCGCCATCGCGAACGGGGCGCCTTTGTCCCGCTCTCTGATGTCGCTGTCGGGTAACATGGTGGACCGACCAAGTGAATATTAATATGCGCTTTAACGCGTCGGGGAAAAGCGCGACGCGACGAGGATTAACTCTTAATGAACCTGCGCACTGCCGCGCCGATTCTCTCGTATTGATTTTCTATTAACTTTCTTTTTGAACGAGGCAAAGTGCTCGAAAATACATTTTCTGACGATTACATGTTTTTTTTTTCCCATAAAATGATTAATTTATCGTTCTCGATAATGAACAGTTTTGTTATTTAATATTTAACGACAAGTAGTACCTACCTAACGCGTTTGCGATTGTTTGTATTTGCATACGATTTCCTTGTTAATTGAACGCGATGTAAATTCCACGAATGCGTTTTTATGAATTATTCGCTCGCAATCGCGACGCTTCCAATATTCTCCACGGTCCACTTGGTAAACACGAAACTCACACACAATGTTAAAACACATATACATGTACACACGATGGCCAGTATATAACAATTATTATCAATGTTTGTTGCGGCTGCACTAATTGTGTGTTTTTAATGGCTTGGCTGTGCACCACCCCTCCGCAATATCCCTCAATTTGGGGGCGTGATAAAAAGAACGAACCGGTTCGGAAGGTTAAAAAAAAATATATACACGCGGAAAAATCCGGGAGCAAATTAATGAATCGTTATACGATTGAACAATGTTCGCATTCCGCACATTATATCGCATCCCTCGTTTACCACGGAGCCCAAGTCACAGACCCTCGACTCGTTGACGACTCGATAATCTCGTTTTAGCGGCATTATTATTCTCTATTGTTAGCCAAAACGCGCCACGAGATTCTTCCCTGGTCATGCGAAAGAGAGGCGCCCCCCCCCCCCTATCTTTATTTTGTCCCCACAGCTTTTGAATGTCGCCTGCACTTACTAATGTTTAGCTTACACGTGCGATTTCCTGCTTGTTCTGTCCAGTATTAAGTTGGAGCTGGAGAAACTCGCCCAGGAGAAGACGGAGATGCAGCGCCACTACGTCATGGTGAGTCCACACAAGCTTACGAAACCTATCGCAGGACCTATATCGGTAGTAATCGTATTAAACGCAAAGTGCTTTTCTTATTTCGCGTCTAGAGACGAGTCCTCGAAAAATTTAGGTTTGCATTTAGCTTTGCGCTCCCTCTTGACTAAACCGTTGCGGACTGCAGGGAACATTTGACGTTTTAAGCTCGCTCGTCAAATTTGCACCACGATGTAATGCTGAAGTATATCGAAATTATAAATTTTATTTCTCGCGCATTTGTCCTCGTTTACATTAAAATTAAAATACAATAAAGAATAAAAATTAAAGTACGTATAACGTATCTCTAGAGGTACGATTTACGATAAAAAAATATTTGTCTTGCGACATGGAATGGAATGGCGAAATAATTTAGGGTCACGTCATACACGTCGCCGTGCGTTGCTTCTTCGCGGCTCCTCTTTCAGTTTTGTTTTTCGGCTTTGTCCCGCGAGAGTACATGTAGACGCCGCGAAAGTCTCGGCTTACTTTCGCCCGTAGATCTTCGTTATCGCGATTCACCGTCGACTGCGCCAGTGTATGCATCTTCATTAAGCCGTGTGAAGCGTAAAGAGGCGCGCACCGCTTTCTTCATGGGAGGTCGAAGGTCGCTGAGAGTACCGGTTTTTAATTTTACGCCAGTTGTACCGACGTCTCGGTGGATCTCCATTCTTTTCGTTTATCCATCCTGAAATATCTTCACACGTAACGTGATAATTTCCAGGTATATCGTCTAGATGCGATAAGCACTCCCCAGAGAAGCGTAGATCCAAATCTTTTTTAGATCGAGGCACCGACACTTCCTCGATTTGTAAATTTACCGCGAAGATATTCGTCGTGCTAAATCGACTGGAAGTTTATTCGAGAGAGATCTTGATAGCGGCGTGATTCGCACGCCGCGCCGTAAGTTCGCGGTCCGCTAAGTTCGTTGCCCAAAGTTCGCGAAGCGTGCATTATAGGCCGGCGATAATTTATAGGCCGTAGTCCGCGCGTAGTCTCGGTCGATGCAAATAACTTCATATAAAATGCGCGGCGCTCGCTCTCGCGTGGACGTGGCACTTCCGCCGATTCACGCCGGCGCGAAGATTAATCGCCGGCGCGATCGTCTCACGTTAGGTACATAGCGTGTACGTCGTGCGAGAACGCGCTTATCTCGCGCGTCCCAGGTATGTCGCTCTTACTCTCTCAAACGATCGATCTTCCATCGATCTTCGCGCTCCTCGATCCTTTGTTCCGTACGTTTGTATCGATCGGTCGGCCTGCGACTCACGCGGCTCACGCGGCTCACGCATGCGACAGGTTTAAATGTATTGTACACATCATACTTTATTCCACTTTCGTTTCGATATGGCACGGGGAGCGCTTATTGTTCTGCCAGTTGCGCGGTAACGAACGTCGGCGCGAAACATAGCGAAACCACGGAATGCACTTAATCAAATTTCGATCGGCGAGCACGAAAGCATATTTATTGCGCTATCGTCCTATCGCGTCGTTTTATCATTGATGATTGATTACCGACGTAACAAGAATTTATCGTAGTATCGGGTTTAGGTCGGCGTTAGCAACAGGTACTCACGTCTCTCGGCTAAACACGTCCGTGTTCGTATCGAGCGGAGTCATTGATTCCTACGGGTGCAATCGTAGTCTCGCGGTGCGTCGCCCAGATGCTTTGTCGTCCTCATCGTCGATGAATTGCGAGCATCGAATAAAGTATCGCGACGTTGTCGCGCGTCATGGTCTTGCTACGATAATCACCGCAGTTTGCTTTCCTGCGACGGACAACACCGTCGTTTTCCCCGAATTACGATGGCTCCATGTCCGGATGGAACTGCCGCGTTCCATTTATATACCGGTACAGTAACACGGGATATCTCTCGCACACATCGACACGGGGGTGTAACGTATAAAGCTGGGTCCTCGTATCTTGCCTCCCTCAAATTTTCCACGTGACATCGCGAGGCAGCGTTTACTGGCAGAGCCAGCCGGCGAATCTCCCGGGACTCGTTATCGATGGAGGCCATCGCGTATATACGTTCGTGCGAGCCGTCGGATCTCCGATACGACGTCGTTATACCACGACGGGTGTAGCCCCGGCCACGGGGCGTTACGCCTTTACGACTCTTTCATGTAATTGTCGAGCTCGTGAACTCTTTTACGAGCGCGCGAACCGCGAGCGTGGCGGGAGAGATCGGCCGCGAACCACTTCGTTCGTCACGCTCGCAATGCCACTCGATACATTTAGCGTATGTCCTCCGCTTCATATTTCCGCTTGCGAAACTGTAACTACGCGCGATACTTTCGTTGGGTGAGTGAGATTTTAAAACGTTCCTATTTAATACGAAAATAATGTTGGAGGTAACAACGCGTTTGTAAGAGAATTAATTCCCGTAGTCGGAGTTGCCACGAAACTGGAAATCAAGGAATTGATAGGGAAACGGTCAAAGAATGTTTTGAAAAATTTTCTCGAAAATAAAAATTTTTGGCTTTAAAAAAGTTTAATATATATATATACATACATATACGCAGTAAGTAATTTTGAAATACTATCAACTTAACAATTAAAAATGCAAGCAACGTTAATAGTAATTTATATTGCTATGTTAAATTAATCTCAATAAAATATTTAATGGGATTTTCATCCAAATCGGGATGAAAATATGTACAATAAAATTTCCAAATATTATTGAAAGTCAGGGAAAATTATTAAGTTTGATTTGAAAATCAGTATAAAAGGATAAGTTATAAAATTTTAGGATGAGGAATTTGCGACAAACCTGATATGCGATACGTCGAGGCTTGATTTGCTGAGTCATTTCGTAGCACGAATATACGAGCGAAAATGCAAACCATTGCAGTTGTAGGCTGTGGTATGTTCTTGATTAAGCCGATTCGACCGCGAAGTAATGAGATTGCAACAAGGACGAAATTTGCAAATCGTACACGAACCAGAAACATCGTCATCGTCTAAAGAGTACGTTCAGGAACGATTTTCATTGGAAGACGATGAAAGGCATGATAAGAGTCTTTTTATCTTTCTCTAACGCGAGAGGGGACGAACCAACATGTTCGTGGGGTAGATACCGATCATGATCGATATCGTTCGGCTGCTCGTGAATTGAAAAGAGATTGCGCCGTCCTAGAGTCGTTTTCGCGATTCGATCGGTCACGATTAGAGGTGACTATCCACGGAGTAAGTCGAGGAGTTTCAGCTAATAATTCAACCTAAATCTTCTATCGAACTGTTTCTCGAAAGAGAAGATTTTACACGAACGTAGATAAAAACTCGAATTATTTTCAAACGAGAAAAGACAAATGTCGAAATAGTATCGAATTCCTCTTAATTGTTAATATAAAAAATGGCGCGATTGCAACTGTAAAATATTGATTCTATAAAGTATTCGTAATCACGTCGTATCGAGTTTACGAGTGGCTTCATTCCATTATCGTAACTGACTGTTGCCGTATTCCTTCACAGTATTCCTTCACTCGTATTAGACATCTCGACCGCGAGAGTGGCGTTTCCAGTCTCGTGATAATTAAGATCCTGATCTCCCGTCTCCAACAGTCTCCCTCCGTTAGTGAAGTCTATTAATTAAAGACCAATTGCTTCGTTGGGATCTTCAGCGGCGAGACGATCTTCGTGTAGCTGCACTTCTTAACTGTCTCTTTCTCTTTCCATCCTCAAATCCATCAAATGCACGAGGAAGAGAGAAATCTTTTACCCAGCATATTTTAGATAGTAAATTTTTATAATGATTTATAATTAGTTCTCCTCGATAAGTTCTATTAAAAAAAATTCGATAATAAAAAAAAAACAAAATATATGTCATTGATAAATTTTTAATTGCTTTTTTTTTTTATTTTGTTCTCGACGTTTTATAATAAAGTTGATGTATTTAAATATAATTAGATTTCACTATATGTTAACATAAGCTACGAGCTTTCAGCGAAATTATTATTTTCGCAAGAACAGAGCCGATTGAAATATACATTTCGCGATTTATTGATAATGCTCGCGAGCGCGAATGTAATAAAAATATGGGCGGATTAATTTATATTTAAAAGCAGAGCGTGCACGAGGCCAAATTTCTACATTTATATTTTCTATATATACATTGTAGCGTTCGCAATTTACAAAATAATCGTAATTTCGAAGATAAACCGCGCCGAATGAATATCGAATTATTAAAACAAACGGGTTTAATTAATCGCGGCCTGTCCGAAGCAGATTCGTAAAATATTCATCCAGACGAATTTGCCCACGTTTGAAGTATTAACGGTAATTCTATCACATTGCGAAATAAATATTACCGGTGTCGTTAAAATCGTAACATCGAGAGCATTGCATTCGAAAGCGCGAGACTGTCTTCTTCGACCTCGTCTCGACGTTTATTACGCTACATTCCCCTCGTATGTACGCGGGAAAAACTTTAAACCGACTGTGTCGTAGCCGCACCGATATATTAAAACGCGGTTTAGTACGCTCTTTACGATCACCGAGCAATAAAGCCCGTTTCACAACGGTCGTTGATTCCGTCGGGGAATAATGCGGCGACTATATTCAAGACGCTCGTTAAAATCGCGAACTGCCGGATTTTCTCTCTTTTCCTCTTTGGCGATCTCGTCGTTATACCCTCTACCCTTCCACCGTCTGTTGGTATTGCGTCGGTACGGAATATGTACTCTCGGGGAACGGAAACGCTTGTAAACCATCGCTATACAGCAACAGTTTACGATAAATATGTGCGCGGTATTTTGTCGCACGGAGTCTTTACGATCAGAAATCTCATGCGTGCGAAATGAGAACCGCTGTTCAGTAAGCGAATTAGTTAAAGCCAGCCCCGGCTGAGTCTCTTGTACACACGATGTAGAAACGATGTTACGAGAAACCGGTCTTTGGTCGACACGCATACGCGCGCGCGAGCGCACGTACAAGCCTTTTCTCTCTCTCGCCTCTCCTTGGGGGTGAAGGAGACGAGAGAGGGCCGCGCTCCTTTCTCATCCTCTCTACTTCTTCGTTCTTCTTCGTTTTTCTCATTTTCTCGACGCGCTTATCCCTCTTACCGACTGACTGCGGCCTCGCATTACGGCTCAATTTGGTCCGCTTTTCGTAATCTCGTAATCTCATTTGATCGATATAATCTCAACCCTGCAATCGTTGAAGCAGACCCTTAAGGATCCACCGCGAGGCGTTTCCTTTCCTACACAGCCATCATTATGGATTCAAACAGCATCTTGGTTTGCGAAACTCGATAATTCGATTAATCCCGCGCGTAGTGGCTTTGCGTTTTATTCAATGTGATATTTATATGCCAATTTCAATTATTTATACTCGGATATCGTTATACGTATACGTATATAAAAATAACACGTCGTATATTACGACGTAATTTTTCTTCGTCGCAATAAAAGATGAAGTCGATGAACGTGTACTTATATATCGGTATTGCAAATACTTATATTCGTGGTGCAAATTTAATCGAATTCTCTTAGCTTTCTAGAGAGAGAGAGAGAGAGAGAGAATAAACGGGAATTTTACACGGTAACGTCTTCTTCGGGATAGGATAAAATGACAAAGCCGTAACATAAATACGAAAATTGGATTTCGTGTGAGCAACCTTCCGGCAAAGTTCAGCTTTTGCATGAGAAAGTCGGCGTTACGCTGCTAGTTTACGCACGCATCACCTTACGCTTAACGTCGACGTGGCTTCGTTAACGAAACGCATATAACGACGTAGCTATGCAACACTACGCTTGTACTAATTCCATACTAACATTGTAATTTATGCGATTACGTTCTAATCTGACTGTTTCATTTACTTTTGCAGTATTACGAGATGTCGTACGGGCTTAATGTGGAGATGCACAAACAGGTAAGAGATTCAAGTTTTTGCATACATTATTTCAAGTACCTTGAAAATGCGGTAAAGAACGATATCGTCTCTCACGATGATCGATACGCGACGTCAGTTGGCGGTGATTTATTAATCGCTCAGTTGGCACGTTGCGCGCAGCTTTGGGCTTTAATCCAAAATTAAAGGGCCGAACACGAGGAGAAAGCCCCGATTACGGGGTGTTTGCGACCCTCCGGGATCTTAGCTATTGAATAAATATGTAAACAAGGTAATAACATGCAAATAGCGGCGCGGCCGGAGTTCCCGTGTTGCCTCTTGCGCAAAACCTTGCGCAATGAAAAAAAGCAACCTAGCTCGACTTTAGACTTTTATTAAGAACTACCGAGATTACCGTGCTTTTAGAAAGCACTCGGGGCAGATCGTGGAGCTTTTTACGCTTCTTTCTTCGCGGTGCACGTATAATACGTACGAATCAAATAATACTCGTATTTTGTTTTCTCGTATAGACCATCGTTAAACGTCTATGTATTATTTTTTTACATATATTATTATTATATTTTTGTACCGATGATCCATTTCGAGAAACTCCATTGCAAAGATTTCAGTAAGCTCCTTTTGTATCCATTTGTATATTCATCGTATATCGAACGGATCATTTGAATTTTTTTATTTTCTCGCATGTGCATCCATTGACGGTAAGCGGTAAGTTTGCATCGCAAAGCGTTTTATCTTCTTTCGAAGCAATCCCTACTCTCCTTTTACGACGAGAGAAAGGTGGTACCCAGTGAAATAAATTAGGGTCGACGTGACTCGCGAGGGAAAAGGAGAAACGCGCGTTAATCGATCGACAACGAGAGAACTCCATCTCTTAATTATAGGCCGCGTCTGATAGAAGTCAAACGCCCCCGGGCAAGTTCTCTTGAACGTAATTTTATACAGAAATCCCGTCGGGGAATCGCATACTTCTGTTGTTGTTATCCGCGGAATGGATTTTCGATCGTTTTCCGCCGCCGTTCGCGAAAGGTTTGAGAAATATCTCGTTTTGAAACCGACATACAAGTGAATTCGTCGAATTATCGACAAGCCAGCAATATCGACGACGTAGCTCTCGAGTGTCCTAGAGAAGGCATCCTGTACACGCTATCGAACAAGAATCTCGATCACGAATTCCATAGAATAAATGGCGATCCCTCTTTCTTCGCCTACTTCGATATTCTCGTTCCCCCTTCATCGACACTCCACCATAATCTATCTTGGGCGTGGGCGTGCAGCGACGAGTAATGCTCACGTTTATTGAATATTTAACAGCTGAGCCCGTTATTTCCTTCATCCCGCCCTCCACCCGCTTCATCCGCTTTGCGTCCCGCCTATTCTTTCTGTCTCCTCTTCTTTTTTTCGGCAGGATGCGCCCCTCAAATCATGAATAAGACCTCGCGTTCGCCTTATGGCAGCTCTGCCTTACACGGCACGAAGTGCCAGTAGCGACGCAAGTCAGGTAGCAGCTTGCTTATCTCTTTTCCTGAGCAAGGCATTCAACCGAGAGATCGTGTTGACGCGTTTGCAAGTATTTTAGATAGGACGTGACTGGAGAAATTGAACAGCAATTACGCGATCCAAAGCATTTGTTTAACTTATTTATTCGATAAATTTGCATCCTATACGTTTGACATACGTCATTTATTTATTTATTTATCCCTCCGCTGGCAATGTACATTATATTTTACTTAAATATATTCAACATTCGAGGAAGTAAATAAAGAATTAAATTAGTTTAAGCAAATGAACAATTTTTTTTTCTCCGTGTAACATGAACATTTTCTTTAACTCTTCCGTCAGTAATATGAGAGTCTTCGAGAAGCAAATTTTTTTTATCGATTCAGATATAAAAATCTGAAAAAATTTGGCATACTTGTTCGAAGTTTCAGCAATGAATTTTTACCATGATAGAAGTCGAATTGTACTTTATTTATACTTTATACACGTTTAAATTTATCTACCAAAATTCGCAATCAAAATATCGATGATACCTTTAAAGACTCCAATTCAGTCAGTGGAGGATTAGAAATTGAGTAAAAGTAATGTTTGAAAAAATATCATTAAATAGGAAAAAGAAAATATATCAATATATGTAAAAGAGTACACAAATGGAAAAGAGGAAGGATTCTATATTCTGCGGAGACCGGAACGGCAATTTTTCTGTATGATCGAAACGTGGATTTCCGCCTGTAAGTCTCGTAGAAAAGTTACGTATTAAGGTTGAATGAAGAGCATAACTCTTTCAAGACTCCGTTCACGAGGACATTCGTGCCGAGGTACGTGGAGGAACAAGCCGCGAGATACGTACCGTGTGAAATGTGGTATCGGAGCGATGGAATATAAATTCCGATAGGAAATCGCAATACGATCGTGTCGTATCCCCCGTTTTATGCCCCTGATATCCTCGAGATAAGCACTCGAGGCGCGGCACTCTGAAATATACGACGTGGCGGTCTCGCGCACTTTTCTCGGATCGGAATGACGATCATTATCTGCTGTCACTTTTAATTCGGTTACGATTTATCGCTTCTGGTAGCCGGACGTCGGGGATTTATTATATTATCGGTCGGGCATTATCGCGCGCGATTTACACGCTCGTACACGCGCGCGCGCGCGCGCGCGGGGCGCGTATATATATATCCGGTATCTCATATTTATAAAATCGAAATGCCGTGCCGCGCCACCGCCTCGTCGACACCGCTCGTTCCTGCCACGCCGGTATCCGCGATTAATAGCCAGCCCCGTGTGCGTTTATAACGAGGCCGGGCGTTGTCGCGAGCGCGCGCGATGGAAATAAAAGGAGAAAAAGCGCGGAACGAGAATGAATAACGGATCCGGCGATGCGAAAGAGCAAAATATCGTGGGCGCCCGGGAATTATTGGGTGTTACATTAACGCCGACGATGACCGGTTCGGCAAGTGTCCACCAGGCAGTGAACGCGCCCGCGTTCTCCCCTTCCCTCTCCCTCTCCCTCTCTCTCTCTCTCTCTCCCCCTCCTCCTCCGTTCCCCCCGGAGGTTATTAACGTCGCTAATTCTCGGCAATTACTGTCATCATCGTCAGCCGTCTCTGACCGCAACCGAGCTGTTACGTTTTCCTGTTACACCTGTACGATAATCATTGTCAGCCGGAATCACGCTTGCCGGATAGTTTATGGATATATCGCGCGGCTATATAAACGCCCACGTTGACCGAGCAGTTCTTCGATTGGCCGTATAATACGTGAATTAATAAGGTAATCGCTACTGTGGCTCATTTAATATCGGATGTTATAGATATGCCTAGTAATTATCGATTTCCAGAAGTATCGACGTCGTGAGCGGTTATAGTATACGAGAGCGCTTAAACGTATCGACATCTCATTGCCGGGAAGAGAGAACGTCACGTTTTTCATATTTTTCTCATAGTTCCTCTCGGTCCTTCGCGCCGTCAATGGAGAATCGAGAATGTTACGTGTCACGATGGGTTATAGTTTGATTTTGACCCGTTTCGTCGTACATCGTCGGCCAATGACCACGCGGTCGCGCGCGTTCCCCACGTTTTTATTTGCAGGAAGCGATGCGTATTGTAAACGCTTTCAGGCATTACTCTCGATTTTACTAACGCTATTACCGGCGATTCCGCAGCTGCACGTACGTGTCGGGACAGTCGGAAAATTCACGCATGAAAAGTATGGGCGGCCACCACGAGTGATTCGATTTCGTTGTTTTGTTCGATTCGCTGGTTCGCTCCCCCTCGCGCGGCGCCCTCCATCTCGCCCCCCCATCACCGCCCCTTCCGGCGCTTGTCTCCCCCGCCGGTTGTCTCTCCATATCCATCCCATATACAGTACGCTCATTATTCATTTATCGGTTTAACGAGCACGTCCGCGATAAAGCGTCGCGAAATATCGATATCGGATGGTCAATACCCGCTCGGCTCGCTCGGTCCCTTGTTTGGCGCGTGCTCCACCTTTCACTCGGAAAAACAAAAGATCGGCCGATCGCGATTTCGCCTGATGTATCCGAGACGCGTACGCTTTTCATACTCGTTAACGAGATAACGATGACGATCGCGGGAAATTGTCGAGCGATTTTGAGATCTGGTCGAACAAAATGAAACGTTTAACGCGCGTTCGTTAAAATTGTACGCCTCTGTATTTTTTATCGAGAACGTTGGGCGTTGCGTCTGGGGGAAGGAAAAAAATACGCGACGCGCTCGAGGAATCTCGTTGGGCGCTTCATGAATAACTTCTCAAAAGCGTCCGGTAGCTCGTCATCTCTTGCTCGTGAGGGAGAGAAAAAAAGAGGGAGGGAGAGAGAGAGAAAAAGAGTAACTGCGCGAAATGTGTGCGCGGCCGTCGCTTTTTTTCCCGTTTTTATTGTGTCTGCAGTGCCACTGGTTTGATCGGTCGGGCCGCGCCAGGTGGAGGCGGAGGAGCAGATGGTGATTGAGAGGGAAGCAAGCGTGAGTCGGGGTGGGCGGGGGACAGGGGAGGTAAAGGGAGAAGGCGTGCGCGGCGGGGGTGGTTGGTCGTAGGCAGAAGGGAGAAAAAAGAGGGCGAGTCCGGGCCGTCGCAACGAGTGGAGGAACGAATGGGACGTTGGTGTCAGGCGGGGGCGAAAAAGGATAGAACAGGGTGCCCGCCGGAAATCGAGCTCTCCACGCCACCGCCGCCGACCTCTCCACACGCTACGCTCCTCGCTTTTTCTCTCCCTCGACCTCGCCCAACCACGAGTCGCGATCCCTTCCGACCTCGCCACCAACCCCTCCCCCCGGGGGCCTCCAGCGAGAGGCGTGTACGTTGCGTTGGTGTGAGTTTGACACGCGTTCGTGTGTGCAGTGCGGCTTGGCGGAGAACGGTTCGCAATATGTGCACAATAAAATATACACAGAAATATCTACTCTCGCTCGCACTCTCGTGTCTACGTCCTCCTTTTCTCGGTGTCGCGAGAACGCGCATCCGCGGGGAATACAGGCATTCTCATGTATATATGTGCGTGCGTGTACAGGTATACGTCGATCGGGTGTGCTTTCAACGTAGGAATCCGCGATATCGACGGGGGTTCCATGTACCCAATACACGTCCTTCATCCTCGCGATCTCTCAACACGATAAGTTCTTTCAACTGGCACCGCGAAGCTCAGATCCTTTTTCTCTTTTCCCACCGCGCGCACAATACGTGCGCGCATCTTTTTCGCCCCGCGGATAAGAAGGATGTTGTTCGGAGACGTCGCTATCCGTGGATGGTTTTATCCGCAGCAAATGGGCTTCGCCGCGGCAGGAGAGTGCCGCACACGAATCGAATCACGTTCTTTCTCTCCCGCGAACAAGAAGTCAAGTAAGTAACTTACTCTGGACTGGTCCAGAGAGTGGTTCAGTCTCCCACCCTTATCTTATCGGGTAACAAAATTTATTTCACGTATACGATGCGAATTTAGATCTTGACCGTGATTCTCTTTTCTCCTTCCTCGGCGCGTCACCTTAATCGGCGTTAACCAGCTTGTCTACGCGATACGCGAGTGCGATGACTCGCACAAAAATTCGCGCACGTATACTCTCGCACCAGTAATATCTAAAGTAATCATAGTACAAGCGCAAGTACACGATACGAGACCGCGGGCGGTCATGAATTTTTATCGCTCCTCCTTTTTCTCTCTTTCTCTCGTTTCCCGCTTACGTCGGAGGTTCTGGAACCTCCGACGCGAAACACGAGGAATACGCTTAATTCTCGCGTCTCCAAATGGCCACTTAAATTTCTCGCAGTAAAACCCGCGGCGCTGCGGGGAATAGCCGAGCCGTTAACTCGGAAGAAGGGAAGGGGTTAAAGGGTTTGCCTTTGAGGGAAGGAGAGAGAAAATAGACACTATCGAGATCTCTCGCGGGATTTAAGATCCACGTAGTACTCTCACTGTCGTTCTCCCTTCCTCTTCGTAAGGGTAGGGGAAACGTAACTACTTACTAGCCCTGATGTCGGTGGCGGCCGGTTGAGATCGCTTTTATCACTCGTACATCTTTTACGACCCGCCCCGCTCCTCTCTCGTCACCCCCTTTCTCTTCTTCTCTCGCGCCTCTTCGCGCGTCTTTCGCGGCGCGTGTTTTCCATGCCCTCGCTGTTGTAAGCGCTGCGTTTAAACCGCGAGTCGTAAAGTTTGCCCGACGCTTGTATATCGCGCCGCGTGCAGGTGCAGCGCGATGGGTGGTCCGAGGGAAGAGATGAGGCTCGTCTTCATTATCATCGTTTTGAACTTTTAAGAGCGCTATCTTCGAGTCGGTCGGTATCTTTATTTAGGCCTCCTCGATTGATGGTTGCGCGTGATAAGGTTACGTTTCGTTTCTTTTATGTCTTTACATTGTGCGCTTTGATCGCGCGTAAGATTGTACGTATTTGAAATCCCCCCGTTTATCGTCAACAAAGTAAACTGCAATGGAGTTAAACTTGTTTGGTAATCAAACATGTTTGATAATTAAACATGTTTGGCAATTAAACACATTTGGTATTTACGTGGATGTTCAAACGTTCTTGATGTGACGTGTTCTGAGAAGTAATGTGAATACGCGCGAGATAAGAAGTTCGCTGGCGAACATTGAAATATTATAAGCTTGCACAAAAGAAAAGCGTATCGATGTGCGAATCTAATTTACGCCCAGGGGTATACATTGGCGACGCTACACTTCCTTGGGGGCATGTTTACGTGCTCGCCCTTCAGCTGAAGCGACAGTCCCCGAACTTTCCTCCGTCGACTTTATGTAGCCGAGCCCCTAGCACTTTTATCGACGTTGGGGCGTTAGCATTATGCCAGCTATCAACGAGAGGGTCGAACCAACACCCTCGAGCCCTTTTGTGCTTAAGGGTGTCGTTAAGAGATCGCTCCCTTTGCCTGCTATATATATATAAAATAAAGAGCGAGAGTATACATTCCATACGTGATATATATATATATATATATATATATATATATATACACATATATATATAGCGAGGCGTTATTCTCTCACTTTCGCACCGTGCTTGTCAATGAACTAGGGTGTGAAAGAAAAAAAGAATGATAAGCATCATTAAATTTGCGATTTTGTCATAGCAATTATCTTTGCAGGATTCCAATCTCGGTAAAAAAAAAAAAAATCATTTCTTGACTATAATATAAATACATTTCCGACAAATTTTATGAATTCGCTGACTTGATGGTTTAAATTTCGGATTCGTCTGCTTAGATGCACAATGTGCTTTATCTCCGCGTAGTTTATTCATTCACTCCCTTGGTGTTTACGGCGCGGCCGCGTTAAATAAACCGCGCGATTTTGATATCTCTCGTACTGCGGAAAGAGTCGGGAGAGGGAGGGAGGCGTGAGAGGGAGGCATAAAGGAAACTGGCGCGGTTAATCGCCGTATCATATGACTGAGTAATTGAGTCTGCGAATTGCCGGAGGCAGGTTCCACCGAGCTCCGCTTGGTCTTCATCTCGCAATTAGCGTTAAGTTAATTGTACTTCCTGCGCGAGCTTACCCCCACGGTTGGACGGTCGCTAGGTAGGGAAGGAAGGAAGGAAGGAAGGTCTTGTTTTCCCCGGCATTCGCCGTGCCGGAGAATTACGAGGGTCGCCCGGCGACGATAATTTTCTTGGTGTTTCGGTGGGTGTGTCGAGGGCGGTCGTAAAGTCAAGTCGGCAATGCGGATTGCCGTCGACGTCGTCGTCGTCTTCGTCGTTGTCGTCGTCTTCGTCGTCATCGTCGTCGTTGTCGTCGTCGTTGTTGACGATGCCGTAGCGAATGCATCCGAGGCCCGAGGCGCCCAAGCGTTACGATAGAGAAGTGCCAAGACACTGGCTGGTGGAATGAAGAGGAGGAGTTGCTCGCGCGAGGCAAGGAGGGATCCTTAACGAGGCGTCTTAACGGCGTCCGCAGAGTAGGGCGAAACCCTGCTCGCTGCCACCGGCACTAATTTGCTCGCTTTGCGCCGCGACGGATGTCATTCAGTCCCGTTCTCGACTCCACGTTGATTACCGCAGTCGCGTTTATGTTTCGTTATGACGAGACGTCCGTCGTATACATGCGGTGGTGGATCACTCATACGATTTGATTGTAATTAAAATTGTAATGAAAATTTAATTTCGATTTGCGCTTGCATTCGACATTTATTCGCGAAATAATACCTTTAATCGCGGGGGTCGGAAATCGACTACCAATGGAGGCTAATCGCAAAGTCAAAGACACGAATCGTTTGGTTCAATGAACGAAGATACGCCTCGGCCTGAAATTCGCTTCGTATCAATAATAACAAGCTGTTAGAGAGGGTACTGTACACAACGAGACTCGTACTTGAAAGGGTGGAGAGTAGGAGGTCGGTCGGCCTCGGCGGCTAGTCCGTTAATGTTTAGCGCAATCAGCGATAATGGCGGTCTATGGCGCGTTTAATCAAGGCAGTAGCCCGTTGTGGCTTGCGGTTTGAAAGCGGACTGCCCCTCGGCAGGGTGCAAAGGAAAGGGTCAGCGGAGTCGGAGGGTAAGAGGGGAATGAAGAGAGGGAGAGAGAGAGAGAGAGAGAGAGAGAGAATAGTATACTGACGGTAGAGCAGAGAGGATAGGACATATCAGGTGGGCTTAGTGGTCTCTGCCGGCCCCACATCGCTTCGACCAGAGAGTGACCACCGTATATATACGTGCACAGAGCCACACGAATACGTTGCTGCGGTCGGGATTATCAACTGCGCTTCGTTCTCGCCTCCTATCTCTCTTTCTTCCTCTCTGATTCTATTCTATTTCTCTCTCGCGGCTTTTGTCCGCGACGCAAGATCCGGCGAGTAAACGCCGCGCCGAGACGAATCCCTCGCGCAATGACATTCGCGTGAAAGGTCGATCCACCGAAGCTTAAGTATTTAGGATGCTGCAAAACTGGAAATCAGAAGAGTCAGGGAATTTTGCAGAATTTTCTAGAAAGTTAAAATTTTTGTCTTTAAAGAAATTTAATATACGTACATTACACCTACGCAGTTTTGAAATACCAACTTAACAATTAATGCAAGCAGTTGTCAGCAACGTTAATAGTAATTTATTATACATTGTTAAATTAATTTCTTAACAAAATATTTAACGGTTTCCAAATTAGGGGAATACCAAAAATTTTAAAATATTATATTATTGAAAGCATCGGGAAAAATCATGAAATTTTGTCTGGAAATCAGGGAGAAGTGGAATTTTAGGATGAGAAATTTGTGACAACCTTGATATTAAACATCGCATCGGTGAGTTCTTTCGAGATAGCTCCTTTTGCAGTCATCTGGGAGTAGTGACTCTCATCCTTTTAGTAGCTCGGTCGTTCATAGTCAAAGTTCGTTGCTGTTATTAGCTGTTTACCAATGTATCGTAGCTCTTGTGCGCGCGCGTTCGCATCGAGAGATGGGTGTTCTGCACGTTTAATATCCTGAGTGCCGCTAATTTGTCGACCGTAACCCACTGACACTCGCTGATCGATCGCTCTGCCAAGCCATTCGGCCGGCTGCCACTGCGAGCATCGTGTTGTGCGAAAAGAGAGTGAGAGCCGAGAAGTCGGATAATTAGATACGCGAGAAGTACAATAGAGAAGTTTCTCCCAACTTGCTCGCGCAAACCCGCGCCATAAGTTTCCGCATTCTCTGTAAATATTCGTTTTTACATCATGTGGGGAAAGGAAAGAGCCGGCGGTGGTGGTGTAAGTGGTCGGTAAACCACTCTCGTGCGGTTACTTCGTTATTCTGTGAATCGTTGGAGGATATCGAGGATCCCAGTGCATCCTTTCCACATCTCTAGAACGTGTCTGAATGAAAATGACTCCGACCACCCGGTAGATCCTTGGTATCGCGCGAGATCGGGACACTCTTGAAGAGCAGCAGGGAGCAAGTGGGGAGGGAAACGGAAAGGATGGATGGAAGCTCGAGTGCTGAGACAGCACTCCGACGTTCAAACATCCAAACATCTCGATCTTTCGGGGTCGGGCCGTCTGTGTCGGGTCTCCGCCTTACCGAGCTGCTGCTGCTGCTGCTGCTGCTGCTTCTGCTTCTGCTTCTGCTGCTGCTTCTGCTGCGACTCGAGTACCACTTATCCTTCTCTCCAGTGAGTCTCCCCGTCCCTTTCGTCGTTCTACCTCTCGTCAGAGATCTCTAGCTAGAACCCAAGGTCCTTTTCGTTCTCACCCCCTTTCTCTCTCTCTCTCTCTATTTCTCTTACTCTACCTCTCTGATATCCCGACGTTTCTAGCGCAACGATGTAGTTGGTGACGGCAATACCGACTGCTAGTGGCAACAACGACTTCTCTCTCTCTCTCTCTCTCTCTCTCTCTCTCTCTCTCTCTCGGGTCATACACACACACGCAAACACACATTCTGTAGCACGCTTCGTGTTCACGTTTCACGTACGTTTCGTACACACAAGCTGTGGATGTTCTCTGAATTGCGGCTACTCCAAGTCACCCCTCGCCGCCCTCGTTGCGCGACCACGACGAACCCCGAATTGATTGTAGCCTGTTTACCGTCGAACGTTCGCGCACAATGTTCTCCCTCTCGGTCCTTCGTCGTCTCGTCGATTGCCCTCTGTTTTCGGAGATTGGCCCGAGCTATGTTCGCAGAACCGTCTACATCCTCGAATTCCGTGCACGGCAATCCGATCGTAAAGTGGAATCGTATTTTATGATCTCTGACCGAAGTTAAATAAATCCAGTAGTATTAAATAAAAAACTCTTATTGTGAGAAAAATTGAATTTCGTTGAATTGTACTAGATTTATCATCGCGTGGACAATTGTTGTTACAGTATGTTGAAGTACGATCGAAGCCGACAACCGCATCATCGCGACAGGCAATTGTACCCTTCAACTAGCGGTACAACAACCGCCAACACATTGTACAGCCAGCGTATCATCGTCATTCGTAACCCGTTCGTTCCGATAACCCGTTTAACGGCGATTCGAGTTATTCGAGTTGGCGAGTTGGCCATTTTACGCGACGCCGTGATTTTCTCCCTCCCTCCCTCCCTCCCTCCCTCTCTCTCTCTCTCTCACTTTATTTTTTTTTAAATTCGCGAACGAGATCATGCGTGCCGCATCGCGTTGCAGAGCGGTATGTGCAACGACGTCGAGAGACGTGCGAAGCGTATAAAATTTCATCGCGGTCTCTCGGGTGCGTCCACCGCGGAAAATTAACCGAATGAAAATGGCGAGCTCCAATATTTATACAAGCAATTTCAGGCGTTGCTAGTCCGCGCGGTCGTCCCGCGACGCGTTCGTTTCGTGCTCGCTCGCGCATTGCTCACGCGACTCCCGGATAAAATACTGCGTGCGCGTGTTCGGTGTTCGTCACGCGTGTCACGAGGAAATCGCCGCGTGGAACGATGTCGCGAGCGTTTTTTCCCCTCCCCACCCTTTCGTTTTTTTTTCACCTCGCAATCCGCTCGCATTTTAATCGACTTCGCGATTCGGAACGCCGTTATTTTCGACCGACGCGCTCGCGCGGATATCGCGCAATCGGTACGACGATATTAATGGATAAACGACGAGGCGGCGGGAGGTACTCGTTTTGTGCCGCATCAAATCTCCGCCGTTACAGCGTTTGACCTATTTGTCAGTTAACTTCATGCACCACGTCGACAATACGAGCGCGAGCGGATAGACGGAACAAAAGACAGGGCGCATTATCGATTCTTTTCACGTCGTCGCGACGAACGCGACGGAAGGAGATCCCTGCTGCTGCTACTGGGATACGCGTTGTCTGGTTTCGTGACGCGATGAAAACTAGCTGACGCGACTCGATTGGATGCGACGTGACGTTACGCGAGACGGAAAATTGATTTAATCTAACTTTTTCCATGTAACAGGACGCAAACGATTCGAAACAACAGCGGACACAATGAGTTTTCGGTTCTTCGTATACTTTAACGGACGTTTTATCCGCGTCCCATCCCTCTTCTATCTCTAATCCACCCACCGGTGCACTCGCGCGCACACACAGTGGTCCGGCGTATGTACACAGATGCGCGCGCGTACACATGGCCACATCCGGTATTCTCCGCAAGCCGCGGGGTATTGCAATCACGCGGACGTTAGCCGGGCTTTACAGGCCGAGCGAGCGAGAACCGCCGCCGGTGTGCAGGGGCTTACCAGAAACCAGGGAGTTAGCCGAACACGCCAGTTTATTTGCTCGCGCAGCATAATACCACCAAAGTCCGACGAGCAGCCGTTGGTTTACTCGTTAGCGCAAGTAACGGCTTCCGGTTAGTCGGCAGAGGTTGGCGGCGAGCATGGCTTTGTTGCCACAAACTCTGTATTTCTCTCTCTCTCTCTCTTCTCTGTTTCTCTCTTATATTACTGGATGCTGACTCTTCGATTAAACATTTTCTAGCGTAGGGATAAAGTTCGTCGCCGGATAGAGATGCGCGATAAGAGATAAGATCGTGCTTCGATATTTGCCGCATAGCATAGAACGCAGTCGGATTTGCAGAGGCCCACCTCTTCTCGAGATAGCTTCGAGTATCGGATTATCGGCAGTATCGGGCCAGGCCGGGCTGGGCCGGGGCGGTGAAAGAGCATTCAGTTCACGTCACCGTTTTACAGGCGAGGAATTTTATCGACGGCACTCGGGCGCTTTGCATTTTCATGCCGTGAATGTTGCTGCCTGCTTTTAGACATACGCTATAGCGTGTTGTTTGTATGTATGGGAGAGCGTCTCGGAGAGTGCCTGATTCCTTTTGAGATACATCGTGTGTTCGTAACCGCGTGTCCGGGTATGTGCAAGCGTGCGACACAACGGCGATGCCGCATGTGTGTGTACGTATCTGTGTGTGCATATGTAGGAGGAGAGGCATGGCACTTTGCGAGAGCTTCTTGCGGTTTTCGCGATATTACTGAACCGGAGCATCTGCGTCTTCCGTTTCAGCGCACGTTGCGACTCCTCGTAATGTCATAAAGAACGCGGATATGAAAAAGAAAAGAAGAGGAATATCGAAGGTTTTTGAGAATTGTACACCACATGTACGTGGTTATTTGCATGTAACCATAGATTTTTAGTATAGCCTTCATCGAAATCTTATTGTACCATCCTTGATATTCCGATAGCAAACAACAACGTCCGTTGCAAATGCTATTTTAAGGAAAAAAAGCCATTCGCGCTGTGAAAGACTCCGCTCGGAGTAGAGCAATCTTCGTTGGTCCAATTTGGCACGAGAGAGAAAAATTCATTCTCAGGGCGAGATTTTCATCTCTCCCCCGTGTGAAATCCAGGCCAACGAGAGCATCGCGGCCAAAACTCGGTTTCTCGTTTCTCTACTTCTGCTGTTTCTCTCTCTTTCTCTCTCTCTCTCTCTCGTTCATTCTCGCTCTCTTTCTCTTCTGGAGCGAGAGAGCAGTAGCAGAGCATCCAAGCCATTCATTATTTTCTTGGTTACCTCTCACCCGGGGAAAACTTCTTGGCAACGCAATTACGTTTGCGACGACTCCACCCCCGTCGTCGTCTCTTCCTCCCTGGAGTCGCCACCATTTCTCGCCCACAATGTCCTCTCCCATTCTACCACTCGCTTGAAATCTTCTGGTTCTAGTACCGCCACAAACTGCCGTACAGTACGCCAAGTAGATGGGACTTTACCGCACGTTACGAAACACACTCTCCGCGTGTTATCCTTGCGAACAATACAAGTACGTTCGAGTTTCGTTGTGATAATGAGCCGTCTCATGTTCAGAGGTCAATCATTAAACACGTTAAACGTTTCGTACCAGTTATTTCTTTAAGTAAGAAATAATGGAGAGGGTTAAGTTTTATGAAAAAAAAATCATAAATTTATTATAGAAAATTTAATCAATTTATATGTGAAATTATATTTACATATTGAATATCATTTTTTTTTTTATGGAACTCTTATTTACTCGTAATCTCTTTTATACGTACGTATACATAACGTATGTATGCACAAAACGTGTACCTTTAAAATTCCAATGTTCCATAAAATTGCACATTCTGTATACCATATGTATTGCGCGCCTTTTGCATCCTGCGTAAACCTTCTTGCTCTCATACATGATGTCTCGCCGATATAGCTCGACTCATTTTCGCGTACATTATAATTAGCGGCTTAATAACCAGCACTCAGAGGGCGACGAGTAATTAAAACAGGTCCTCCTCTTTGCGTTCTCTTTCATCTTCGTTCTACGTACACATACGTACGCACACTTGTACTCTCTTTCGCTCTTTCTTTCTCTTTTTCTGCTCTCTCTCTCTCTCTCTCTCTCTCTCTTTCTCGCCACTTCTCTTTTCCCGCTCATTCGCCGAGATGTAGCTCGAGGGAAACTTGCCAAGAATTTCAGTTGGTCTGGCAATATTTCAATTAGCATCCGAGACTCGTTTAAGCAGCGACAAAAACGCGTTGACGGAAGCTCGCGTTTATATCAACCGCGAACTTGCCGTGCTTATATTTTCGGGGCGTTTACGAATTACCGAGGATGCGGATACGATAGGAGGAGAGAATGAGAGGCATGTAGAAACCAGCGGTTTACTTCCTGTTTCACGACGAATCGTCGGCTTCCGCTTCCGCGTCTTTCGAGCGTGCGAATTCTACGCGTCGGCAGGAAAACGAGCGGCGGAGCTGCCGCTTTGTTGAGGTAATTAAGTGATTTCATTTTCTCGACGAAAGCATCGAAAATGGTCCGCGCTCCGCTCCGCTCCGTTCCGTGCGCTGCCTGTTGATTCCGCGATAATTAAATGGAGTTTCGCGCCGTGTGATATTGTGCTGTGTGAATAATTATGCCGAGTTATCCGGCCTGGCGCGTAGATTTATACGTGCTCACCTAATAATGGGCTAGTGTTCTTCTATATTTAGAAAAGAAATTAGTAAATTAAGAAAATAATATCAGGATTGAGTCAAGGAAGTTACGTCACGTGTCGAGGTGATGTCAAATTACATAGCAGAAGTTGAATTTAGACATATTGAACGGTGACATATCCATTAGCGAAAAATATGTTCTTGAAGTGATATAAAAAAGCAACGTACTCCCCCGATGTTGAGTTACGTTGGGGGTAAGTCAGACTAGAGTGAAATAACACAGTGCGTGTAAATGCCTGCGCAACTGTGGCAATCTTGCCTGGATTTAATTTAATTCCCGGCAGTCTCTTCCAGCTGGAGGGCGTCGTAAACACCCTCGGTCGGTTATGCCGCACCTGCATCTTCACTCGTTTCCTTCGTGAGGGCGCGTTAAGCTAGCCCTTACCTTTCTTAACGATCCGGAACAAGCCGCCTGAGGGCCCTGGGTGTCAGATTGAACACCCTCCCACCGTAATACGTGTCTTATCGAGGGGAAAGTATTGAGTGCTCAACGAAATATTCTTTTTTATCGTTTCTAGTTTTTTTTCCTTCTAATTTCTCTTAATGGCTTTTTAATTGAACAAGGGAAAACGATAAACAATACGATATTTTCAAACGAAGAAAATTCATAAACTCAAATTTCTGTACACTAATTTGCAATGATCAGAATCTGCGATTCTCGTTCTTTATTTCTGCGTTCTATGTTCGTTTTTTATTTTGTATTTAACAACTTTTATAATTTCCCTTTGTTTTAATAATTCAAAGAGCGACAAATTTTGTAAACAAACAAAACAAAGGAAATGAAAGTCAATCATGTTGCTTATCAGTTAAGCTTGCTCGTAAAATTTTTTTTGACTTAGCGATAAATAGATAATTATTTAACTGATGTCAAATTGATAACGTCAAAGTCATTGAGTTGTTCGAATAATTATTATGTCTGATTGCTCGTGTTTATTTCGTTTTTCATGCTTATTTAAGTAGTGATTAATTGTAAAAAAACCTTCACAATTTTTAGAAATAATCTCATTCTTTGCTTCTACTACTCGCAAACATATAAGTATGATAATTTAATAATTTTGCCAAGATATTTTTTAATAGGTACTATTAAACTTTTTCCAGACGGAAATAGCGAAAAGGCTGAACGCGATCGTTGTGCAGATCCTGCCTTTTCTCTCTCAGGAGCATCAGCAGCAAGTCGCTTCAGCACTCGACAGAGCCAAACAAGTGACCATGACCGAGCTGAACACTATCATCGGGGTGAGTGCACGCCAATAGCATAGCTTGTTACAAAGATGGATCTTCCGTCGCCGCCGCCGCCACCGCGAGTACCGTCGTTGAATCACGCTCGCGACACGATCGAATACATAGCAAATCGATTCACGTGCGTCTCGGCGTGAAAAGCATTCGCGGTGGGTGGAGAACCCCTGCGGGGGCACGCTACGCTGGAAGCCGATGCACGTCCGAGGAATCCAAAAGCGGACGGGACGGATACGATCCTGGCGAATCCCGAATCCTCCTCAATATTGCTCGAGCACTCAATTTCCTCCCTATTAAGCCACCGGCTTCTCCAACCCCTCGTTTCGTTCTCTTCCTCCGTTGCTCTGTTCAGCCCCCGTCGTCGCTCCCCTTCCCCCTCCTCCCCCCCCTCTCCCTCAATCCCTCGCACCCTTATTCCTCGCCGCATTCGCTCTCACTACCTATATAGCTGCCTCTCTCTCTCTCTCTCTCTCTCTCTCTCTCTCTCTCTCTCTCTCTCTCTCTCTCTCTACTGAATCTTATCCGGAGTCTTCCCGCCCGGTTACCTAAGCCATCGGGGGTAGGTTATAGTGTTACGGTTCACGAGCGCCGACTAATCAGCATTCCAGCTACCCCTCCGTCTCCGAACCTTCCTTCCCGTACAGCCCACGGAGAAACTTCTACAGATCTGCGACGTTGTCGGGGTACGTGCGGCAAATCCTTAGCAGGATTCCGGAATACCGCCCGTCTTAGTTTACTCTCTTCTCTTAAATCCCACCAGCTATGCCGGGTGGATCGAATTGAACAAGCCACGACGGATTCGCTGGTCGATTTCGCCGTGGATAGATAAGACCAGGAAACATAATCATTTCGCGGATTATATCATATCGCGATATAGATATATCGCGGTAGATTAGCTTTTCTCGGAAGGTACGTTCTCTCTCTCTTTCTTATATAATGGCTATTAGAAACCATTGCTGTAAACTTCCTTACGTACAGATGGGATATCACAATTGTGAAGCTTCGATGTTGCGAATGATATTGGCTTACGCTACGCACACTCATACTTGCATCGATCGCAATCCTTGTGGCGACTGCTTACTTGGACCAAAGACGCTTACCGAGTGTGTCAACGATACGCAACATAAGAAGGTTAAGACGATCCCCTTTAGATCTCTTGGCCGTATAACTTTGTGTCTGGTCGAGTCAGCAAGTGGCGATGGTGACGAAAACTGCTGAGGATGAACACTTGGTAACGGATGCAGGTGCCGCGAGATGCGATGATTGTTCGCACGATGATTAAGACGCAGTAACTGGACTTTGTATCTGGAAATAAAAAAAAAAAAACAGGCACTTTAAATCGGGAAATTTTTTTACGTAAAACCTTCATCGCATTCGATGTATCTTTTTTGTCTGTTTCCTTCTCGTTAGCGAGGGTCTGAAACTGAAATTCACACCTTTAAACACCCTTCGTGTAATTCGTTCGCGCCACGACGTCAAAGCGTTCCTCCCGTTATTGCGGTATTACGGGGAATCTCAGCACGTGGATGAGAGAGTGGTTTCCTGGCACTGGTAAGAGGGTAACACTCTTGAGTAGATGTCGGATCCGTGAGGATAGCAGGCTCCCCAGGTCAGGATTATTATCGCTATCAAGAGTGGAAACTCGGAACGTTTCCTAGGGGCTTCAAGACTTCCTCGAATCACCAACGACATTTCGCAGAAATACGGCTTCGTGGACCGTAAAGCCGTTTTCCGTCTTTCATCTTTCATCTTTCATCTTTCTCTTTTCTCTCGCTCTTTCTATTTCTGCCTCGCTTTCTCTTTCTCTTCTCAATCTCCATTCCTCCACATAGACGCAGCGTGGCGTCGGCATCGGCACGCTTATACACATTTCTCTGTTTGTGTGTTTTGTGGGTGGCTCTGTTCAGACAGTCGACGCTCGACGCGAGGTTATTATATCGTTAAGCCATTTAATTATCTCGGCAAACTACTCCCTGGAATATATATTCGCCCCGGCCTGCCTTAACGAGTGTACATGGTTACAGACGGGTGTGGGTGTACCATACCTTCCTCTAGCACTTGCCGTCTGCGCACTATCCTTCCTCCCTCCCCCCCCCTCTCTCTCTCTCTCTCTCTCTCTCGTGATTACCTACTTCCCACCAGTCTCGCCTCCACACCATGATCTGCGAACCGTTAAAACAGCGTTGAACAGATCCACAATTTGTCTGGCGGCTTGGTCCAACTAACGAGGAAACTACGAGCAAGATACGCTTAAGATTCCCGTGAAACTTTTCGTCGACGTTTATTCGTTCGCTCACTCACTCGCTCGATGGTAGAACGCGCAAGTCTTTCCACTTGTTTCGCAGCCTTTGATTTACCCGGGCGAGGTCGAACGCGGAGGTTACTCAAACTTGCCGGAGTTTACTCGGCAATTTGTATGCTTTGCTAATGGAAAGTTGCCTCCGTTGACTGTAACGAAGTGTATTTTCGCGTAACGGCGGCAGCGGCTGGCGGTGGCTGGCAGTGACGAGGAGAAGAGAGATTCGCTGAGAGACAGAGAGAGAGAGAGAGAGAGAGAGAGAGAGAGCCAGGGGAGAACGCGCGATCGTGACTGGAATTAAGCGGAGCGATTTTTCCAGCGAATTATCGTTGCGTTGCTTTTTGTTCGCCCCCTCGCTGTTTCCCTGTCTCCTCTCACAGAAACGAAATTGTTTGATCAATTATGATGGATGAGTGGGAGAGAGAAAGAGAGAGGAGAGGTGCACCGTGCCGTGCTTTTAAATCCACGCGCGCTCGCTCGCGAGCGCGATTTTATTTGCTTATGCATTTGTCCGCGCTGGAAACGTGAGTTCACGTTCAGCAAACAGACTCTCCTAACGAAGCTGCGGCAGCGTACACACCACACCACCGTGCTAAACCGATAGCCCGTAAAAATCATTTCCGAACTTCTATTGGACTTGGCTCTCTCTCTCTCTCTCTCTCTCTCTCTCTCTCTCTCTCGGCCATAGCGACCACGATAATATCGACGCGCTATTAAAGTTTTCCCCATCCCACTCGTCCCGTTCAATTCCAATCTGCCGCGCTCTTAGCGATGATCGCCTCGATTCCCGTACATCGCATTTTTTCACGTCTTTCGCAGAATAATACTCGCTCGCTTTTATCTGGTAATTACAGCGGAAATACTTGAGAGGCGTTACGCGCTCTCGAGCCCGTTAATTGCCTCACCACTTATTTAATCTAATCTACGGAACTTATCGAGATCCGAGCGATATGTATGTATATATATATATATATATATATATTATTCGCGCACGTATGTACATACTCGTAAACACGTAATCTTTCCCGTGTCGATGCTTTATGAGGTGTTTATCAACGAACAACCGATAGTGGTCGACGATATTATTCCGATCGTGATGGATAAATCGTGTATTGCGTAAACGATGTTATTGGCACGTTAAATTTTTGTTTCAGCAACAGAGGCCTGATCTACCGAGACTCCTGCAACAGATGCATGCCCAGCAACTGCCACCGGGCGCGGCGATGGGGCCGCATCCGGGTATACCCGGACTTCCTGGGTTGGGCCCGGGCGCGGGTATACCGGTCCCCACCTCGGCATCCGCAGCGCTTCTCGGTTTAGGCCTTCCCCCGGGAGCGGCTGCCACCCCCGGAGGTACGGCTGCACATCCGCTGTCGATGCTGACCAAACCGGAACTTCATCGCGGTCAACCCGATGATCTCAAACCTAACGGAGGTAAGTTACATGAACTTTCTTTTTTACTCTCTAAATCCTTTGGAGTGGAGTCGCAATCTAAACAGTGAAAATTGAACCAGTCTTGAAAAAGAGTGGCTCAGTTTTCAATCTTTAAAGAGTCTGTCACTCTTCAGAGTAAGATTCACTCTAAGAGTCTTAGAAAGTATATTTTTGGGCCATTTAATATTTGGAGCCTTAAAATTGTTTCAAGCATTAAATTCAAGATTTTTTTAAAATTGACGTGTGTATTTATAAATAAAGTTTTCAAAGGAAAGAATTTATAATCAGAAATATTGAAAATTTCTTTTACAGTTGGTAAATTTTGCTCTAAAATTATTAACTGTCGTCTTTGGATGAATTTTTTTTTTCATCAGCCGCTTGACGTGTAAATTTGCGTCTCTTTTGACGAGCGTGTAAGGTCAGTCGCGTCGATAGAAAAGATTCAATTCGTGGAAGTCTGTCGATGCCAATGTCTCGTCTGTCTGCCAATGTCGCGCAGTCAGCGACTCCGCTCCGTGGATATTTTGCGCACCAAACGATCCGTTTAACCGTCTAGTTCGCAGAAGGTTGCGCATCCAGCCTCATGTTTCACGTAACTCGGCTACCTGCTGTTCAATCGCCTATCTTTGCTTCTGCGAGAATAGGCCGGTAACCGATCCTCATGAGACGATATGTTGTTGATTTGCCGTGCTCGTCGTGACTCGTAATCTCATCGATGATTCAGCGCTATACGCAGCGACGATGAACGTAAACACGATTAATCCGTCGAGAGCCCGTCGGTGTAATAGATGAAAACTGCTCGTGAGAGCGTTTCAAGAAGCGAAAGAGATCACTTGGAGAATGTACGATGAGACATCGCTCTAAAGTCGCTGAAATTAAGCGGAACCTTTTCGTGCTATTTTAAGTGCAGTCTGGAACGAACGAGTCGATGATGCAAACGACCGTACTTAAACCCGAGAGAAGCTCCTGAAACTCTCGATCTTGACCTCGAGAATCCTCTCGGGTTTTAGTCCCCTCTCCTCTCTCTTTCTCGTATCTTCTTCACCTCTCCTACATCTATCTTTCTCGTTGGCACGTCACGCGACTGCAGATCTTGGTTCGCGCTCTTGGGGGCCTCACGTACCGCTGACGAAGACGCGTTGGTACTCCTTCAAACTCCTCTCTTCCATCTTTCGTTTCTCTCCTCTCGTGTCCTTATTCTCGCGCGTTGCCTAGCTTTCCTTCGATCTTTCGCTCGACGTGTCTCGTTCTAGCCACAACCATCTCTCGAGAGAGCACTCAGAATTTCCTCTCGACACGAGTGTACTTCCACAACCCTTCCCCTCCCCCTTTCCACGTCTGACGCCCTTACTCGCTGTCTCTATTCCCTGATGGCCTCCACTCTGACCCTGTCTATCCTTTCCCTCGACTTGCACTCAACTATGTTACTCAGGCCGGGTATATAGCCTCCGGCTGGTTTGCTTTGCGCCTTGTTTTGCGTTTTCCGATCAATGGGCCCATAATGGGATATCCGTCGATCTTGAAGCAATCACTTCCACGGAAATGCCTCCGGCTATCTTAGAAATTTTATTAATACCGTGAATTGCTAAATTGTCCCTATTTGATGACGTGAATAAAATAAACGTTTCAGTGAGCAGACAAGTTTGAATACTTGGACAAAATTTGTCGTTATTAATTTCAAATGCTTTTTTTATTACAATATTATAATTTAATTCTATTTAAAGATGACAGTTAAATTATAATAATAAATTATAATATTTAAAAAAGCATTTGAAATTAATAATAATAATATAAACAAATATAAAGTTTGTTTTGTGTAAATGTCTGGACGTAGGTATACGTCCGGTCATTGGGACGTTTATGTTATCCGGTGGCACATTACATATTATTTCGTATGTATTTTTTCTAACTATGCTCCATATAACACGAACTCTTTGTCCTCTTTCTTTCTTCCGCCGAAGCGTGATCACACGTCCGCTTTGCTCGCAGCAAAGAAGGCGTGAAAAAGCGCAGTCAAAAAGAACAGATCTACTGCAGTCTACATTGTCAACGATCGCAGACACTCTTTTGAAAAGAGATTCCGCTGCGAACCGAGAGACGTATAACGGCCCAGTATTTCTGTCGTGACAACTGAAACTTCTTCCCTTCTTTCCGGAACATTGCCCGGAGCGAATTGTTTCTACCAGCGCGCGGCAGTCTCGTTCTCGTTTTGTTCTTCCCTTCGGCGGTTTTTCGCGTTTCCCCCTAAAACGACTGTATCCTCGGACATATCCGCCGTAATATCTGCTACCGGCTGTCTGTGTGACGCCACGATTCCTTTTTATTCACTTCGCAACGAGCTGCAGTCTTTATGCTCGATTAGAAACCAATGTCGGCCGTGTTGGCGTTGATAATAGCGGCATTGATAATAGCGGCATCCTCGCTCGATTTACTCTTAAGTTTATATCTCCGCATCGCTCCTCGAGTAGAAGTGGTATGATTTTAATACGAAGCGGATTTTCATTGAATAACTCGAATGCTCGATAACGTGCCACTCTTTATCTGATAATTTTCCGAGTAACGAGCGAGCTTGTCCTCGGTACTTTTAGTGAACTTATCCTAAGATGGGAGAGGAGATGCGAGCACGCGGGTCCTTAAAACGTCTCTCAGAAACACTCGACGACCTCTTCGCGCTTTAGTAGAAAATTATGCTGAGGGAGGAGAAAAGAGTTTTCTCTGGCCGGATAGGAGGAAGGATAAAATGGGGATGACGGGCATTAGCGAGCTCTATACTAGCGCGTGGAGAAAGAAGATACCTCTTGCTCCTTCTATCTTCTGAAACTGCTCCGCTTTGCACGCGTCTGCTCGATAACGATGTGAACGTGTATCCAGGATTTTAACCCCTGAAACGACCTGACTCTCGGCCTTCTCTTCACATTTTACGTCGACTACCAGTAGACTCGGTGGTAGCTCGGAAAAATACGAGAAAGGTCTTTCGACCCAATAAAGTTTTCCCCGACCATCATTCCCGTTATTATTTGACGGACTATAGAGACTATAATAATAAAATCACTCCTTCATCTCAATGTAGATGGTCGATGATACTCGAGAACATTCAAATGAAAGCTCCAAATGGGAACTTAGAAATTAAGATATTTCATTGAACGACGAAAATACGCGTTTTATCGTTGCAATTTTATTATTGGGGAAAATGTCTCGCTATCGTTTTGTATATCGAAGCTCTGTCTCTCGCGGCGTCAATAAAAATATTTTATTTCCGTGGTGGTTAATGTCGCGAGAAAGAAAAGAGGCAATTTATGGTGGTCCCGGTGCACCAAGAACATAAACGGTTCGTGTAATTCTTATTTCGTAGTAGGGCGGGTAACGGTAGGAAAAAGATATCGTTAAGATATTTCCTACGAGACCAAAGTGTACCAACTGGCGCGGGGTACGGGGAAGAGGAGGAGGAGGAAGAGGAGGAGGAGGAGGAAGAGGAGGTGGAGGAGGCTGGGGAAATCGAGCGAGGGCAAACTATGAACTCGGCTTCTCGGGGACAAAGCTTTTCCGTCTGGATTTTCTCCTCTCCCTGTTCCAGCCGCGGCTTTTCTTTTTCTCGATCTCTCTCGCTCCCCGCGCTCGCCGTCTCGGAAATCCTTGAGAAGTCTAGCTAGTCTCGCGCGTCTCCTCCTTCTTTCTCCTTTATCTGCTTCTTCCCGCGGAAAAGATTCCGTCGACATACCGCCGACTTCTATTCCCTTCGACGCTGTAATAATAATAAAAAAAAACATTTCATAGCATTCGTTCTGTCGGTGGGTAGATCTGTCGAGAGTGATTTCTGTAACATAGATTTATCTCGACGAGAACAGTCGCTGTCATCTTACAATAACATTTTAATAATATCACGATTTTCACGCGTAATTCACACGAAATTTTTTATTCTTTGTTACAGGTCTCAATCCGGCTGAGGAGAGGCATGTGAGTATCACATCCAATATCTAGTAATTTCTCATTCGTTGTGAATGAAGAAGATTGGCACACTGCTGGTACTGTCGGGCGTGTAAAATTTCACCTCATAAAAGGGATTAGATCGCCGCTTACGTGCGATGTATTATTGGACGAGCGGAGGTGGAGGAGACTACGAGAGCGAAAGAGGAAATTAGCGCGATATCGCGTGGGAGAAAAAGAAAAAGAGGAAGAGAGAAACAGAGTGACGCGAAGCGGATGGGAGGTGGAGATGGTGACGAAGGAGGAGGAAGCGTGGAATGGACGTAAAAGCCTGAACACCGGAACACAGGGCCGTAAAAAGCTCGTCGTCAAAAGCACTCCCTTCCGCTTTCATCGACCACTCGGTATTCGTTCTCTTTCCACTCTCTTTGGCCCTCTCTATTTCTCCGCGTTTCTCTTCTTCTTCGATAACATAAAGCGTCCGCTGGTTGCGGCGCGCGCGTTTATTAAAAGCGCTCCGGAGAGGAAAAAAGCCTCGAGAGCGCTCGAGGGCACCGCCGTTCGCGCTCTCCGCCTCTCAGGTCTCTCGAGTGTCCTGCGAGATCGGTCCTACCGATCGATCGATCGTTCGGTAAAAGGCTCGCGCGAGAAAGGAGAATCGATCAGCCGCGGTTGGAACTCCCACCCGCCTCTTCCATTTTTCTTTTTTTCTTTTTTTTTCCTTTTTTTTTTCTTTTTTTTTCATTTCAGGATGAATATCGATGTGCGCAGTTAGCTCGGGCGTCGATTAAACGGTCCCGCGCGTCGTAACAGCGTTCCCGCATTAACCGATGCGATGCGGCGAAACGAATAGGCGATTAAGGTTTCACACTCGTTGAAAAATTCCCGAACTACTTGCCGAATCGAGAAAAATACAGTTTGATATTTGATTTTGCCAATATTTTCGCGCCCGGACGAGCGATTTTTTGGTTATTAATCCTCTTTCAGTCGCGATGAAATTTACTGCGAGAGAGAGAGAGAGAGAGACAGAGAGCGGGGGAGGGAGAGAGAGAGAGAGAGAAAGAGACAGAGATGGAGAGAGAGAGCGAAACGGACCGCTGAGTTGTAACTCGTTCGATTCGATGGCGATGGCGCCCGCGGCACGCTGCCAGCCCGATAATTAGTGCCCGTTTAATATGCACAATTATTACGGATTGATAATCGGGGCTGCGCGTCCATTACATCGGTATGGAGATAGATGGTAATAGGTTGCTATCGATATTAGTTCTCCTCTTTCACCCTCTACGTATTCCTCCCTCTCATCCGCATCGCTTCCTCCCCTCTGGCTCTTCTCTGTGAATTCTCTTCCGTTTATCTCCCCCGTTTCACCGCTCCAACCAAGTACCTTCCACAGTTTCAAACTGCGACTCTGAGGCCTGTGAAATTGAAATATGAATGCTAATGGGGTTACTCACCCCGTATAATATTACTGATTGCTGTAAAGGTGAATCTTGTTATTCACCTTCCTACATACCTTTTTCTTCACCTTCTGTATTTTCCTTTCATTTCATGAACACCTTAGCAGATCGATAGCCACGTTACGCGTTACTTCTCTTGTTTAATGTATTAATAATAATGGCAAAATGAATTTTAAAAAAAGCTATAACTACGTGTATTTTTATTTCGAAATTTCATATCTTCCTTATTTTATCAAGACGTTTCACTGCATGTATACCGTATTGATCGAGGGTCCGATCTTGGCGCGAAGGCGTCTATCGTCTTCTTTTTAACGGAAGGGAGTTCCGAGCCATCGAACAAATTGACGCTGTACTTACCGAGTTCCGAGGAGCGAAGAATTACGTTCCCATCGATCCGCTTTCTCGCGTCACTTTAAATTTATACGTCCTCTCCACAGCGCGCAGCACGGGGCAGGCTGTACGATAAAACTTCTATTCCGCTCGGCGGGTCGTTACCCAACTACATTTTCATGTTCCTTCTTGCACCTCCATCCACCCTTCTTCCGTGCAATCCGATCTCGTGATTGGATCGACGAGAGGAAGAACGGTGCTTGCGGAAAAGAGGCAAACTATCGCGGAAAGCTAGATGGAAAGGAGAAAAAAAAGTCTCGAGAAAGAGTGAATATATATATATATATGTACGTATGTACAGAGGAAGAGACGAGAGGTGGAAAGGAAAGAAAGTTGGCGTCTCAAATCGAAAACCGACGACAGCCGGAGAGAATACGAGTCGTTATTATTCGTGCACCAGTAAAGTCCTCTCCTTTCATTCCTGAGAGCTTTACCTTTCGCATCCCTCTTCTCATTTCTCTCTCTCTCTCTCTCTCTCTCTCTCTCTCTCTCTCTCTCTCTCGCGCGCGCGTGCGTGTGCGTTGCCTCTTTACTTTCAGGATCTTTCACGACCCGGGAAATATTTCCTCTGTATGTTGCGAAACATCCCGAAGCTTTTCGAGGATGCGGGAAAGAAGCCAACGGTGCCTATAGCTGGGATATGTTGTCGTCACTCGTTGCGCGAACTCAAAAAAGAAGAAATATGGGAAAAGATTTAGCTACTCTCTCCGTGCGAGCAACTCGACAACTCTCTTCTCAATCAAAAAGCGTCGACTCGTAACAAATCCATAAAACATCATGAAGCACGGCTGCCCCCTGTGGCGTAAAAAGGCAGGAAAAGTGTATAGGAATGGAAGGGCAACGGACGACCGCGGAATATTTATTTATTGCTATTGCTTCGCACAGACGGGTGAAAAAGGCGGGAATTCCCAGCTATTACCTGGCCCCCTCGTGGACATGCAAGCGAGAGTTAAATTGAATTGCGCGATGCTTACGCCTCGTTTCGGATAGCTCGCGGTAAATTGTCGCGAAAACTGGTGGTCTCTCGATGGTGACGAGGAGAATACTCGTATGGGAGACCGTTAATGTTGATTCATCTCGCTGTAATGTGAACGCATTTTCACGAAAATTACCTGCGACTGTAAAGCCAGATATATATTATTATGTCCCCGCAATTCTTTTTCGCGCGCACTTTCTCCGCTTTTGTTCATATTTGCAGATAACTCTATTTTCAACATGAAATATTTAATAAACAATCGCCAAAATAGTGTAACGAGAATATTTCATGATAATTCAACGATATTATACCTTTCATTGGATGTTATCGCTTTGCAGCTTAATGTTGATCTTGTACAGTAACCTCTTTATAGAGCGAAACATTAATGCAAATATGCAATAATATATACGACATTATTCGTCACTTATTTCAGAACAATGACGTTGATATGATTTACCGAACGTTAATTGTAATCAAATATTCTATTGCGGAAAAAATCACCCCGTATCTCGTAGCCCGGAGGCTGGCATTGCAACCGCATCAGCGATCCTGATATCACGAAAACAGAAACGATTTTAAACGTTTAATCGAAATCGATTCCGTTATTTACTGTGTGTATAAGCCCTCGCGCCATCGCGATGTTGTGGTGGCAGGTACATGTTGGGCTGTTCCGAGAGTTGAAAATCGGCTCCAAATCGAGACGCCGCGATATCGATTGTTCGTTCTCCTCCCCCTCAGCCCCTCGTACGCCTCCTCGCTTTTTCCTTGGTTCAGCCATTTTCCGGCAGTTCGTTCTCCATTGGTCGCGGAGCTCGCGGTCGCGTTACTCTTTTTCCAACTTTTACGCCATCCTCTCACCTCTCCCTCACCGCTCAGCCTCTTCCATCCTATCATCCCCTACCCGCCTTTTTAATCCCATCACAGAGTCGAGCGCGCACCAACGAGGCTGTCGCCGGAGGTCGGTAAATTAAATCTCGAATAAAGTGCAAATAAACGAGCAAGGGGGGGAGAGAGAGAGAGAGAGGGAGAGAATGAGGATGGGAGAGAGGGGCGTTACCCGGGTGGTGGTCGAAAGTGCGGTACAAAAAAGCGACAGGGTGAGAGCGAAAAAAAAAACGCTAGTCGAGAGAAAAGAGGAAGGGAAATGAGAGAGAGGGTGAGAACACAGAGAAAGGGTGAGTACGGGTGTGAGGCTAAGAGAGAAAGAGATACGGAAAGGGAACGAGAGAGAGAGAGAGAGAGAGAAAAGAGCGAACTGACGCGCGAGAGTGTAATTTATTTTAATTAGAGTGGCTGCATTATGTAAGCGGGTGAAGCGCCGATGAAAGGGTTTGAAAGGGTCGAGAGATCCTGACACCGACCCCCCGACCAACATCCCCTTCCACTAACACCCTGTCTCTGCTGTCTACCCCCGGGAACAGACTAATTCGCTCTCATCCAGGGCTGTGAGGATCGCAGGAGAGAGTTTCGAGAAGTCGCCGTTGAGATTCGCGACCGATGCGCGATGCCGCGACACGGCAATTTCGCATCCGGAATGTTTGCGCTTGAAATGCAGTGCACACTAGAGACGATATATTTTACATACACAGCTAGTCAGGAAGCTTAAAACAAATTTTCCGTTTATAATTGTGAAAAATTAGAAGCTCGTGTCAGTTATATAATAATATTTATTTAAAGTTTTATTATTAAGTTTTTCTATTAGATACAAAATCCGGAATTTAATTAGCTATCTAGTTTCTTAGATGGAATTTGAACGAGATTTTTGCTGCTCCGACGATCTCGGAGTGTATTCAACCGCATAGGGTGCGCGAAGCGCGAGTTACGCTCTTGAATTTCTCACCCTCTTTCCTTGGCGGGCAAAGTAGAGAACCAGCCAACCCTCCTGCTTTACCGACGCCTCTGATCTCGTTAGGAACGCATTAATTAATTTACAAGATGGCGGCGGTGGCGACGACGACGGTATAAGAGAGCAAGAGCCTCGTTGTACCGCGGAGGGGTGGAAGAGTGGCGACTGGGGGTTGGGGCGAGGGTTACTGCACGGCACGTTTTAATTACTAATTGAAACGTTCTCCTACCACCTTCCACCGTGCCGATCCCGTAATTCCGTTTCCACGTTGCTGTCACTTTCACCCCCTACCCTTAACTCTAACGACTCTCCAACCCTCTCTGAACTTGCAATTCTCTCTGTCTTAATATCCGCTCTTCTCTCTCGGGGATACTTAATATTTTTAAATACTTTACATACTTTACTTCTATCCCCGATATTATACTTCTTCTTGGTCTTTCTCCCCCTTCGGGAAGGATGCTTCTGACACAGGAATTTATGAGACGGTGAATCTGCGGCTTTCGCGAATTAATTAATTAAAAATACGGTGGCGCTTTAACAACGCCTCGCTGCGTTCACTTTTCGGCATCATTTTATCATCTTTCTCCTTGTCTTTTTTTTTTAACGATATTCTCTTCTTGCACGCGAAGTAATGAATCAATAGATCGGAAAAGATTTAATCCGTTATGGAATGTAACTTTAACGAAGTTGATGAAAGATTTCTTTATTTTTTATAATGTCTTTTTTATTTCTTATAAAACTGTATAATTTATATACATTTTGTAAAGTAAGTGCTTGTTTCGTTTTATTCACGGAACTATGACGAAACGCCAAGCGCTAAAGTATCGCGTAATAAATACGGGGAGACGTTTAATTACTCTAAGTATCAATTATCTTAACGAGAGGCGCATGCGATGATACGGTGATCGTGCTTATCGTGCTTACGAAAGCGACGGCAGCAAAAACGCAACATGGCACTTCGTAACGCGTCCTAGTTTTACAGTCGATTGGCAACAAACGTAATCGTTAGAAAAAATAAAAAAATGTATATATATATGTATATATATATATACATATATATATATACAATAGAAAGGTTGCGTCTCGCGCGCGCAACGATCGCAATCAGAGCACGACGGATCGGCGGTTTTATAGTCATTGCGCGCCCGCAGTGATCGATGACGATTCTGCGAAACGGAATAAAACGTTTCTCCAATATTTATTACGCCCAGCACGATACGTAGGTGTGCGGTTGGGAGCAATTTTAGCAACAGTGCCTCAACGGCGAATTGCTCCGTCGCGGTTCTTTACGATCGATTCTCTCGCTGCTCGCGGCTTTCGTTCCGCTTCGCGCACGCCGATATTTACGCGCGCCATTTGTGTTCGCGTTACGGGCTCAACATAAGCTCGCGCAAATTTTCCCAGTCACAATCTTCCGGCAGGAAATTAACGCGAGTTTTTCACGTCGCACTTTCTTTTTATTCGCGCGCTTTGCGGACGATTTTTTTATCCTCCAAATTAGGAATCTTCAATAATTCACTGTCTATGGAGGCCATGGCCCTTCCTTGGAATCTCATTTTTTTAGAAGTATTTATGTAAACTGTTATTATATGTATATTTTTTAATATATTTCTGAAATGCTTAATTATAATTTTAATTCTAAAAATATTTTTTAATTTAAGGTATTAATTCTTTTAGGTATAATAATATTTTTTAATTTAAGGTATTAATTCTTTTAAGTATAAAAATTATTCATTATATAGATTCATTATATAATAGATTTCATTATATTATTCTTTCTAGTGTTAATTAATAATTTTTAATTGAAACGTTTTATGAATTATACATTTTAATAAATACTTTTTCAATGTAATGTCAATAATAATTTCAATATTCTATCTATTCATATTTTATTTTTAAAAAAAATTTCACTTGCGGCGCATCAATGACTCTCCCTTGACAAATTTCTGAATCTGTTAATGGATTTGTTAAGTGTTCTCACCCTTTCCCCTTTAAAATTGTAAAATTTATTATGTAAATAAATTCTTCGCGTGTGCCAAATTTTTTTATCTTCTATCAATTTCTTATTTGATATATCGTTAAAGATGGCGCCAAATGCGGCTGAAACGTTCGAGATTGTAAAAGCAAGTTAAATGTGATTTACATTTAAATTAAATCACTTTGGAAATTTTTTTCCGCACTAAGTACTACCACGCCGTACTCTCATTTGCCCAATTTTTTAAAAAATTCCTGTTAAATATTTATTCAATGTGCTTCATACTGTTACTCCCCCAATACATTCAAGATGATCGTCCTCGACACGAGAAGGCGTGCTTTTACGACTCGTGGCGCGTTTAATGACCGACTAAGCTTTTTAATAATTTACCAACTGGTAATTAGAGTCCGTAATTTAATGAGACGGCCGTAAAATGCCGCACGTAGTGTAGACAACCGACGTAAAGATCGACCGTCCCGTAATTACGTCGCCGTGTATATTTCACAATATAATCAGCCGACTGTGCTGCGTATCGTGCAACGCGTTTTCTACCGCGCCGTGAAAAGCTTTTTTCACGACGGTGGGAACGAAAGGGGGAGAGAGAGAGAAGGGGAGGAAAGGGAAGGAAAAAGCAGAAGCGGAAGAGAAGAGCGGCCGCGAAAGCGTGGATTTGTTATTAAAACGTCCCACTGGAAATAACGGGCGCTGTGTAACGCGCGACGGATGCAGTTTGCAAACGAGGACGCGAGATACGTAGCGAAGGATCATTATTTTATTCCAACATAACGTCCGTTACATAACGTGTCCGATACGCGAACTCGCAGGAAAAATCTGTGAAATTCGCGAGAGCCGTCCGTATATACGGCTCTCAACCGGCTCTCTCGCGCCGTACGTTTCTTGTTAGAAATTCAAGCAAATAAATAGAACGAGAGAAAATACCACGCAGCGTATAATTCGGGCTCTGTATATTTCGAAGGGAAAATCTAATATCGCTCCGCGCGCGTCTACCATTCCGATCGAGTATTCCCGCATTCTGCTCGAACTTTCCGATCTAACGGCGTACATGTGGCTGGCTTTTTGGCGAACGTTCAAGGGGACGGTGCGCCGCAGGAGAACGTTTAACCCGCTAACGTAGGAAGCCAATGAGGTTGCGCGTTCTCGTCTTTCCGGTGGAAGATACTGCCGCTATAAATCAGACGGTCGATCGACGACGGGCGGCCAACCGGTCTCCTCTCCTTTCTACTCTTCCGTCTCCTCTCTACTCGCCTCCTGCCGGCTGCAACGTGGCTCGACGACGGCCATTAACTCTCTTTTTTGCGATGTGTAATGACCTTAAAGCGCCCATGGTTTACGAAGCCATTCGTTAAGGGGTCCCTCCGCGCCGCGCGTCGGTAATCGCGCGAGAATGCACCTCCGCGGGCATTGTTGCGTACGATCTTTTTTTTTTCTCCTCTCCTCTCTTTCCTCTTCCTTCTCTCCTCTCCTCTCGTCTCGTCTCGTCTCGTCTCGTCTCGTCTCGTCTCGTCTCCTCTCACCACCGGCTTACCTCGGCGGGCATCTGCTCGTCGTCGCGCCTCCCTTTTCCTCCACGGCTTTTTCTCGTCTTTCTTATTCCGACGTGCGGAAGGTGAGAGCACGAGAGGAAGACGACGACGGCTCGATGGGAGTGGGTAGAAGGGCGAGATAATAGGAGAGAAGCTCTGGTATACTGTCGAGCGTGCACGAGCGAAATAAAGCGACGATCGGGATGCACCACGGGCTTTTCAATTACCCGTAGCTCCACCTCTCGCCGCACACTTCTTGCTTCGCCTCTTCTGCTCGTCCTACTCAGTCTGTTTTGCTTCCTTCTACTTCTCTCTGACGGAGCGATAAAAATGTTTCCTCGTTCTCTCCTCCCCCGTGGATAACGCGCAGGCACTTTATGGCAAGCTATTCTGTTTGCCCCTTATTTCTCCGATCTGCTCTCGCCCGCTCAATAGCCTCTATTTCTCTCTCTGTCTTTTACCCTCGCATCACCCTTCGTGTCGCCTTTCCTCGCTCTTCAGCCTTGGCGATACTCTCTGAGGAAGCTACTGCCTCGTAAAAGACCACTCACGTTTCAGCTATCGCTGCGAAACGGTGACTTAGTCGACAATGCCTCCGTATGAACGGACGTATGGGTATTTTCCCCTTTGAAAAATCGCACCTGAAATAAGACCGACCGTCAGGTTGGGATAACTGGTTGGTCGAGTAGGTATTCACGTGATGGCGCGACGTGGTGTTGGTGTTTCTCGTTAGATTCACGTTCGTAATTAAAAACGTAATTATAAGCACGAGCTGTACGACGTGCGACGCTTGATTCTTATCCCGAACTTAACTCTTAGTATCCACGATTGGGTCATTCGCATCCTGCATTGCACATTTCTTTTCTTCAAAGAAACTAAAACTGTCAAGTAATTAGTCATAATAAATATAAACTATTTTTTTTATAAATACGTAACTCTATAAATACTTTCTCAAGATGTTAAAGTACAATACATACAAGAATCACTTAGTAATTTATATATATTAGGTGTTGGAATTAATTCGTAGCGTTTTACAAGTGATGGGAAGTACTTTCATTAATGTATTTTTTAATGCTCATGTGAAATAAATAACATTCTTTCATTAAAAAACGCACACCTAATATATTTTAAATATATTTGTTAAAGTGATGAAAATTAACCTGGAACATGAAAGACCTATTGTGTACGGTAAAAGGACCGGAAAATCATCTACGTGTGTACTAAGGGTTGTTCCACGAGGGGTTAGTCGTACAAGCACGTACGTCGAGCACGTGTGACGCTTTTCAAAACTCTGTTGGTTTTCTGAACTTACGTTTTGTTTAAAAAAACCGAGAAATTTGTCTGCCTTTGCAGTTTTTGTCGCGTAAGCTGGGTTAGGACGAAAAACCATCCTCGCCGCGAGTTCGTCGGCGCGATAACGATAACTGTTGCACTATCGATCACACGGCGGGTGCGCCTATGTACATGCGGAAGAAAGAACGGCGGCGACGAGATGGTGGTGTGTACGCGGGGGCAATGGGACGCGGTCCACACGCGCGTTGCTGCATAAAATTGCAGAGCCCAGCAGCAGCAGCAGCAGCAGCAGCAGCAGCAACAGCAGCAGCAGCAGCCAGCAGTGCGGCGCCGCCGAGCCGAGATATCTGCAAACAGACGCGAGTTAATTTAAAAATGCAAATTCCACCACTGGGTCTCTCTGCCCGCTCTGAGGGCGGCGGACACGGCCGGGGAAAAAAGAGAGCGAGACCGAGAGGAGAAGAAGAACGAAAGGGTGGAGGAGAGGAAAAAGGGAGAGGGGGGAAAAAAGCGCAGCGCGAGAGAACACGGCGAGTAACGCGCTGAGAGAAAGGGAATTTTGCTATTTACGGTTGCGTCATAAATCATAGCGTTGTGAATGTCTGTCTGATTCGCGGCGCTGCGTGTGAGCTTTATTTATACGTCGTCCAATTTGAGCAAGTCCGCGATTGCGAGATAGCACGCTCCTCCGAAAAATTCGACGAGGACAATCCGCGGTAGAAGTGTGGTAAACCGATGCGCGGTGCGTTTGTATGAATAAATAAAAGGAAGTACGTCGCGCTATGGGCATTTTTATGATTAAAATTTGCGCAAGTATAATTTAAACAAAATCCCGTATATTCGTGTGTACGTGGGAGCGCAATATCGACGATTTTGTTTTCGTCGAGGGATGCAGGTATCGATTTCGATAAAGTCACGTAAAAAAAGATCGGCCGGACTAAAACACGTGGCCCGTATCTGTGTTGCCGCGTCGGTGATAAAAATTCGCGCGCGCACACTAATTGCCGGTATGACGAATGCACCGGTTGACCCAGTGACACGTACGCGCCGGATTTCGCGAACCGATTACCGCTGCCATGCCGTCCCGCCGTCCGGCGCGACCATAAAAAATTCCATGCATTCGCGAGTAAGCTGCGACGCGCCGTATACCCAGCGAGCCAACGGATATCCGCCCAAAATTACGCTCGCGATCCTACCATGAATCTCTCGGTAGCCGGTCGCGGGAGCGATTTCGGCTAATTAAATTAATCGTCCGGGGCGTGCAGAAACGAAAATCACGATCGAGCATCGAATATTCAGGAGCCATTAGTCTCAAACGAGTTCGAAATCGTGGAACAAGTGTCAAGTTAGTTTAAATGCCGCGGATGTTTATCTATTCGGAAATCGAGTTTGAAGACTCGATCGTACTGGAGAATCACCCTCGTTCGAGATCTATGTGGTGTCGTCACAATGGATGTTTCGAGTGGAAAGGTAAATACCGTGAAACTGATAAGTCTAGTTGGAAACAGCTTGTACGGTCGTTCGTACGACGTCAGTCTCAAAGTTGAAATACAGAGAGCATTGTCTTTACATTTCTACCGTGCTTCGACGGTTGGAGTTTTGCCGACACGAGACGCATTAGTCGAACGTCTCTGCGTCGCGGCACAAAGCCCCGCAATGTCCGTCAACCACGAGCATCCCCCGCAGTCGACGGTATCGAATCGTACGGATCCACACGGAATCCCAATTTCCCGAACGTCTCTCGTTCCGGCGCGTTCCTTCGAGACCGGCGCGGTGGCGATGACGACGACACTGAGAGCCACTGGGTGCAATCTTGTACCAGCTGGGGTTTGCGGGGTCTTGGGAGATGCGACTTCGGCTCGTAACCTTCTCTCTCAGGGTCCTAGCCACGACGACGACGACGACGATGACGACGACGACGACGACGACGACGACGACGACGTTGGTGGAGTGAGGAATAGGGAAACAGGCACCACAGGCAGGCAAGCAGGCAGACGGATGGAGTAACGGGGGTGGATGGTTGGCCGACGTAGGGTGAGAGCGCACGAGTGGCAGTAAGGGGTGAGAGACGACGTAGAAAAGGGAAGAGGAGAGAAGGAGCTGGAGAGAGAACGGGTGGGTGGTCGGTCGGTGGCTTGGGATATATCCGTAAGGTTAGGGTGGTTGAGTCGAGACGAGGCGCCGTGGCGAAGGAGTCGCTCACTCACTTACCACCCTCATGGCTGCGACCGCCAACTCCAATACCATGCACACGGCCAAAGCCGTCTCCCCGTCCGTCTCTCTCCTCCCGTTCTCTCTCTCTCTCTCTCTCTCTCTCTCGTCCTCTCACCCTTGAAAGAGCCACCCCTGACTGTACTTCGGTGCCTGCTGCTGCTTGCCAAGTTGCTTGCCTGCCTGCCTGCTTGCTTGCGGACCAAGTCGTCCCTAACACTACAAAGTCTATATATCTACGGTATACCCGCAGCTCCTCCTACATTCCTCCTCCTCCTCCTATCTCTTCGTCTTCCCCTGAGGTACCAACCCCCATATTGATCGTGGCACGAATCCTCTTTGTGGGAGAGGGTGGTATGGATAGCCGACGGGATAGGTGTAAGTAAACTTACGTGAATGGAAGGCGGGCCGCGTGTATATCGTTTCTTCGCGAAGGTATGTATATACATACGCGTATGTATACATGTATTATGTATACGTATGCTCTGTACATATACCAACGTAACACGAACAGGCAACGAGGAGGAAGTAAGAGAGAACAGAAATGGAAAGCTTTCGCGAAACGACATTGCGAGCTATCGGCGTCTCGTGACAGGGTGGGGGAGAAAGGATGCGCTTATCCCCGAAAGACGAGACTTCCGGGTACATACTTACTAGCGGTATCGACTGCGGACACGAGATGGTGTGTGTTTCCGCATGATTTTCCAGGGAACTAAATCCAGTCGCGATTTTCTCGAAAGAAATCGTTTTACCGTAGTTCTTATACTCCATCTTTCAGGAATATATTTTTTCTATCTTAATAATATTATTTCTACATCAATAATTATTAAATATATTTTGTAATCATTTTGTAATGGCAAATTCCACTGTTTCTCAATATATCTTGTTTCACTTCTCATGATTTTATTGTAATTTATCCTTATTTATAACAATGTGTATTACATCTATTTACAAGTTCTTGATTATATCTATAAATTCTCTTGTTATATCCTTTTTTATGATTTTTGTAATTTTAACTCCCTGTTTGTAAATTATACGCCATAACATTATTATTATATATTTCATAATACCATATAAATATTTTATTTTGTAATACCATAAATCATTTTTTGTTCAAATAAAAAGTTATTCGTGTATAATTAAGTGTATTCGTGGATAATTTAAGACGTGTGAAGCGATGCAACGATCAAAATCTTGTCGAGAATGTTGCTCCGCAAATGTTGCTTTTACCAGTGATAACGTTTGTCTAAATCATAAAATTTTTAAGTCATTATGGCTTATATTCTCGCGAATGCATGTCAAGCGTTGTTTTCTCGCCAGATTTTTCTTTTTCAACGACACGACAGTCATCTCATCCGCTTCAGTGGACTCTGGTCGGATAAGCAGTGACCGACCGTTTCCGGATAACGAGAGGACGTCTTTTCGGAGGAAAAAGATCCCTCTTTCTCTCTACCGGGATTCTTTCGCGAAGAAAACTTGAAAGAGCGGCACGTAATACGGCTCCCAGGGGATCCTTTTCTTACTGGGAATCTTTCATGACGTGAGCAGAGCGCGTGTTTGCGAGACTTCCCGTCTGCTCACCCTCTCCCGGCTCTTTTGTCTTCGCTTTTCTTCCCGTCGCTATATCGTCGTTGTGAACGAGAGAACATGCTCCCGCTCGATTTTTCCACGTCGCAGGGTTTCATACACGTTCTCGCCGACTCTCTTCCTCTCTTCAGCGATTTCTTGACAGTATCTGACAAGACACTAAGCGCGACACCGCTTATCCTCCGTGCAGCATGTAATTTCGCACGTTAATCGCCCAGAGATACTCGCGTATTCGTATATATTTGAAGATTCCATTTTTCTTTTTATTTCTTTTCACCCTGAGTGTTCCGGTCGACAGGCGGGAGATGATACCGAGGCGTCGAAGTAATGGACCGAGAGAGCGAGAGAACCGGTACCGTTGGTAGTGGTGGATGAGGGACGAAGGGTAATTGAGAGAAGAGGAGATTTACTTCGACACTAGCAGCGGTGGCTGCGAGGGGATGCGACAGGGGTGGTTTACGGGTTTGCAAAGATGGGGAGCGCAGTTATCAGGGACAGGGAAAGGGCTTCCACGCTTATATATATGTGTGTGTGTGTGTGTGTGTGTGTGTGCGCGTGTATATATATATATATATCAAGGCATGTGGACGATGTTGCAATGCTCTGTCCGACGTATCGACGACGAAACTACCGCTCGTAAAGCTTCCGGTCGATGATACCCTCGACTCGATGTTTCTGAGTGTGACTTCAGCGAGCTTGCATTTTCCAGGGGTGGAGAGGACACCTTTTCATGTTTTATGAAGATTGTCAGCGTTGATGATCTTCCTCTTGATTTTATCCACTCGTGTCAAAACATGAAGAAGACAAGGTCGGAATAGCGATAATCTTTGTGTTGTTTATCAATGACTATATACAATTCTTATCTCTCGTTTACGTTTCTTATATTGAAAAAGTGAAATCTTCTTTTCGCTGATTAGATTCTCGGGAAAAGAGTTTGTCTCAGTTCATGTAAGCATTTATTGAAGAGGTGCGATGAAATAAAAAGAGGTCGATAAAATGTCTAAGATATTCGAGTACTTTTGCATTCGGAATTGCGTGCCGATATTTTTCTCAGCACTCGTGCATAATACGATAGAAAAAAAGCAGGATTCTACGATCCGTCCTATTATTCTTCGTTCGCCTCGAAGCGAAATGGAGGTCGTACGGGTGAAGAGGGATAAGTAATTCCATCGATGCCTCTTCCACCCGTCCGACGGGCAGGTCGTTTTATTTAATCGCGAAAGAGGAAGGAAGGAATTTAGTCGTTCTACCCTCCGTCGACCATCCCTACGGTCGCAAGAAGTCCTTCGTCTCCGATACTTTTCCGTGAAAATCTATCGGGAGGAGGTAAAATCCGGCGCGGTCCGTAAAAATCTCGAACGAATAAATCCTGTAAATCTCCGTAATCGGATTAACCGCACTAGAGAGCGGATCGTATCTTTCGCGTTGATAAGGGATTCTATAAAAATCGTAACATCCTCGTTCGAACGGCTTCGTTAAATATTTTGTAGTTGAATGTCGATTATCTTTGTTACAGAGGAACTCGATATCTCCAGCGGAACGGGAGAAGTATAGACCGCGTAGCACACCCGATCCGCAGCACGAACATCTGCTGGGTAAGAAACTGAAGAAGGAACAGGACAAAGACATAGGCCATGTAAGTATCCAAGATTAGTGCTCCATGCTTCTCGAGTCACGATCCGCCTTAATAAAGCCGTGCGTGTTCTCCCCGACAGCAAAGCGATGGTGAAAAGAGCGACCAAGACCTGGTGGTCGACGACGCGAGCGAGGGTCCGACCAGCCCGGCGGCGAATGGCACGGCGTCACCGCGAGAAAACGGTCTCGACAAGTTGGGCCCATCGGTGACTATGAGCGGCCAGGTCAAGAAAGAAGTACCACCGCCATCACCTAGAAGTGGTACTAGCAGCAATGCGAGCACGCCTTCGGCCAAAAAGATGGAAGAACGTGAGAAACCAACGACACCAATCTCGAAACCGGTCACACCGACGTCGGCAGGTACGGTGTTATTCAAGATACGTCAAAGTAAGAAACAACGTTCAGGAAATAAGCGAGTTTAATTGGAATCCTTCTTGTATGAAGAATCTGGTCAATAGATCTATTTGCGTTGCTTGCACTTTTTACACTTGGAACCTTTGCTTTCTCTCTTTTCAACGCCTGAATATATATTTATCTAGTTTTAAGCGCAAAAAATTTTGGGAAAGCAAACCTATTAAACTTAAACTGATATTTATAATTGGTTCTTATTCTTATAGAAATATAATACTGACCAATTTAATATTTGCCAATTTAATACTGAAAGATAGTAATTAATTAGTTATTTTAGTATTAAAAGCACTGTTGTTCAGTATTTTTAATACTTCAAATAATTACTGTCTTTCAGTATTAAATTGGCCAATATCAGATTTCTGTAAAAATATGTAAGATCATATTAAGATTATATATAAGATTTTAAGTACAGTTTTAAGATGTCATAAAGCAATCATAGAGTATTAGCATCTTAATACATTGAATACTTAATACTTATCGAAGGCAATCTTAAAATAAAAATGGACTATGAATACCAGTCCTATATCACTGAAGCTCGACAAAACATGACATATATCTGCGTGTGTATCTAAATTTGATACATATTATTGATCCATCATATTTTATCAAGATCAATAAGTTTATAGAAAATGACAACATTGGCTAGATTCTTACTATAATAAGGTATTTACTACCTAGAATTTTTTGGAATTTTTTGTCTATCTTTGAAATCAGGGATTTTCCTGGAATTTTATCGGTACTCAAAAATTTTTGGAATTTTATTTTTAAAAATCTCTGTCACTTTCTGAAAACATTGTTTCTTTTAATTTTTTTTTCTCGATGTTACAAACTGCTGACAATCGGTTACCATTAAATATAGCAGATATTTACGTACGTTCGTGTACATTTACGTATAATCTTGTGTGCTCGCGAGTTTTATTAAAAAAAAAGTCAAGGTGACAATGGAAGATAATACTCAGCAGAATACAATAGCTCACTGGTTTTTTTACTATGTTGTAGTAACTCTTCTCTATATTGTCCTACATGTTTCGCGACTTTAATTGTAGACAATAATAGATATAATCTCGTATTCTCGGAATCCCTATCTTTTACTAATTTTCGATATATAATTTGTTTGTGTTGTTTCCACTTCAATTAATTTCAAAGTTGTATTAAACATTTTTTTTTAATTTTTAAATTTTACAGCGAACAAAAATATCAAGAAAATTCAGGCATTCTTAGAGACTTTTTTACAAGATTTCAGTACACCTCAAGACGAAAGGACACCTCTATGTTTAACTGATAATATCGTAGGTAGCAGTTCTGGCTCCGGTGGCCTAAAACCATCGAGTTCCAGTAAACCGTTAGTTTCGGCTTCGGTGGTCGGCCCTTATCCGCCGCACTATCCGCCGCCACATCATCCACCCACAGGACCTCACGTGGACATGCTGGGCTATCCTCCAGCGGCACTCAACGGTGGTTACCCTACGAGACCTCCCCTTCAACAGCTTTATGATCCTCATGGCAGCATGAGAGCACCACTCGGACCGATCATTCCTCCCGGTGGTAAACCGTGAGTGTTCTTTCCTTTTCTAATTCGCTGTCGTCTACTTATCTAGGCGTCAGTTTATCAGTATATCATTACGTTTATCGTTATATCGCTGTATACTTTTATGAGATGACGTTTTTCTCGTAGCAGTGCCTACAGTTTCCACGTATCTAGCGAAGGTCAGATGCAACCGGTACCGTTCCCACAAGATGCGCTCATTGGTCCGGGTATTCCGCGACATGCGCGTCAAATAAATACGCTAACTCACGGTGAAGTAGTCTGTGCTGTGACGATCTCGAATCCAACGAAGTACGTCTACACCGGTGGCAAAGGTTGCGTTAAGGTGTGGGACATCAGCCAGGGTGGTAGTGCTAGTGCGAAACCCGTCTCCCAGCTTGATTGTCTGCAACGGGACAACTATATCAGGTCAGTGATAGTAACACGTGTCTTCATTCGCAATTCGTGACACATTGACTCTCGAACGCTACATGCGGTCGCTGTAATTAATTTCTGACTCTGAATTCTGGATGACATTTAGTCGTGTCCGCCGGCTGTATATCACGCCGAAGCGCGGCATCGATTTATCACATGCATTTTCCGTATGCATTTACCACCCTTCCCAATTCCCTCCTCGCGTACCGTAGAACATGAGCGACCATAGTAATTATTTAAAAGCATGCATAAGTGGCGGTATTTAACGGGATTAATGTAAAGCGACGCTCGATTGTTGTTATTAGATCGGTGAAGTTATTACCTGATGGGAGAACTCTTATTGTGGGAGGCGAGGCGAGTAATCTAAGCATCTGGGACTTGGCTAGTCCGACACCGAGAATCAAGGCAGAACTGACTTCTTCGGCGCCGGCGTGTTATGCTCTAGCCATCTCACCGGACTCGAAGGTCTGCTTCAGCTGTTGTAGCGATGGCAACATTGCCGTCTGGGATTTGCAGAATCAAACGTTGGTGAGACAATTCCAAGGTCACACGGATGGCGCCTCTTGCATCGACATATCTGCCGACGGCTCGAAACTGTGGACAGGTGGTCTCGATAACACTGTGCGCTCCTGGGACCTTAGGGAAGGTAGACAACTACAGCAGCACGATTTCACGTCACAGATATTCTCTTTAGGATATTGCCCGACCGGGGAATGGTTAGCCGTTGGTATGGAGAATTCGAATGTCGAAGTACTTCATGCCACGAAACCCGACAAATACCAGTTGCATCTGCACGAATCTTGTGTGCTATCGTTACGCTTCGCTTCATGCGGCAAGTGGTTCGTTTCCACCGGCAAGGACAATTTACTTAATGCCTGGCGCACGCCATATGGTGCCTCGATTTTCCAGGTTAGTCGTTATCGCATATACAAATTGCTGATGTTTTTTTCACATCAATTTTGCGCATTTCGATTCGTTTATTATCACATTTCTCCGAGTATAATCATTTCTTTTTTTTTTTCTTTCTAGTCGAAAGAATCGTCTTCGGTGCTCAGCTGCGACATTTCTACGGACGACAAGTACATCGTGACCGGATCTGGCGACAAGAAAGCTACCGTCTACGAAGTGATGTATTGAGTCACATATTGACTTGACGATACACTTCGATACAACATCGATTAAAGTTTCACGTGACATTAAGTGTGACTTATAACGGAGGAATTGAAAAAAAGAAAATTAATTTTTTTTACTGCAAATGTGACTAATAATAAATGTGAATTTAAGGAACTACGAAATGCGAATTATAAAGTTTAACAAGAATTGACAAGACTTAGTCGATGTACTACGGTCGCTACATTCGACAGAAGCCGAATTAAATTTCTATAATCCCAAAAAACTAAATTATACTCGGGGTATAGCAAATAAAATAAATTGTGGGGATATAAATATATATAAAGATTATGGCACTTAGCTGTATAAAATTGTATAGAACCTGTAATCGTAGGATGGAGCGAATGGAATGTGAGAGAAAGAGAGAGAAAGAGAGAAACGCGTGCAAGTATCCTGCGCCTGTATTTAACGTGGGAGGCGATAATGAAATCGCTTGTGTAATATGTTAACTGATGTAATATAGAATCTTTATAATTATAATTAAGTCCTTTTGCATGTGATCGTGATGGAAACTGAGTGAAAAATTAAACACATTTCGTCGGATGAAATCGTTCTCTTGCAATAATGCAATGACGAAACGAACGTCACGGCGAAATACCGGAATACGTACGGAATGCCGATCTAGTGTTGTAGACTTGTCAAAGTAGGGATGTGTGTTGTGTCGCAGAATTATACATAATATATATTGAGCACATATGTAGACAAGAATGTTTACGTCATGTAGCGGAGAAACTGTAGGGCTATGAAAAACCGATAAGTATCGATTACGCTAACAGTGTTGGACGTACGCGATGCTGCGTTCGTTCGGTATCGAAGCCAGCGATGTGATCTTTGACATTTCTACCACCGACAAGAGGAATAATTTGTACTTATTATACTTTCAGTTTTAAATACAATTCTTTTGTAATTATATGGCACTGTTACGTCTGCCGTTAAGACTTTATTGTAATTGAGATTTTATAAAACATGTCGAGGGAGTAGGACGGTGATAAAACAGAGAAAAAGGAGGGGAGCGAAAGATACTTTTCGATCTTTTGCAGTAATTATGAAACTGGCTTTCATACGCCTATTACGAGCGATATCGAATACAAATAGGAAACTCTACAAGTTGCGCGCCGAACGCGCACCGGATAACTTGATACAATGTACATTGTTTGCGAGTCTTGACTGCCATAATAGGCATATACATACTACGCACACGCATATACGCGTAAACAAACACGAGCGAGCGGACCACGTTCGTGGGCGGATTTTGCAGAATATTCGATAAAGTATTTTTGTGACTATTCATCGTGAGACCCTAGGCTTTAACCATCGAGCAAAACCGGTCGAGCGTGATCGACCACGCGCGCGTCTGCATCGACGACTGCAGAGACGGGACGATATTATGTAAAATGAGGCGAAACACTTGAATTCTTACACCACTCCTTCGGTACAGATTACAAAGCCGGAGGTGCGTGCATCTGGACTTTTAGGGTACTAGCTAGCGCATTATTATTCGGAGGCCGTATGGTGAAAGCGGGTGATGCGTAATGGAGATTTATATTTTGTTACAGGAAGGCACATACATACACACACATACACGTTGACATCTGCTGTGACCGTTCAAAATTCAATATTATACGCCACGATATTATAACTGCCGCGATAAGAACTTTGCAAACTGTAACCGTGGTTAACATTCACCGGTTGAGCTGCGACATGCGAACTGGATTGAACGGATTCTCGGATTTTGGACAATCACAGCCCCCGTTCGTATAGACCAATAGAAACAACGATACCTCAAGAAGACTCAATAGTTAATTATCTCTAACTCATTGACTTGTACAGAATCGATATTCTTTTACAGTTGAATAACACACGCACCGTGAAAAAGAAAGCATTACGCGAGATAAAAAAAAAAAGATCGCATAGCCGCGACAATGATTGTACCCTCTGCCTCTTCCCCATTTCCTCCCCTTTCCTAGCCCCATCCAGAACCGTTAATACGTTGAATTGCGTCTCCGTGCTCGCATTTTGCACTCCGCGAAAGCGTACCGAAAGCCGCCGTAAGAAAGAACATACGTTCGTAATAAACGGAAGACAGGCAGCGTAAATCTTTTTCCAAGCACCGTTCAAGTTGTTCCTATAGCTACGCGAAAATTGTTTCTTTCGGCAATTAAATCCTCTATATCTATATACAAGAGTTTACGTCATTGCTTTAACCGACCTGTTCTCCCGATCCTCCTAATATTTTTTATTCAAATTTATTCCAGAGAAGGTTCAATAAAGATATCGGAAACACTTTAATCGCGAAACCCGCGATTCTGAGATTTTCATTGTTAATTCAATGTTATATTCAATGTTAAAGATAGAATTCTTCTGACCATTTTCATGCAATCTTTATTAAGCAAATTTAATACCTTTAAATGTTGAAGATAAATATCAAAGCAAAAGTATATTAGAATCTAAAGATATTCGTCAGCTGAAAAACCCTTATAGAAATTTAATACTGGAAAATAGTGATTAATTTATTAAAAGCATTAACAATACAAAATAAGAAATAAAATGTAATAGTATTATAGATAATATTAATTAATGGGGGTTCTAAGAATAAATCTAATACAAGTAAGATACCTACATGAACTTTTACGGATGTTGATACGTAAAATAAATATTCCCTAGTCGATACAAAATAAAAATGACGACATTAATGTTATGATTTTGCACTGAAGTGTTACATAACACCATGTTATATTACATTTGTATTGTTGCGTACGAAATTGTAACATTGATTTAGAATATTACTTTTAGTTGTCGACTAAATTATAAATATAGATAAATATAGAATATAGCGATAAATATAGAAGTTGCAGACAAATGGGATGCATTCATCAAATATTTACTTTAACTTTCTTTTATAAGTATACATCCCAATTGATTGTATTTTCACGTTATGAATATTTAATTTACGCAACAACATTCGTGGAGGCTTACATAGAAATTTTGTTTATATCAAAATAAATAATTTCTAACATTAAATTAAATTTTTTAGGAAAGATTTTATGCAAAAAAAAAGATTATAATAAAATAATACAAGATGATATGGTCTTGGGAAAACAATTTAGATTTGAGAATATTTCTAAAATAGAATTAGCTTGAAAACAAATTTACTTTAATATTTAGACTTATTAATTCACCTATTAATTGATAAAAATTTTAGTAAAAAATCGATATTAAGGACACTGAGGAGGATGCAGTATATTATGTCTAGAACGAGTTCATATAATTAAATAATTAAAAAGAATTGTTTGAAAAAACCATGAATTTTACTTAATAAATTTTATTAAAGTTATTAGTATTCAAAATTTTACCTTACTTTTCATTGATCATAGAGAAATTTCGTTTTACTAGACACGTTCATGCGCAAAACAATGCGAAACGGAATGCACGTGCATCGTGTTATGCACGTGCATTTTGTGTACTAGAAAGTGCTGCACTCTGTGAACTAGTCGTTGAACTGCGTACTGTCGACGCATGTTACGACGCTTAAATATGGCCGACAGTGAAGCCACGGGACAATTACGGAGTATCTGTGACCGTGACATTTTCGAAAGATAACTGTGTGTGCGATATAAAGACAGAAACTCGCAACGATGAACATGTCCGTGGAGAAGAAGAAGTACGCCTCGGCGTTGCCAATCAATTGGCCCGCGAGAGAAGAACCGAGGAAGAGTCAAAATCAATTGGCATCCACGGGGAAGGTTGATTATTATTACAAGTAGGTTGAATGAATTCTCGAGAGAAAGACTTGTTCGATTTTACGGGGGAACGAGACGTGTGGATTCTCGAAGAGATCTTTGAGATCGAAAGTAATTTTCACAGACAGACACGCAGTTTCTCGAATACTGAAGGTGATAACCTCGATGACAGGCCATCTTCTCTATGTACTAACGATGCGGCTCTTTTTTAGCCGCGGTGTCAGGAATGACGCATCGTTGGTGCCACCAATCAGACAAACAGCGTCGATTTTTAAGCAACCGGTAACGATTTACAAGACACAGGAAGGGAAAGTGAAGGATATCAAACATGGCACTCAAGAGAAGCCAAAGCAGGTTAGTTTGCGTAACGATCACAGCTGATTGTATGTATACGCTAATTGGACTGTCAAACAGTTTGATGTGTCAATGAGTCGAATTTTACTACACTGTATCTCATCTATTCACATATATGATATCTAGTAGTTGCACACTTTTAATCTATAAATATGTTCACGGATTATTGTCTCATATTATTTGTCTTAGAAAACTTTCTAATCCCTGTACCATGCCTGCGAGATACACTTTGTCTGCTTACACCCATTCACTTGTACTGCTCTTCGTTAGCTATCCTTGTAAATTCACAACTGTCAAATCGTTGCTTTAGGAAGGAGCCGATAAAACTGATGGCAAGTATGGCTCCCAAGATAAGCCTAAGCAGGTAACTCTGAACATGCAATCATGAAATCGTCTCAATAATTTTTTGCTTTTTCTGTTACATTTTCAATAGCAAATGTAATTAACTACTAAATTTTAATAATAATTGAAAGCCAATAGTTTTAATATTTAAATTGGAGAAAAGTATCTTATAGTTTCGCCATCCTGATTTAAATAGGATTCTAAGTTAATTGGTGGTGGTTGGTGGTGGTACTTAATAGAAATTTATATAAGTTCAAAGCAATGATTCAATTTAATACAATTTTCATGTAATGAAACATTTTGTAGCTTGTATTATTATTTTTCTTAGTAGAATATGTGATGAGTAAAATGATCAATAGATGTTAATTAAAATTTTAATCTTCCAGCTTTTCTGGGAAAAACGTTTGGAAGGACTACGGGCATGTGATCCCGACGGTTATGAATTTGATGGAATGGATCTGCCAAAGAACTTGAAACCAGTAGGACCATATATCACAGAAGAAACATTGCTCCAAAGCGTGGCCACTGCATTACACGTATCTACTCAACCAGTCACAGGACAAACGGGATCAAAGACGGCTTTAGAGAAGAATCCCGGGGTATTTCTTAATCCTGATCAACCACTTGTACAGGTAGAATCGATAGCCGAACGTCTTAATTGGCGTAAATCATGCATGATCAAATAATATCAAAATAATTAATTAATGACATGGATTTTAATATTTAGTTAATATTTATATTATTAGTTAATTAATTATAACTGTTCTATTTAAGGCTGTCTCGATAGTGGATGAAGATATAAGGAGACAAGAAGACAGAGTGGCTGTCGCAAGAAAAAAGTTACAAGATGCCCTACGTGGTCTTCAAACCTAAATTACATAGAGACTTTACATATTATCACTTGCTCATCTTTTAGTTTTAAGTTCGTTATAAATTATACCATACCACTTTTTGTAATAAATGTTTTTTATAAAAAAAAAGAAAAATATGAAAAATGAAAATCTATAAATTAAGACGAAAAAATCTAAAGGAATATTTAAGAGGATCCTAAAGCCGTCTGTTTTAACAGAATGCAATTGCTTTTTGAGACTATTTTTCTAATTTACCTTTACCTCACATACATGGATTTAAAAATCCTTTTCCACAATTAAAATAGTAATAATGCAGTCCAAATCGGTCAACTATATATGCCGAAAACGAAAAAAAATTTTTTAAATTTAGATCTACTTACCTGTTCTTATTATTAATCCAATATGGCATCCAGAGTTATCAACTTGTGCCAATATTTGCTTTGTAAAAATACAGTATATTTGTACAAAATAGAAACGGTTTGAACTGTCGATTATACAATGTTGAATTCTTAGAATTAAGCTTAGATATCTAATACGAAAGATTAATGCCTTAAAAAATTTGCGTGTATGTGTGCGTGCGATATTAATGTAGTAGTGAAGTGTCGATGTTACATAAATCGTAAATACGTGTAAATTGGTAAAACAGTGATTCCATCGGAATTCAGTCTTTAGAATTGACCTGAAATATTATAATGATTGATCATCTTGAATTATTTGAACGAAGTATTTCGAAACGGAATAAAATCAATATTGCAAGGGAATAGATCGTATAGCTGAATGCTCGTTTAAAGAAAATTTTGATGTGTTAGTTACCATTATAATTCGAGAATAATTCGATTTGTAACGCTTTAAATAGCTTGAATTGCCATCTGTCTAATATTTCCTGTGACATGCAGAAAAATCAATTAAGCTAACGATGTACTTACGAAAATAATAAATTTCTCAGATTCGGTTTCGACAGATGACAAAAATGCCATATTTGGCTCGGAAATCGTATATTAAATTATCATATAGATTATTGGAAATTAATATTTAGAAAAACTATATTGATCACTATTTCAATTACAATAATTCAATAGAGATTTTTTTTGGACGCGACGCGATGGTTAATGTATAATCGATACTATTCATACATTGGACTCGAGAATCGAGTCAGTAAAATGTCCATATTAATTATGGAAATTGCTGCGCTTAGTTTGACCTGAGAAAGGCCGCGCGGGAATTGACCGATCTTGAAATATCATCTTGAAATTCGAACATGGTCGTCGCACGAAACAGTCTGCATACTTCAATAAAACCTTTCATCAAGATGTCAATAGCGTAGGATATAAAAGTAACAGAAAATTGGAAAAGAACTGTTCAAAAATTTAATTATCCTATAAGATCTGTGTTGTCCTATAAGATCTTTGTTAAATACAGAATGTATTTAACGGATTTAACGGAAATACGCTTTGTTATTTTAAGTAAATAACTTTATTATTATGCTTCAGCATCTGTTAAAATTTTTTTAGATATTCTCATTACAATAAAACCTTTGTAATGTGAAATTTAGATCCTTTTTTTTTATTATTTTGTTATTTTAGTCATGTATGAAGAATGAAAATATATTGTTTCATTTTATTCTTAGTTGCTTTGTCATTCTGGGAAGATTTATGGTAGAAGAACAGCAAAAAAGGAAAGAATTAACCGATTCAAGGTATTCTTAGAATATTATTCTTAGCATTTTTGTACATTGCGGACGCAAAGGCAGGTAAAAACTCTATGACATCCTGTGGTGTAAAAATTAAGCTTAAGAAGAATTCTTTTAAAATCTTAAACGAAAAGTTCAATCAATAGTTTAGCCGAGGAATTACTTTCTGAAAGAATGAATTGTTATTTATATATATAGAATGATTAAAAAAAATCTTCCCGAAGACTTTGTTCCATACGAATACTATTTTCTAATCGGATCGCATTAAGTACCATGTTACTAATACTAGCGTTCGAGACGTGCATTGTGCCGAATGCAGTTATATATCGAATACTGTCCAAGGCTCTCTGGGAATCGGTACGTGCCCAGGGCCCCGTACAAAAGAATGCTCAGGCAGGTATACAGGCAAGCGTCGGTTTTCAGGTAAGCATAAGCGGGGTACCAGGTGGTAACCTCTTTTTTTTTCTCCTTGCTTGCCTCCGTCCCTCTGCCTACCCGGCACCTCTCCACCTTCGACCAACAGCTGTTTCCCTCTGCGGCAAGGGTCGCTCTCCCTTATTGTCAACCAGACGAACAGCCGTTTTCGCCCCACCGTGCACTCGGGCATATGTCCCAGTTTAAATCATTATAACTCGTCGAATACATACACATACATATGACTCGACCGACGATCCATCCGGTCTAATCGGTGGTATCGTGAGTACCGGCGACGATCGCCGCATGCATTCGTCGACGACGGGAATTCAACGTCGAGCCGAATATCGCCTGCATCTCGAGCCTGTAGCCCGAGTCTGTATCCCGAACGATCAATAGCGCTATCGCGTGTTCTTTGCAATAATTTATGTACACAGAGACGACATCCGGTCCGAGAAAACGCCGAGAGAAGGCAATGGGGATGCGGTATATTCCTTAAAGACGTTTAAAAATCGTCAAGTGAAATCAGAAATCGTAATTTTTTAAATATATAATTGCGAATTAGTTTGTACTTTTAGTTTTGGCAAGTTTACACTGAGAGAAAAATTTTTGGTATCTGTTACTATAATTATGATTATAACTGCATAATATTAATAATAATAACTATAAATGCAATTCTATAAATATATAGCTGGTAATCGAAAATGATTATAATTATAGTTATTATTACTATTATTATAGCAATAATAATCACAATTATAATGTGTAATACAGTTACAAATTTTTTCTCTCGCAATGTGAGTTTCCAGGCAGCATTATTACCTCGCCTTTTGATCGTGCATTTTCGTTTTGTGTCTTTTTCTATTGTTATTAAATTTTTCTTTATATATTGCACAACAATAAAGTCATTGTTATTTATTATTCAGAACACTAATAAAGAAATACGAGCAAAGCGCTGTACATTGTGGGGTAAATTTCAAAAAGAGATCTTTATGTTTTAAATTATTAAAATTTAATGATTTAAAACATTAAGATCTCTTTTTGAAATATTAGCGCATGGTTCTTTTTGCCTGTATTTTTTTATTATTGTTTTTAACAATAGGGAATCTTAATCATATTTCGTTTAAATTATTATTGAGTATCAAGCAATTTGGATAATTATAGTTGACTGACATAATTTGTGTTCGTTATCACTCGTTAGTCACTCGTTTCCGTAAAAAATTTCATCAATTCTATATAAATACGCAACTTCTAGGACGCCGCTCGTGATATATAAAATGCAATTTAATTATATACATATAATATACGTATGCATAATGAACGTCGCGCATGTGAATATATAAATGCGAATATCGTGCGACGAATGTGGAATTGAAATCGCCACGGGACACATCCCGAAATAATCTCACCGCCCACGTTCCCCGCATACGTGTGCATAATTCAAGCAAATTTTGCATTGCGATTGACCGTCATGCTTTAATGTCAAACACGATGTCGGTAATATTACGCTCAGTTATGCAGCATTTAATTCCGCGTCTCATACGCGCGATTATCTCTCTCGGAGCACTCGATAGATTTTTTTAATGCGTTTAATGCAACCGTCGATCTATGCAGCGCAGCGGTGGCGGCCGGCGGCGTTGCATCGCGTGTAAAGACCTTATCTGGAGCACCATCGAAGATTACATCCTCCGCTGTCTTGAACGTAATATAACCGACGTATAAATAGACGCTTCTCTACGGCGCGTTATCGATCTTTCGCGCAAGCAGTATATTCGACCATCGGAAGTTGACCGACTTGACTATACTATTTGTATTGGGGTTACTGGCCGCAAAGTATTTCGGATTTATCTCCGTGAGGACAGAGAGACGGCGCGATTTTAATGTCTCGGTTGACAATCGCGCGGCGAAAGCGACGACAACTCGACAAGTAGGAAAACGACGAACGTTTCGTCGAGGACCTCGAAAAGGAGGCGTTGGTCCATCTAGCGTTTCGCACGGAAGAACAGCTGGGGGACCTTCGACTCCCAACAAACTATACGTAATCGACATCGACAGACTTTCTCTCTCACGGACTTCACGGAGAGGAGAGGAGAACAAGCGTGCCTATAACCGATCGTGCTCTTTTCATTTTCACCGATGCGGAGGAGAACACACCTCTATCTCGCGTTTCCGTTTTTAACATATCCATCGTCCCAGCACAAAGAGCATAATAATTACGTAAACTATAAAAGAGACCTATTGTACAGGACGGGAAAAGAAAATGTATTTTTAGCTCCTCTCTCGGATCTAAACTTTCGTCGATCGCTCGAACGTGTGACGAGTCTTTCTCTCTTCATGACACGATATAACGATGCAAATTATGTGCCTCTCTTTAAAACGATCCAACTGACGCGTTTGTGAATTACATAATATTTTTTTTTCTTTTTTTTTTTTTTAGACTGTGCTTGCGCACGAAACAATGGAAATAACTATTTCCCTTCACGTATATTAAGCGAACGATCGATTTTAATGTCTTTTGATAATTGTCAGTTGAAATTTTCGAGTTTTCGTTCACATCTGCACGAGAAGACATACGGGCATAGCTAATAGATTTCTCTCAGCCTGACTTACGGTTTCCGTTTGCCCACTGCATTGTCTGTTTTCACGGGAAAAAAGAGCTGTCCGTACAAAATATACGGTACAACCTAAAAAACGAACTTCTCTTGGGCATTTCTCTGCCGGAGAAGTTTCTCTTTTGTACAATTGTGTGCTTAGTCATTTCGCAGGCTTTACAGATTGTGAAGTTTCAAAAATGATTTTTCGATAACTACGATTAATAAGTTCGCGATAAGATAAATCGATTCAGATTGGTTTTCCTATCTATGCGACAACGAATGAGTGCGATAGGATGGAATATACAATAATAAAGATGAATCAGGAAAAAGGCAGGTGTACAAGAAATACGGTGAACAAGAAATATTATATATATTATATATTTATAGACGTTTAATCGGATATTTTTAAATATTGCCATAACCATGCAACATATTAATATTTATATCAGTCTGTTATACACACACACACACACACACACACACACACACACATATATACAGAGTGTTCCAAAATTTGCGACTCAAAATACTAGCAAAGTTTTCGAAAAATTGAATAAAAAAGTTATTTGTAAATTTTTATTTTATTTTATTTTAAGCAATAGTTTGTAAGATATAAGGGTTTAAATACGATTAATTGCGGACTGCGTTTAGATAATCTGTAAGTATTAGTGAGTACGCTGAAGTACGCGCTCATAAATACTTACTAATACTATCGCACGCGCAACTCATGCACAGATCTAAATTATCTACGTAGTTTATAACTGGCAATATTTATAAATCTTTATCATCTAAAAAATTACTACTTAAAATAAAAATTTACAAATAATTTTTCTATTTAAGTTTTGAAGAAATCTCTTGCTGTAGTATTTTGAAAATACGAATTTAAACGCACCTCATATAATACTTCTATAATAGAATAATAATATATTATAATAAAATAATAAATTTTTTCTAGCTCTATTTTATTGTTTCTGGAAAAATCTATGTAGAACATCAGGCTCTGCAGAACATGGTACCTGTGAAAGCTGTGGTTCAAGAAAGAGAAAATTCTTTTCCGGCTTTCAGACCAAAGTTTACAAAAGACTTGTATTGTCATTCAACAATACAGCCATAGGAGGTCCGACAAAGTTGTATTCTTGTAAAATCGAGGAGAGACATTGAAGAATCTTCCGTTTGCCGACCTTCGTCGCATCTATAGTTGGACGCAAGTAAATCTTGCATCGGAACTCTAAAACGTTTCCGTTGTATATCCTTGGCATGCATCCTTTAACGGACATTGCGATTTTTACGTTTCCGAGAGTTTGCATTTTGCATAAACTCTTACGACAACAAAATAGAGTTTGGATTTATTATTCAAATCGTTTTCTCAGCTATAAAGGATCTTAGCGTAGTTATAGTCTTCGTGTACATACATCTTATTTGCGTTCGAGATGAAACGACTCGACTAAGCTCGCATGTAGGGCTTAAGTGTACTTCGCGGGGAACTCTAATAAGTGACAAGTGTTGTGTCTGCGGTAAGAAAATGAAATTCCGCGAATGGACCTGGTGCGCGGGGGTATATTTAGAAAGGCGTTGTGCGCTTTATCCGCACTATCATCGTATAACCGTGCTATTTGCGTGCATTTTCGTCGTTTCTGCAATGGACTTTACAGTCCGCCACCGTTGTGGTCTCGGTAGTCATAGGGATATCTCTATCTTCTGCGTGCGCGAACGTGGGCGTTTGCCCGCAAGATTTTGTGGATAACCACACATTGAATCCGATCGATACTGGCACATTAGGCGATAATTCGATGTTAGTAGTTCGAGTTAGTTCTCCCGAAGTCATCTCGAAGGAAAAAGCGATAGCATTTACGCACTTGACTCGTAAAAACTTTGTATAATTAAATATTTATTAATTGACACAATCGTCACATTGTTTCTTATCCTAAAATTCCATAACTTTTCCCTCATTTCCGGACAAAATTTCACGATTTTTTTCTAACTTTCAATAATATTTTGAATTTTTTCTGATTTTGTATTTTTATTCTGATTTAGAAATCGTCAAATATTTTATTAGCAATGTAAATTATTAATATTTCTGACACTGTTTGCATTTAATTATCGAGTTGACAGCAAAAATCCAAACCTGCATAGGTGTGATATACGCATATTTAAAGCCAGGAACTTTAATTTTCCAGAAAATTCCCTGACTTTTTTCTGGTTTGACCTTTTAATTTCCCTGACATTTCCTTAATTTTGTGGAAACCACTTTTATGATAACCCTGATTTATAATTTCAGCATATTTCTCGATATTTCTCGATATATTGAAATATTATATCAATTTTATTTGACTATTGATAATGGTTTGTATGTGTTGAATAAAAATTAGATTAGATTAGAACTTCTTCCACATTTCTTCACGATCGTTGTCGAGACGCTTTGCCTTCGACACCGCGGTCGTCGCCGACTCAGAGGCTAGCAATGCGGTTCTTCGATGTTACTGCACCCCGGCGATCGAAATCGAAAGAAATATCTTCTTCACCGTACGCCTCTTCGAGCAAAGCACCATCGCTTCGTACTTTATATACGCGCGCGTGCACGTATGTACACGCGGTGCGTCTATCCGCGTGTACACATCGGCGAGGACGAGGCGGCGCACCACGGGAGTCGCCGGGTTTCGCCAAAGCAACGACAATGATCGCAACGTGGAAGGCAACCGGTTGCACGCCGTAAAAATGCGACGAGCGACGCGGAACATCGAAGAGAGAAGTCGGTTTAATGCATCGGCCGGAGCGGCCAGAAAACGGATGTGAGCGACGCGACGCGTCCTTTCGGCGTCGAGGCCATAGGACCGGCCGTATCCCTCGATGTTGTCTAGTATTGAGATGATCCCATGGGAGACGTATCCTATATAAATAGCAAGAAGAAACTTTTCGAAATTTTTCATCGTTTCATCTTACCTTTTGTCAAATTCTTTGTTGTAATGTTTTATATGATTTGTGTGTGTTTGTGTGTGCGTATCTGTCTATAATACTATCGTCCTTATTTAACAATATCTGGACCGGAAAAAATTTTAGTCATTTTTGGTTCAATGAATGATCATTAATCAATGTCCGACTTAATGCCCGACTTAATGTAATTAATTCATACAATGGCTGGATTCATTTATATATTTATTCTTGCAATAAATTCTAGTAAATAATTTTATAATCTAAATCATTATGAGAATTCAATGGACCAATTTTTATTACTTTTCCATAACTCAATGAATATTTTATTGTATTTACAGTTTTGATTCGGTGTGTTTATAACTATAAAAATGTTTTCGATTTTGTATCAACTGTTGCTGTTGTCTCGCCATTTGCTTTGTATTTTTTCTTTTGTCTCTTGTTTTTTAAATTTTAATTTTTTGTTTAAATTTAATTTGCAAATGCATGCAATAAAGTTATTATATATAATAATATAAAAATAATATAAAAATATGAAATAATATGTATAACTTTATTGTATGCACTCTCGTAAATTGGATTTAAACAATGTTTAAAATTACAAAAAAAGAGATACAAGAGAACAAATATTTTGTTAGATTAAAATAATTACGTTGGAATCTCAAGCACGATAAGTAATGCCGCAAAAAGTTTTGGCATTCTAACAATCAGTTTGAGTATTCTACATAATTATTTTGGTGGTCCAAATAAAATTACTTTCAGATCCGTACCTACAAGACAAATTTTTAGATAGTTTAGCAAAATCTCTTTTCCATGTAACGTTCATAGGAAAATTTTTCTTCCTTTCTACCCAGAACACGCTTACGTAATAAAACATATTTATGACTCCGATGATTTTCATAAATTGCTTTTTCATAAATTCAATCGAAGATTGAATTGAGGTTGATGAATTAAATTTTTCGATGCTACAAGCGCGACAAGACGCACGGAAGCTTTCTTTTTTAATCTCTCGGTCAGCGGAGATTAGCGATCACCTCCGTTACCCAGAATTAATTGGCGTGATGATTAGTGAGCGAGCATGACGTGTTTGCGCGAATAATCCATCCTGCCACATACGATCGCATCTCATCGCTTCGCGGCGAGGCAAGAGGCGACTGTAAAGGCGGCAGTTTGTAAAATCATACGTACGATAACACCGAGGTATTTACGAGCGAGTCGAGAGCACGAGCAGTCGGCAGGTGCTTGTGGCAAAAGGTGGTTGGTTGTCTCGAGACAGCCTTGAAGGGAGAGAAAGAGAGATCGGCGGCGATGTGCACGGGTCGTTGCTTTCGGCATGCGATGAGAAACAAAATTAGTCGCTCGCACCTTCCAGCGAATTCATCGTCAGGTAGACCTCGCTGCTCGTCGAATCGCCCGATTTTCGTCTCGCTCTCTCGTGCGAAAAATGGGAAAACCTTCTCCCTCCTTGTTCGGATTACGCGATTACGTCGAACAACAAAGCGTTCGCCGTGTTCCTTAACGTGCACCACATAGTTCGATACATAGAAAACAATGAGTCGCGATATATATTTGTGAATCGCTGGCGGGCGCCCGTCATTCCGTTTGTCCTCGAGAATGGAGGACACGGGGGCCGATCTGGTATGGGGCCTCCCGACTAAAAATCGAGCAATCTCGAGCCGAGAGTGCTCGGTCGGAGAGAGGACGAAGGGTCGTCGGCAGAGAACAATGGATCACGTTTGCGCGTTCGGTTCAAGGTCCGCGCGAACGAGCGAACGAGCGAGCGAGCTGTCCGCGTCTAGATCGGTTTCGAGAGACGGAATCCTCTTTTCACTCTTACTTAACGAAACCGCTAGTCGGGCAGGTGGTCGGGCCCGATACGTGATTCGTGACTTAGGGGGAAGGGAGGGGAGGGGAGGGGGGGGAAGCGCCGATTATATTCGGCCGACGGGCATTCGCTCGGCCTTGTCCACGTCGGCGCGAATCGGACGTGTCGTGCGGCGTAGTGCCGCTGGCTCATCACCCGATAAATTCCGATTACTCATAGTTACACATCCCGCGTATCGATTATCGTCCATCTTTGGAAGAGATGCGCAACGTAACAGAAAACATTAATAATATCTGTCACGGATATTTTACGGAAATACGGAACAGCACGAGCACACGAAGTGAATGAAAATTTAGGTAGAGAACGAAAATTCCCTTTAGAAGAGAAGCCTCCCAAGCAGAACAATAAGTCACGATCCCTTACAGAAATCTAATACTGACAAACTTATTATTGAAAGACAGCAATTCATTACTTATTTGGAGTAACTAAAAAGCACCGAACAACAGTGCTTTTAATTATTTAAAATAGGTGATTAAATCATTAATTATTGTCTTTCAGTATTGGCCTTTCAGTATTAATTTTCTATAAGGGATAACGTCAAGATATAGTTAAAATGAACTGATTAAAAAGTGACTTTGAGGTTTTTTTTTATTTTCTCATTAACTTGTAGTTAAGTTTAATTTGGTAATAATGTAAAAATTGCATTTTTTTAGTTTCATCAGTAAACCGATGGTTTTGGGAAAAGTATAACTTTTAAAATTATCACTACAAGTCAGTTTAGTGATTAATCATAGCTGAAAAAACAATTTTTACACCATCATCAAGTTAAGTGAAGCTAAGTCTAAACAAGTTAACAAGTATTATATATAAAGACTGGGCTTTAGTACTCATTTTGTGGAGTCATTTTCATGTCATGATAATTTATGTTCCGCTTCGACTATATCATATACGAGACATCAAATTTAGGCGAAATGCTTGTGAAACGGATAATATCCAAAATTTGTTAAACAGTGATGAAATTGTGGCGTTTTAATAACCAACAGCGACTTTCGTACAGGTGTTAATGTCGGTGTCGTCGGTCAAAGTTCAAGGATGATAATTGGATGAAAACTTAGCACGAGTCGCAAGATTCTCGTCCCTCGGTTATCTGTAAAAAACTCAATTAAGTAAACCGCGGTAAACGTGAGGATTCTTTCCATTAGGCTTCCCCAGGGATTTGACATGACATTCAATTCGCAGGGCGACGGTCCACCGGTAATACGAGATTTATTTACGCTCTAAACATGACGCAGATCGTTGTTATTTCACCAGACTTAAGCCCAGTTTCAACTTACTGGTTAATTCTTAACCGAGGTTCAACTTATTCATTATAATTATTCTCTTATCAATTCTAGAATTGGAAAAAGATGAGAAATAAGTCGAACCTCGGTTAAGAGTTAACCTATGAGTTGTGAAACTGGGCCTTGTAAACCTTCCTTTACCTCCCCCATTAAAATAGAGAGATAACTGCGCGGAAAAAATGTCGGTGCACCTCGTGTGCACGGATCGTGCGCGCGAAGCCCGTTGACGGCCAGGGAGGAGAGAAGAGAAGAAAGAGCGTTATACGATCCACCTAGGTCGGTGCACTTTGACCCGTTCGACATTCGCGGGGAAAATCATATATCGTCACGGGCTACATTTACTTCACCAGATCTTACAATTAGCTCTCCGTAATGTCTGCAACTGTATGCAGAAACGGAGACTTTTATGAATGTGGAATATCTCATCCGAACGGATATTTATCCCTTTTTTGGTTGATATACGAGATATATTTCTATATATATATGTATCCTAAAAATACTGCTTTTTGTCAAATCACTCAAAATTTTTTTAAATTTGTTTTCGAAAATTAACATACTTTTTTAAATACCATGAATTCATTGGTGTGGAATTCAACACCCATAGGAACTCTGAATGTGGAAAGCTCCATAATAAAAGGCTCGTTTATGATTGCATAAGTGCAGTTGTAAGATTTGATAAATTACGATCGAATATTCTCCTCAAATTCGGCTGTAAATAATCAATTCTTACAATCACTTATAATTATTTTTGTAGAATGGACTATGAAGAGTAACGAGAACGAGATTTTCGCATAATGCATAACGCACAAAGCATTAAAAAATCGACCATTGAAATCTTTTATTTCATGGAAAGGCAGGAAATGAAGAATTTTAATTGGTTTCACAAATACAAGATTTTTCTATTTCCAAGAATCAGAAAGAGATAGTAAATTAAACCGAGATTAATTTTACATTTGTGGAATAGGTCCTTAATTTGTTTATGCATAATGCATAACTCATAATGCATAAAAAAATGAATTAATCGGAGTCCTTCGTTTCCTCCCTTTTCTTGAAATAAAAGCTTGATTGGTTAATTTTTTTATGCTTTATATTACGCATTATGCGTTATGCAAAGATCTGTGCTCCGGCCTCAACGTTCTAAAATTCTGTATTGCGACAAAATAAAAAAATTTTGAGTGAGAGAGAGAGAGAGAGAGAGAGAGAGAGAGAGAGGAAAGAAAGAGAGAGAGAGAGAGAGAGAGAAAGACAGAGAATCGATTCGCGATTGCCATGTATATCTACAAATCGTTCGGAGGTGCGGCTCAGCATTCGAGAAATATCTTCGAATCATAGATATCTCCGGCTCTAGGGGATTTGCACCCCGGTGTCGATATCACGACAAGCCAAAGACACGGCTGCGTTTTTCCATTTTCGAGTCAATCCTACGGGTCCGGGATTCGCCGCTCCGGGAAATCGGAGCGAGTGAAACGCGCGGGCGTCCGGTGTGAAGGGACGAACAGTGGCGTTTCCACGGGGAAACTTCGCCGAGGCCGAGTGGATACACGAACGAACGAACGAACGAACAAACGGACGAACGAACGAAAGGGGTTGCGTGGCGTACACAATCGAGGACGGGAGTGCACGCATCCGTAGCGTTGAAGGAGCCGAGGAACGAACGCGAACGTGAACGCGACGTCGCGTCGGTTGTTCGCTCGCTCGCTCGTTCATTCTCGGTAAGTTGGCTCGCTCCCTCGTGTTGCGTTCAGCGTTACATTACATTGCGGCGCAGTGCCGCTTCGCCGCGCCGGTAGGTGCGCTAGCGCCTATGCGCCGGGTTCGATGGTGGGGAGGGGTGGGCGCGTACCACGTGACACGGGCGGCCAATCGGATGCGCGCATAGCCGGCGTCCGGCACATGGCGGCGCGCCGGCTTCGACAGTCGCAGTCGCAGTTCGTCGCAGTCAGTCGCAGTGGTAACACGAACGAGAGGGTAGTTGCACGCGCCTGCCTTCGAAAGGAAAGATCGCGGTGAGAGAAGAGAGGCGAGAACCGAGAGAGCGAGAGCGAGCGAGGGAGCGAGAGGTGGTGAGGATCACGATTCACGAGCGGAAAAGAGAGAAAAGAAGGGAGAGAGAGAGAGAGCGGAAACGGAGCGGATGAGACTCTAGAAGCGCGCGCGCCCCTTGCCTTCGTTTTCAGTGTTTCGGTCTCGCGCGACGAATCGACTTCTTGGACGGCTGAGTCAGTTCCACTCGGTCGAAGTGACAAGGCAGCCGAACAACGCGCGACACGAATCATCGTCACGTCGTCCCGGTCGTCGGTAGTCGAAGAAAGAGAGAGAGGGAGAGAGAGAGAAAGAGGATCGCGACGGAGAGAAGGAAGTGGAGGTGGAGAAACGAACGAACGAAAGCTCGGTCGAAGACCAAGCGACTGTACGAGTAACGAGCGTAAGAGTGGAGTGACTACGGAAACCGCTCGTCGACACGAACAACCGCATAGCACAAACTACACGCGTTAGACGGTGGGAAGGTACAGTGGGGGATATCGGGAAGGCCATTTTCGTTGCCGGTGCGCGATACGCACGACGTAGACACGAACCGGCGTGTGCCTCCCGGCGCGAAGAGGAACGTGCGACTGACTACTATCACACACCGCGCCGTCGTCGCGGCCCACGTTTTCACGTCCACAAGAGGGGACCGGAGAGCTGATTACGGCTTGCTTGCGAAGCGGAAAAGGTAACGATCATTCGAAACCAAGCCGACAACGTTCGTTATCTTCCGCGCGGTGCGTCGAATTTCTCTTTGAGTTTTTTTACGCGTACGTAGCGTCGCGACGTTAAAGATCATCACGCTCGACCCTAATCGGTGGGAAGTTAATCCTCGTCGCGTTATCACCATCGTCGTCGTCGTCGTCGTCGTCATCCTCGTCAAGGCGACGCGAATAATTCCGCTCGTTTGTTCGATAGAGAGAAGACGACGGAAGAGATAGAAAGAGAGAGAGAGGAAAGACCGACGTGAATATACGGTGAACACTCGAATAGCGCGGAGAGACCCTAGTGCAACGTTTTCAACCATCATCGACAATTGTCGTTGTCAACGTTTTATCCGGTGTCGCACGATATACGGGAATTTGTAATCGATCGAAATGCCAACGAGTTTGTTCAGCGAGATGGATCGCGGCACGAACGGCGGCGGTGCCGGCGTCTCCTTTGAAGATCAGCGCGCCCTTCAGCTCGCCTTCGAGCTGTCGATGCTCGGTATCCCGGAGGGTTCGTCTGGATGCCCCGGCACCGGTACCGGCAACGGCACCACCAATGATCCGGATCCGCTACAGACCGCACCAGCCGTCTTCGAGGAGGCGCGTTCTAAGAAGAGCCAGAACATGACCGAGTGCGTGCCGGTGCCCAGCAGCGAACACGTGGCAGAGATCGTCGGCCGACAGGGTAAGTGTGTATTTAGCACTCTGTGCGAAATTTTACGTCTCTCTTCGCGCCTTTTTTTTTATCTCTGCATTCTGTTGGCTGAGGATTCGTCCTTGTCAAGTTTAATAGCGAGACGCACGAGTGTTTTATTCAAGATTTGAGAGACCGGTATTCATAATTGATTCTCTTATCTTTAAGATCGTTTTAAGTAATGTCTTAAGATGCCAATACACAGCCGTCTGATCTTATAACATCTTTAGACTATACTTAAGATAGCATCAAATGTAAGAATCGCGATTTTATCAATATCGATCATTCAGGTATATTAATAGATATTAGTAAATATTCTATCCGATTCTATCGACTGAAAATTTTTAAAAAATCTGTTATTTACTATTTTCTACTTTCTTTCTATTTAATTAATATCATTTTTTCGTTTTTCTAATATATTCTACTATTTATCTATATTTTTACACACAAAATTATTTAATTAATAATTAATTCATCTTTACTCTTTAGTTTCAAAATAATTTATAAATTTCTTCCGCAATGTTTAAATTATTACACAAAACATATTTCAAGACACATTACTTAAGATGGTCTTAAAACAGAATCGACGGTGAATACTGGCCTGAGATTTACGAGATAAAATAGATAAAATTGGGATCCTTGAAAAAAGGATCGTTTGAGTATCTACACTCTAAAAAATGTCGGTGTGGATTTAACACCATGCAGGATGTATAGTTCTCATCGTGTTGACGTGTCAATATCAACAGTAGATTTATAACTCCTAGTGTTTGTATCGACACGAATGTAATGTAAATTTAAAATCCATGGTGTTAAATCTGCATCATATTATCGTTAATATTAACACAGTGAGATTTATAAACGTTACATAATGTCAAATTCGTACCGATATTTTTTTAGAGTAAGGCATTGATTTCATTTGTTCTGTACGTCCACTTCTACATACAATGTAAATAATCTCTCTGTTTAACTTTTATTTTATCTTCTCTCTATTTCCAGGAATTAGAAAAAGATAAAGAGTAAATTATAACGAGATTAGTTAATCTACATTGGTACAAATAATAATAATGTAGATAATAAATATGATCGATATTTCTCGGCAGTTAAACGACACGTTTTTACCAATGTAAATTAACTTTAATTTTAGCTCACTTTACTCTTCATTTTCTTCTAATTCTAAACCTGGAAAAAGATGAAGAGTTAGTTGAACCGAGAAATTAAAATTAAACTGCATTAGTAGAAACGGGTAACTGTGAGAAAGGCAACGAGGGACGACTCCAAGTCTCTCCGGCAGTTTTTTTCAAAATCGCGTTGCAACTTCTCCAATACTTGGCGTCATTTTTCTTTTTCTTTCTTTTCCTTTAAACCTCTTCTTTCGTATATTCCGGTTGGTGGAGTCGCGGGCGATTATAGCGCCACTGACAGTTCATTGGCACGACTATAAACGCGACGCACGCTGCGGGAAACTTGATACCGGCTACGATAGAGCAATTAAACCAATTTACGTACGAATTTTATTTCGCGCGCTCGCGCGTGCGTGCGACGTGGACCGGCCGGGAGATATCCGGGGGTTCCCCCTTCCCTTTTCCCCGAACCTGTCGTAGGTCGCGGTCGTTATGGCTCCGTACTTTTTTTGTTTCCTTTTTTTCCCTCCCCGTTTTCTCTACTATTCGTCGCCGTTCTCTCAACTACCGTGGCGAAATAATGTTTACAATTACGATTTCTATCACACGATACGATGCGACACAACACCGTCGCGTTTGCTCGCGCGCGCGCACGCTCATAAATAAAGACGCGTTATATTCTTCTGCATTGCACGGCCAAGACCGATGACTCTCTCTCGGTCCCAACCTTGAAGAGACCGGTCACCGTTCTGCGAAACGGCTAATTCGTCTCGCCGCTCTTCTTTTATCCATGCCGACGATAGTCCCTTCCCGCCTTTTTTTTTATTTCGCCACGTCACTTTCCGAACAGAATGCCAAAATGGTTGCGCTTCGAACCACCGGAAATGCACCGAATGATCGATGTTAACTTATGTCTACTTTTCACCTTTTCGTGTTTAACAAGGTTCCCGCAAAAAGTGAAGCCATAAAAAAGTCTGTGGAAAATTGTTTTTTATTATTCGAAGAATAGAATTTTTTGTGTGATTTTTTTCTTTTCATCTATGAAAAAATTCACACAAATATACAAAATTTTATTACTTAAAATTTGATACGCGTATCCATGCATTGATATGGATTACATGCAGAAAAAATACATTCTGTATGTAAATAATTATTTCAAATATTTCAAAAGTTCATGTCCGCAAATCTATCGTAACATCATAAGCATCTAATTTATTTATTTCAAATATTTTCTGAATTTCAATCGATTTATTGCCTTGTTCAATTATTAAATTAAAATAAATTCGAAATTTTGTAATTATATAAAATCGCTTCTTCGAGCAATTTTATAATATTCTTTAAAAGAAAATAAATTCTTGTTTTGAATAACATATAAATTTTCTAAAATTTTTCAAGTTTTTATTTTTTTTTAATTTCTTAAAATTTCTAACAAGTATATTTGAAAATTGTCAAGAAGATATTCTTTGTTCAAGATAATCGTTACTCAAAAGGAAGAAAGTATATTAAGTAGTTATTTTTCTTAGCATTAGAATGTTATTTTTCTGTGTGCAGGGTTCAGACACAATGATGAGAATAAGGAGTAAGGAACAAGAAATAACAGATTCCAATCTATCAGAAACCGTGTATATTCTGGTGTATTTGATTTCCAGTAGATTGAAATCTTTATTCTCCTTTCATTGTATCTAAGCCGTTAATTCTTAATTGAATAAAAAAAAATGATATATGTCACGATTAGGAAACAAAGTGTCGATGTCACAGCTTATTGCAGTTTATACAAAACTTTCCGAAATGTTGAGCATTTCAGAAGAACATAGATAAGCTATCATCGTTTAAAGCTATTTGTTTCGAAGCCTCATTAACCTTCGTAATATTTACGATACATAGCACGATCATTGTGTTTACACAATGTGATCGAAGTAAGGAAGTATCACAGATCATTTAATATATGGAAAAAATATTTTTCGTAGAAGTACGTTTGTTTTATCTTTTATCAAGCTGTGCGCAAATGATAAGAAATCTTTCTCGTTATTGAGCGATTAATTCAGTCGACAGGATGAAGAAGGGGAGGGGAGCGGACAAGAAAGCGCCCCCATTGTCGAACGATGTTATGCGTCCAAGTTCGCGTCTCGCGGAATGTTTAGAAATTCAAACAACGGCGCGGCACGTGGCCTTGCCATTTAAATCTTAACGTCTGTCAGTGGCGATTGTATGCCGCTGAATAATCGGCGACGATCAATACCGTTCGGAGAACCGACGTACATCACACCGTCCCCGTGCATTCGTACACGCCGTGTATATATATGTATGCAATATGCATATACATGCTAAGTCACTAAGTTGTTTCGTGAATGGACGGATCCGCGACGCTCGTTTCGCGAAACTTGGCGGGCACGAGGTATATAACGCATATATATGTATCAATCGATCGATCGTAGTATTTGAAGAATAAATCGAATGAAACCGCGCCAGCAGTTCAGGGACGCCGCTTCCCGTTGGAGAGAAGCGCCAAGGAAGGAAGCCGTATGGCTTCGCGGTCATCGTCACGACCGCAGTTGATACAATACTGACCGTGCGACGTAACGTCAGACTTGAAACGAACGTCGTGCCGCGGTTGTCCCGCGCTTGAAATTCCGCACCTCGCCTCGAGAGAACCGCCGCCGTACGTGCTCGATTCTCCCTTCCTCTGCCCTTCCGGGTCCCTGGTGCGTGTACTTTTTAATCGACCGTTTTATCGCGTGAGAACCGCCCCGCCATTCGGAGATGAACGTATTATAGTCTTTTTCGTTTAGAAAACGCGGTCCAGATTTTTCATGATTATTGATTCGACCCAGCTTGACCCTCCCCCCCTCTCCCTCCTTCCTTATTCTGTAACTCGTTATGGCAGTAACGACATCGTTACACTGTTGCGCAATTTTTTTATCATACAGAATATCTGTTCTACGATATATAATAGTCGTCGTTACCGTCATAACGAGTTACGGAGTCATTTCATCCTTGTTTATCAAATGACAAACAAGGACAAATAATCACGAGCGTTGTGAGCGTGAATCGGAGCCCTGGAATCGTACTTTTGAAAAACATCATATGTACATGAAAATGTCAGGAAAATCTAAAAGTACACGTAACGTACACTGAACAATAGTCTGGTATTCGCCACTCAATTCTTTGGAGTGGGATCTCACTCTAAAGAAAATTGAATCTGTCTTGAAGTTCAATTTTCGATCTTTAAGCGTGAGAATCATTCTAAAAAGTTTTAGAGAGTATCAAATGTTGAGTGAAATAATTCTAATCTAATCTTTGGCTAGTATAAATAAAAAATAATCTTACTTTTCTAAATATTTAGCACGTATTATCAAAAATAATATAACCAACTGTTGGTAATACTTAAATATTTAGGAAAGTAAAATTATTTTGTTTATATTAATCAAACTTTCTCAACATTTGGTGGCTATTACTAGTCTTTTTATTTAATGATACTGACTATTCAATGATACTGTATAGTATCATTGAATATAGTATTTTTGTATATTTCCGTATGCAATATCTTTGAAAAATATGGCCTCTTCTGGTCGTCACTCTGGGATTCGCAATTTGCACGAAGTCGTAAATCGCGTCGTATCGTGTTTTCGCTCGCGATGCGTTCGCGCTGCACATCCGGCGCGACCATTGATCGGCTCTTGTGAATGAAATGGTGCCACGATTGCACGCCAATTCGAATTAGAGTTTTCTATAATAAAAGAGTTAAGCCAATGAAGTAAAGATTTTTGATTGGTTGTCTAAATCCATATAGCCAACCAAATACGAATTTTAAATATTGCATTTAAAAATACAAAAAATTCAAGGGTTAGACATAGACGTTAATATTATAATCAAAGATACCAGTACCAATTTTTCTTCTGACGCAATTGACATCAATAAATAGTTAGCCTTGTATTTCGTATATCTTTGACAACATCATACGTATATATGACGCATATTTAATAGTATCCAACCTAAATATGTACGTTTCATTAGGCGCTCACAGCTTTTGTGAGTATCATTTGCCCTTGTTTAACATTTGCTAAATAAGGAAATGATTCCGTTGTGGATCATATGGAACACAGCCATAGTAAAATGAGTGTTATCAACGTTAATTTGTATATGGCGGCTGAATATGGCGGCAGTCTGGCGTATCTATTATTATAGAAACACTAATTCGAGTTACTTTATGTTTTGCTTTTTTTTTTCTACGTGTGAATACAACGCGTGAGTACTAAACAATAATAATTTTTCCAAGATTTTGCTGGAAATTGAATGAATTTCTGTCGACGTACTGTGAGATAGAATTACACGCATATTCTGGCCTGGTTTCTCCAATACGAGATGCATTGCGTCTCGTAGATAAGCCACGAGTCCTCGGCCAGGCGCGAAACCAGTTTGACATACCTGGCATGAATCATTGCCGCCCCGTAACGCGATTGTGAGAGTTCTCGTGCTCGCGTGGCCGAGCGGCCCGTCGACTCTATTCCGGTGGTTTCTCTGCGAAACGCGATTGTGTCGAATCGACGATGACATCTAATGAGTTTGATACGCCGTTTCATCGTGAGGATGTAGCTATTTGTTGATCATTTTCGTTCGTCGTGCCTCTCTTCGCCTCTCTTCGTCTCTCTTCTCTTTCTCCTCGCTCTCGCATTATCTCTCTTGGTCTCTGTCCCTTGCGATTGGCCGTTGTTGTCAGCTCTCTTTCTCTATTCTCTCTCTTTCTCTGTCGATTATATACGTCTCTATCGCTCGCTTGTAACTCTCCACTGGACCGGAAGTTGTAATGAGTGCCTCTGTCGCCAGACTCATAGCCTCGCGTCGCATCGTGGCCAACTATGACGTTACTTTGGAAATATCACGGCCGGTTATCCAGGTCGTTAGCTTGTGCACCGCGTAACTTCGAGAGGGAACTTGATTCACGAGGGGAACGAAAAAAAAAAGGGAAAAATATGTAATTGCAGCTTCCAGGAATTGTGAGAGCGCAAAGAGCGATCGTGATATCCTGACGTAGAATCATCTACTTGTTCCCTTTTGCTTTAATTCCAGTACTTCTGTATATCTTGATTTTTAATTGTTATTTCCAATTTAAATAAACTTCAAAATTGAATTATTTATTACGTATATATAATATCCCTCTTTTAACCTATTATTAAAATAATATTTTTTGTTTTACGAGACTTGAAAAATTGACGTTTAAAGATAACATTTTTTAAGACTCTTCGTGTATTGTGAAACTCTTATCTGTGCATTGATATTTTTTTGTATATTTTTTTTATATGAATCACCTTAACCATAGACAGACAGATATTCTTAAACACACTTAGTCGTTCGAAATTTCGGATTACGAAAAGAAAATGTTGACAATCGTAATGCTCTAAGCGATAAAAGTACCGAACGTGCACGCGCGACATACAGTGTATGCGTAACGCAATGCGTAACGTTCCTCTCACAAAGCCGTGGAAATTCAAACATAAAACGAGCCACGCGTATTGTTCACAAGCACGTGCCGCGTGTCGTGGTCTCGCGATCCTGCGCCACGCCGGTAAGGATTTTCTACAGAAACGGAAGATTTGTGTCACCGATGAAATCGTGTTAATGGGTTCCGCGTTGTCGTTAACGCGTCCTCGTGAAAAGCAGAGAGAGAGAGACAGGAAGACGCGGCGGCGGAAGGAGAGAAACGGGCAATCCTTCGTACGATTTTTACGACTCATTCGTGGAGATAGACCAGGAACGGTCGGATAAGGTATACAGGTTACGTACAGTAATCTCTCACACACCCGAGTTTGAAATTCTGACCTCACGTGTCAACTATGATCTACTCTCTCCTTTCGTGAAATATCGTAATCTTATGTGGAATATATATCTTAGTGAAAACGTTTGTCAAGTGACGTGGTCATGACGTTCGTCAATTTCCCGTTACAATTTTCATTTTTTTTATTTATTAATCTGTATAAAAGTATAAAATTCACAGCATGTTTCGACTTAACTTTATTTATGCTAACATGCGTTTATTTTGTTTTTCTATATTTAAAGAAAATGTAATGGTTCATTTATTTCACGGCTGAAGAGGAATAAATTAAGTCGAAACGTACCGTGAATTTTGTACTTTTATATAAATGAATAAATAATTCGTTTTTACCTTTATTTGCCGTTGTCCATTGCTTTTGTATACCTAGATACGAACTGTAAGAAAAATAATTTTTTATGTGCTATTTTATTTATTTTAGTTGGACAGAGATTCCTTTGTAACTTTTTTTTTATGCGGCACGTTAGACATTGACTGAATGACTAATACAAGATAAGAGTTAATATTTAAGACGGAAGTGTCGGATTTCCTCGAATTTTACCTATTCAACCTGCCTATTCAACCGGCAGATATACAACTTTGGGTTTTCTTCGATCCTCTTTCGCATTCTCTGTTTTCACACTAATCGCCGAGTGAAAAGGGAAACTTTCTTACATTTTCTAGATAATCGCGCGACTAACGACCGAGAACGCAGTTAGGCTCGTTTGCATTAATGAAGAGTGCCGACAAGCAAGTGCCTGCGTTCCGATTTCTTCGGCCACTGTGTCAGTCACATCGATCGGCGTATAATAGGGGGATTTAATCTGAATTAATGTCATCATTTAATAGAAGTTAATACTCATTTTTTTTTTTTAGTGCAGCTTCTTTTTCGAGGAGGGGCGGGAGAGAGTAGCCCGTGCATGCGCATAGAAACGTGTGCACCGTATGCACCTCGACACACCCCATGTGCATCGCGGTTATTTTCAAAAGCCCTCCGATCCGGCTGGCCGCAGAAATGATGGCAAAATGAAGCGTTTCCGGCCGTGAAAGCAGAAACTTCGTTCGGGAGAAAGGGTCGGTTACGCGAATATTATTACGCGCGTGTTTTCGTCTGCGCGAACGCCGAATATTTGGTTACGTGACCCGACTGTCCGAAATCCGGTCTCTCTCTTTCTCATGGCTTTATTTACGGGAACGCGTCAGTCCATTCGTCTGTCCGTCTGTCCTCTCGTCGCTTCGTTCTTTCCAGTTCAATTTGCGAGCGAAGATGTCGAAACTTCCCGCGCTTTCTCCACCGAATCTTATGTACAGGCCGACCTGCTTCTTCTCTTCAAAGATGAAGTCTCTCGCTTTAATATTTGTCTCGCTACCGGTACGTGAAACTTAATCTTGCGATACTCGATTAATTATCCAGTCGTAATTTATTTTAAAATATTTTTGAAATATTTTTCCTACTAAAATCAAAGTAAGGTGATAGCCGTCCAAAAATTAAAATTACAGGGTTCACTAAATTTCGATAGAGCATAATCTTAATTTAATTACTAATGGAGGGAAGTAACGAGATAGTTCTCTGGTTATTAGCCAGTCACTTGCAGTCTTTTATTACAGTCAGATAATGTATAATAATAGCGTGACAGAAAATTACGTTGGGCTTTCGAGAGCAGTTTTCAGGATCATCGTGCATACGCGGCCGATTTCGAGACGCAACAGCGGCCTGAAATTTGTTTTTTCACCGCAGGCTCCGGCTCTTCTCTCGTATCTCGCACAAAAAGATCGACCGAACGCGCAATGCCGTGGCACATTTCGAGAATGGAAGTCCCTCGGAAGAAAAAACGAGAAATTGCTCGGCGGAGCGATGGCCAGGCCAGGGTGGCGTAGTGGTGGTGATGGTGGTGCCGGTACTGCTGGTGCCGCTGCGCCGGTGTCGGTGGTGATGATGGTGGTGGTGGTGGTGGTGGTGGTTGTTGATGCCTTTGTTGGTCTCCGAAGCAGCTGCCGACCCACACCGGGCCTTTCCGTTCTCATGCTCGAAACTCGATCGACACTCGACCCGCGGGAACAAGCGAGAAAGATAGAGAAAGAAAGGAACACGATAGGCAGGTCGAAGAGGAAACGCTGGTCGCACGCGGCGATGAGAGAGATCGAGATCGAGAGAGTAGTGCAGTAAGAGAGATTAAGAGGGAAAGATATGTAGAGACAGAAGGAGAAACATCGGAGAAACTGCCGACATGAATTTCTTTGAGAACCGCTGTGAATTTCGACGTGTTGCCTCCGTCTAGCAGATGTTTATGGCGCATTGCCTGAAATGAGCGGTTTTTCTCGTTTTCTATTTATTTTGTCTGCCATGTGTGCGCGGATTACCCTCCGGACTTACCGACCGGAGGTCCTCTCTCGTCTACCGAACTTCCCTCTGGGATCCTTGATCAAGATGAAATTTTCTTCTCGTTGAGCTCTCTTGCGAGAAAACTGTTGAAATTGTCTCTCGAGTGGCTTGGAACGTTTTATAAAATATTTTTCAATTCTGACTACAATTCAATAGAATTGTTATATCATAACACGATTATTAAAATTGTCACCGATACCTTTGGTGTATTAATGACAGTTACGATAAGTACTTTGTACTGATTTAACAATAATATAAAACGATTATCGGAATTTATGCGGAACGATGCGATAAAGAAATTTTATTGCCGTTAATTATGCAATCCGTATAATGTAATTGCCATCGTTGAGGATTTGATCGACGCGAATGCGTCACGTGAGGCATTCGGTGTATATTTCGGGTGTAGGGTGTGGTTATTCATATACAGGGTTGCGTGTTTACACGCAAAATATAATAATCTATATGCATGTGTATATAATGTAAACTGTGTTTTACGTGTTATGGACCATTGAAGCCTATGTTCCTTGTGTTTATCCTGGACTACACTTCTAGCTTGCTCGTATATTTTCATTTGTCAATATTAAAGTCAGGTATATTAACATTCATAAAGCTTAATTACTTCTTTCTATATTGCTTTATTCAATTTGTAATAATTTACATATTTTACCTCGCTCATATAAGGTCCGTTTTCTGCTTGCTGAATTAATGTATACTTTTGGAAATTAAAGTGAAATAGATACATGTTCGATATTTGGCGAAAGCGAGAAAGAATTTTAATACGTTTTAATGCAGGAATTAAAAAAAAACAGACTTATTGTTTATACGTGAATATTCCATGTAAAAACGTGATCTTGAAGTATATGGTCCTAGTCAGTCATGCATAAAATACGAACGTTTCTGGTAATCACTTTTTTTTTTGTATAAAAACGAATTCTTTTAGATTTTGAATTGAATTATACTGGACGTGACTTTTATTACATTCCCGTTCCGAATAACATTTCGCTAATACGGGTTAAACTACACGTCCGTAGGTCAGATGACTATCAGTGCACATTTATCATCCTCCAGTAATTTGGAAACGGGAGAATTCAACCTTTAATAACCGCGGATCTCTTAACCCGCGTGCTTTTCACGAAGAACCTCGGTCCAGACAATTCCCGAGTTCTTGACACCGCAAAGACGAATTTGCATTCCCTACGAGATGATAATGAAAGATCGGTCTCGCTTCTCCCAATCCAACCTGCGGTGAATAGCGAACTGTTAACGCTAATTAATGACCGGAAAGTTTGTGAATCGGTCCCACCGCGATAATGTAAACTCCGTCCGCCGGTGTCGTCGATCAATTTCTACCGTGGCCGATACGGTGTCCTGCGGGAGACAGGATAGGATAGAATTTCGGCCCACGAGATGTATGCGTGTGCCTCATCGGAAGCGGAGGACGATGTCTTTGTTTGTTGGGCGCTGGCAGTATTCGAGGATACACGAGGAATATCGAATATCTGAGAGAGCGACGAACACACGACCGGCCGGTTGCCGCAAGAGACTTTGCCTAAGAACCTTCTTCGCTTTTCTGCCCTCTGCCGTCTCGTCCTGCCTCCTCCTTAAATGCTCCTGCCGGGCTCCTCCTTTGTCAGACCTCGGTCTCGGTCTCTGCGTTTCCTTTTCCTCTCTTTATCACGCAGGACATATAGCTTGCATCCAGGACGGTGCACCCGCGGCGTTGCATATCGTCTCTGCGCAGTTCTACGGCACTCGGGGCCCGGTATAATTTTACGATTCAAAAATACGCGTAACGAAGTAATTCTGAGCTATCAGGACGCATCTTTCAATAAGAGTATCTCGTAGGCTCAGTATAGGCTCAGTTTTTCAATTATCTGATTAATTAGTGATTTAGATTTAACCTCAACGTTCAACTTGATAATGTAAAAATTTTTCTAGCTGTAGTTAATCACTAAACTTATAGTTTTGTAGTGGTAACTTCAAAAGTTATTTATTATAAAACTGTCACGGATAGAAAAATGCTAGTCTTACATTATTATCACGTCGAGCATAATAAATAAATCGTAAAATAAAAAAAATCGAGCCATCGTGAGTTTGCGTGCAACTAGAATATAATTTGAAAAGATATTTCGAGATTGAGAAAAATAATAAAATTATTAATTTCTGTTTACATTGTGTTATATTTTCAATATAGAGAGAAAGAGGTGCAAAGCATTTTTCCAAAGTTAGTTCCATCTCACATTCTTTAAACGCTATATATAGTTACTAGTGATGACCACCGTGTTTGAACGCGGTATTAAGGCGACGATTTTTTTACAATTTGTCGCAACTTACGGCTCGCGTCGGCGCAAAAACTGTGAAAAACAAAGTTCGGAGCTGCTGTTCGTGCACCGCGTGTGTGCGCGGGAACGGGTTTCGACACAGTTCGTGTGTGAAAAAAAAAAAATTGTCATTTGAGCGTAAAGGTACCTCTTTCCTTTTTCACAACGGTGCACATCCTCTCTGTGCGATGCGGCACGCACGAGTATCCGATTATTCCGAAGACCGAGCGTACCAAGAGGAAGTGGTTCGCATAACCCACCCACTTCTGTCTCTCTTTCCTTCTCTCTCGTATGCAAGCGCATGTACACACGACTCCACGATGAAGGCGTGAATGTATTATGCACGGACGCGCGGGCGGTCGAGTCTCTCTCGCTCCATTTGGCCAATCCGCATCCCGTGTACTCTGCTCGCAACAATGCGCTCGACGTGGCACTTCCGTCCGGACGAGGAAAGCATCGAGAGCCTCTGTAGAGCCTCGTTCCTCCGAGGCTCCGTTTAACGCGCCAACAGCTGCGCTCAATAAGCTCGGAGAAAAATTATCTCTTTCGATAAAGATATCACTTTCTTACGCACTGATTACATTAGACTGCAACGATGCATTTCTCTTCTCTCTCTCATTTTTCGTTAAAATAAATAATATTGAACAAAGTATCTTTTAATTTCGAAATTTGAATACGCAACAATTAGGAAATGAAAGTCCTTATGCCCATTTCTACCGATGTAGATTAATTTTAATTTCGGTTTAATTTATTCTTCACCTTTTTCTAATTTCTAGAGGTAGAGAGGAAGAGAGATAAATAGGTAGATAAAAGCGTTTATTATATTGTTCTCGGGCAAGCCCTCTAAGAACATTTAGCAGATGTGTAAAATTACAAGGAGAGAGAGGCGAATTAAAATAAAAGTAATATACGAATAAAAATGATATACAATAAATAATAGAGAATGCGAGTAATGAGCGAATCAAAAATATACGTATAGTACGAGGAAAAATAAAATATAATAATAAAAATAATAAGATAATACAAGACAAGATTAGATAAAAGAAAATGAAAATGACAGAGAAAAAAAATGAGAGCGGTGGAGAGTTGGTTGAACCGAGATTCAAATTAAGCTACATTGGTAGAAACGGGTCATTAAACGGTCAAGCTGGATCTTTAGTTAATCTTTAAATAATTTGATGTAAATTTATACATATCCAATTCTGCGCACCGAATTTAATTTTCATCGATCTTGAAACGCGCGATCTTAATAGAATTAGAGTAGTAATATTACAAACTAAATTGATAAGCAATTTAATAGTATTGATGCTCATAAATATTTTAGAACGAATTAATAATGTGATGCTAATTATGTATCTTAAAAATTGTAAGTAATTTTATTGCAAAAAATCGTTAGAATGAATTAATACATTATAATGAATTAACATAATTCGCTAATTTATCGTCTCTCTCTATATATATATATATATATATATATATATATATATATATATATATATATATATATACACATATATTACATCGATTATTTTAAATCTTGATTTAAATCTGCATGTTAAACACGGATACACTATAAACGCGCGGTGAGAAAATATCGACGAGTAGTACGTCGACGAATGCGCGTATTTTCGTGTCGCGAGCGCATTTTTTTCCGGCTCAAGGGAAAACCTCGACCTCGCTCGCCATCAGCCGACCTTTCTTTCTCCATCCTGGTTAAGAATCAAGTACAAATGTCGACCAAGCGGAGTACGTAAGAGAGCCTTCATATAGTACGTCGAACTGTGACGTAGTCGGCGATGCGTGTCCTAGGTCAAGATTCAAGACTGTCTACTGTGTTGGCCAACCGCTTCTTTCTAGCCGAAGCCAGGGCTTCATCCTTTCGCTGTTTGGCTCGGTTTAGCTCGATTCTCGACCGTGCGTATGCGTGCGCAGCGAACATGCGCGCATTCTCGTGCACGCTACTCCGCGTGCGTGCGTTGTGTGTGTGTGTGTGTGCATTCGTGCGCCTGCAATGAGGAGCGAGACCCTCCCGCACACATTCGCTGCACACTATTCGTCTCTCTCACTTTTTCCCGGCTATACGCCTATGTTCTGCGTTCTCTCCTCTTCCCTCTTGTAGCTCACGCGTCTTCCCACTCACAATCCGGTCGGTCCCCGTCGCACAGTCATCCGTTCACTCTCGATCTCAAGATGAGGCCAATCGACTGTCCCAAACTTTTTTTCCCCTCGACGCGCGCCGTCCTAGTAATGAAATCATACGTCGCGGGCAGCGACGTGAAATCGAATCAATTTTCGAAGGTCGGCGCGCAAAAGCAAGCTCGTTTAAGCTTACTTACAGTTTATTTTGTATAATTTACGGTTTTATTTATTTCATTAAGAGTAATAAAATATTTTTCAAATAGGTACATACATATGTTATGAGATGACTCGTAACATGGTCCTGAATTGGTATTTATGGTATTTATGGTTTTTAATTAATAAAAGTAAATGCTTGGCACCGAGAGGAGAACGTGCGTTGCTAAGCATTTAGATGAGGTCACCGAAAAGACCCTTTGTCCGTAAATATCGCGAGAAAGCTGTCGTCGACACTCGTGTGCGTGACACGTGCTGCGTGGCGGCTACGTTAGGCTACGTTAGGCTACGTTTGTCAGCTTTAAGGCTTTTGTCACTGTTACGCAATCGCAAAAATCGCGGAAAGGGAAAGCGACAACGACGATGGCGGCGGCGACGTCGGCATTCTGGCCGCTCTAATGAGAGATGCACAGCCCTCGGCGATTCGAGAGAGAATGATGTGAGAGAAGGTGACGAAAACAAATTTTGTGGCACTGACCCACTTCCCCTCGCGCACTGTACGCCTTTTTTTTTTTTTATTCACTGCAGATAGACGAATCTTTCATTACGCCTTCACACGAAAAAGTAGTCGGTAATAAGTTATTCGTTCAACCTTCTAGCGATGAATACTGTAGCAAGTACCATTTATGCTGCCGTAAACATCGAGCAAATTTGTAAATTATGTTTCGGAGTTGTGTACAAACATGATCGTGCTAGCTTATATATTATTTGGTAATTAATTTGCGCGCTTTTTTTCCGAGTAATTTCTCGATGAAAGTGCCAGTTGGAGTGTATCCTGATAAAAAAGATAGTGTCTCGGGTTAATTGATCGATTAAAAAGTAATCTGTAATCATTAATCATAATTGCGCAATTATTACTAGTGTGATTACGGCTTAAAGCAATAACGTCGATTTGCTTACATTTTTTTGTGTGTGTCATAGCTCTTATCCTCACGTCGTGAGGCGATTCGAGTTTATCATCGCGTGTCCGACGACGTGCGACGTGTGTCTTTCCATATTATTAGACGATTCATAAGTGCAACAGTCATGCATAATTCCTTCCTCAGCTTTTTTCGCGTGTCTCGCCGATGACGACGACGACGACGACGACGACGACGACGATGACGATTTGGTTGCGTAGCAGCAGTAACGGCCGCCGCGTACATACGCACATGTATATACAATATTATGCGATAAGCGCGACTGTAAAGCCGAGCCTCGTGTTCCAATTATTCAGAGAGAAACTTTCGCTCCCGCGGTATTATTGGGACATGTAACGCGATCGGTATTAAGTTGCCTTTACGCTCGACATAACATTTTGTTCTCCCGACGTCTGTTGCGCGAGTCCGCGCGCGAAAAATGAGCAATCCGCTCTTATTGCTCTTTTTTTTTTATATACGACAATTTATTATTCGAGCGGAACTTTGCGAAGATTACTGCAATGTGTGCACGGAGAAAAAAAATAATATGTAATAAAAGTTACAATTGTAAATAAATTTTGTGGAATGACAGGTCCATGGAGAAGCAGACGCGCCCACTTACATAAAATTTACTTTGTTTTTCTGGTCAATGAGTGATTGTCGTATAGAAATATTGTACTTTTTACATTTCGTAAAGTAAATTTTGAACGTTGTGTTTATTTACGTATGAAAATAGTACACCGAGGAAAATGGTTCGGTTGAAAATACACAAACTAGAAAATTTTCTGATTAAATCTACTAAAATTCTAGTTGAAATAATCAGAATTATGATTGATATAATCAGAATCTTCTAGTTGTCTATTTTCAGCTAAACATTTTTCTCAGTATATGGTTTGCTTTACTTTAAGATGATAATTATTTGACTAGATACTTTAATAATGTACTTTTTACCTTACATCTTCGATATTTTTTTCATCAAATAAAAGTGTAAGTTCGATAAAAATAGCGAGAATATTTTTACTAGTCTCGTAAGGACAAAAAATTACACATTTTTTTTCTCCACGCATATAAAAAAAAAAGAAGATCCCGTTGGTTCTGAATATCGGTCGTCTCGATCGCTAATCGCTAAGTGTTCCTAACGAATGGTGTTCGCAGACATCGTCGTTCATTAACTTAGAGATGATGCCAGAAAAAAATGTTAACCCCGATTCATCGTTAATTGTTAGTGAGACACTAACGACATTAGACATATTGCACTCGTAGTTGCGCCACGTGTTTCACAGTACACGTGTCTCGACAATTAGATCGTCTATGGGTCGAGAAAGAAAGAGAAATATTATTAGAATTTAAATTTTAATACTTTTCCTATAGTCTCATGAATGGAATTAAAATGGAGCACACAACGTACAATAACGGTGTGCAATGAGAACCGAAATTTGTTAGAAAGATCACGTAAAGGCAACGAAATTACGTGAAGCGGATTAATGACGGTATTCTATAAAGATTCATGATTTGAACCGCGCAAAATACATTAACAGAACATTCCTTTTACGGGAAAGAGATTTAGATTGAACAATAGCTTTTTATTTCTCTGTCTTTCTTTGTTCATATAATTCCGCAAAGTGAGATTGAACAACCTGATGAAGAAGTATTTACGTAAACGGCAATATCGGGAATCTTTCCACTCCCTGTGAGTATCCCAATGATATTTCGCCCGGGCGAGCCGACGTCGGTGACCTCAAACTCGATTGGCGGCGAGGAATCGAGAGAAATATCGTGTCGAAATTAACAAACCGCTTTTTCTCAGAACGAAGATCAGAAACGAAATCTGCTTTTTTTTATGCGGCCGATCTATCCGACAGTTTACCGAAAAACGTGAGAGAAACAGAGATCGTGCGAGAGAGGAAAATGATAACGGGGCATCTAATAGTTTGCGATTTGGCGACGCTCGATCCTCGTAGACAACAAAGAGTTCGGCGACGGAGGAGGAGGTGGAGGGAAGGGTTCTCAACCTCCAAAGCGTGCGTCGGTCGCGGCCCGTGGACCTCGCATACTCGTTCCTTTGTCCGGCCTCTTTTGAAGAACCGCCGCGAAGGAGAGCAGCTCGCCTTGAGACAAAGCGCACGCACCTACCGACGCAAAAGCACGTGTGTGGTGCGCTACCTTACTACCCTCTCTGCCCCTCTACCCCCGCGTGCCACCTTGTCTCGAATGTCTCTCCTCCTCTTCATCTCGCTTCGCTGTCTCTCTTCTCTCTTTCCTCTTACTCTCTCTATTATTATGTTTTTGCGATTTATTTGTGTCTGCATCGCGGCCGATTTTCAATGTTTTTTTTTCTTTTCCCTCCCGCCTACCTTTCTCCGCCTTCTTTTTCGAGGAAGGAGTCGTCGGCCTCGCGTATCGTGCCCTCCCGCGCACAACGAATTCGCAGGTGCATCGGGCTTCGTAAACTTTACTCTTTCAAGGAAGAAAAAGGAGAGAGAGATAACAGCGTCGCACCTGACACGCGTGCCCGTCTTTTATCAACGTCACTCGCGCCGGAAAGCAGCGCACCAGTTAATCGGTCGCGTTAAGAGACAAGGTGTACGAACGCACGTGCCGCCGCTTCCTTCGGACAACGCGGGCAGAGACAGGTGCTCCCGATGTAATTAAGCCGATGACCTGGCCCAGGTTTGTCGTCCTGCAACGCCGCGGCGCGTTTCGCGTTCCAACGCGCCCGAAATATTTTATTTCGTCTTTTTTTTTTTTAACTTGTGTCTTCGATTCGTCGCGTTCTTGCACGAATCGTGAACGAAATGATTATAATTTCAAATTTCTACGTAGCAAACATGTGAGAATGATTTTCTTCGAAAGTCGGTAGGCGACAATAGGCGTTAGGTACATTCTTGCGCGCGTGTTTGCAGCACCGAAGACTAAACTCGAGATTTTTATCTGAGTTTTGAGAACCGTTACCATTCGCGCCGTGTTCCTACACTTCGAAAGAGAAAGCGACGGATAGAACGGTTGTTAGGTACGTTTGCCCTCCACAGGTAGCCGTTGAAAGTGGTGCACGTCCTTCCGTTGTGCCAGGGCGATTTTTGGTATTATCGTGTGCCGAGGGTATATCCCGTGTCCTTCCGGACCTGACCTCGTCCTCACGGCCTGTCGGCGTTATAATACCTGTCTTTCAATGAAAGGAGTTGTTATATACCTGCGTTTCACGAAGAGCTCCTCACCCTTCGTGCAGAAACATTTTGAACGATAATGGCCCGTGTCTAACAGCCGCGGCAAGCAAAAAGTACTTTGACGGAATTTTCCAGCCCATAGCTGCTCTCCCGCCGCTCTTTTCGTTCACTCTATTGATCTATCTCTATTGATCTCCGTAAAATCTTCTTATATGGTAAATCTTCTTCATTGTTCTCGTCATTTCCTCTCTAGATAGGATTCTAACGATCCCAGAACATTTTAACATTTTCAATGGGTCAAAAAAATTTTGGGAAACAAATATCTATAGGTATATGATTTTAAATATATTATGGACATATTTTTGAAGCAGAAGTAAGAAATGAAGAAGATATACTTCCTTTCTCATACTTCCGTATTTCGAATAGAGAAGATTCGCGATAATATTGTCGACAAACACAGGACATGCAGGCAGATCACGCAGTACATTACGGGGTAAAACCTCCAATAGGCGAGACGACATCGTCAGACTGTGGCACTTCCTGCCGATGACGGAGGAGGCTTAGAAAGTACGAGGGGAGAAAAAAATTGGATGGCGTATTCGCCGTGACGAGCAGACTGCCACGGTGGCGGCCATTGGCTGCGCTAGACGAAGAAACGGAAGGTGCCCAGATCGTGCCTCGCATCCGAAAGCTCGTCGGGCTCGTGCCTTCTACCGTTCCTTCTCGGTCGAGTAACCATTTCCGAGAATTTCCATCGATTGATTTACAAGAAAGCGCCTTTTAGTTCTCCCGCGTCTGTTCGCGTCTGGTAATCTAACGCTCTTTTAAATATCCAATCAGAAATTTTTAATTTCCTGAAAATGAAATTCAGTACGGAGTGAAGATCCTCCAATAAGAGTCTGGACACGAGCCGCGCAATTTGTATGCAGGATAGTAGTTTTAACAAAACTCTGCGAGAGAGAAGAATATTTCCTTCTCTCTTTTTCTTATTCTCTTCTGTCTTTTCTCTCTCTCTCTCTCTCTCTCTCTCTCTCTCTCTCTCTCTGGAATTGTTAAAACATGGACTAATCAAAAATAGCTTTCTCATGTTCAAACTCTATTAAACGAGGATCTGTAGGGGAGGTGTGAAGAGGACATCTGGTGTAGAATGGCGAAACAGTTTTATCGGAACGCGGCTTCTTTTATGCGAACGAGTAGACTCCCTTGTTTTTTACAGCATATCTTTATGTCACATCTATTTATCCTAAGAATGCGTTGCATTTCGAGCTGGCTAACAAGCTGCCAACTCAACGTAGATTACATGTCTCTTCATTCACATCTAACCAGCGTGGGTGGTACGAAAAAGACGTCAGTTGGTAGGAAAGAAAGCGAAAATCCGACCTGGTCGTCCAACCAACCAACCGGTCGGCCTGCCGGCCTCATTCGTGCTGCCTTATCTCATTCAAACAATCCTACTATCAGAAGTCTCCCGAGTTCGCATATCGCGTTCTGCAACCAGTTTGTCGCTTCGTCACTTATTCTCGCCGTTCTCTACGACGCGTGTTCTCTACTTTTCGTCGCCGACGTTCGCGTCGTTGAGCACCACTGAAGCCTCGAATCGTTGAACCACGGAGTGGTTCAGTGGCTCCAAGGCCGGCGGAAACCACGGGTGGGATGTGCGGGGCAGAACGGCCCTTCTTCGACTGGAATCGTTTCTCTCTCCCATACAGCGGCATGAGCGCGCCTTCCTTCGTCGACCTCTGCTTCGTCGTGGTAGCCTTCGTGGTCTCGCAAAGAACGAAGAAGCAGAATAAGACAACCATGGTGACGAAGACAAGGAGGTGGATGATACAGGGAGGAGGAAGACGAGGATGAAGACGAACAAGTACTCGGATTGGCTCTCGTGGGCGACAAAAATGCGCTGCAGTGCGTGCGCTGCCCCGTCGTCGCCTCGTCTCGACGCCCGGCGTCGATGCGCCGTCTTGTTCTCGAATCGTTCGCGGAAAGTGCAACGCGCCCTGCCCGGCGTGTCTATGACCTTTTTGCCGGATGACCGCAACCGAACTTGCAACGTATATCATGCCAACGTATTATACCGATAACAAAGTAATCTTTCATTAATGAAACATGCTATGTAATTAATCGATTATTTAATTATTCGGACGGTGTTTAATGACAACTTTAATTATTCGAGAGACATGTATCGTTTATAAATATTGTATTATGTCCTTTAGTTAGGAACTTTCGATAACATGATGTCGTTCACATGTTATGCTGACATTTTCATTGTTTCAATGTCAAAGTCTCAAGACAATGTCTCGGTTCACTTCATGGGAGATGGATTGCGTTATGGATGCAAATAGAGTTGTCCGTGTAAAGAACTCTGTTGGAGCGATTAGAGGTTCAACTAGACGTAATGGGTTGAGCATGATTTGCGTTTTACATTGCGATATTGATGCGAGTCATTCGAAAGTTATATCGCACGGTTATATTGCTCTTCATTTGCAGCGAGCCGTGTTTCTTTGTACATTCACGTATATATACTACTCGGGATGAGAGAACGATACGGACGTGCGAGCCATCGTTGGTGCGCCGGCCGAGTCCAGCCTGTTTAGTGCTCCTACCACCTCCATCGAAACCTCCATCTCTCGAAACGACCCAGACCCATTTTAGGAATGAAATTTGCGAGATTGTCGAGCCCACCCCGCCGACTGCACCAGTTTCGACGAGCAGAATTCGCGGAATTCTAAAGACGACGCATGGCACGGCCGGTCGTAATTCCTCTCAGGAATCTCGCAAGACTGATAAGGACATGGTCGGATTTCGCTCGTCATGGTTGCCGCAAAATCAGAAATCACATGGAAATCAGGGAAATGTCGGGGAACTTGACAAAATTTTCTGCAAAATTAAAATTTTTGGCTTTAAAGAACGCTTCAACGTACGTACATCGCACCTATGCAGTTTTTAAATACTATGAACTTAACAATTAAATACAAACAGTATTAGCAATATTAGTAGTAATTTATATTGCTATGTTAAATTGCTTTTAGCAACAAAATATTTGACGATTTCCAAATCAGGACGAAACTACAGAAAGATTGAAAATATTATTGCAAGCATTAGAGAAAATCTGAAATTTTGTCTGGAAGTCAGGGAAAAGGGATTTTGTCTGGAAGTCAGGGAATTTTAGGATGAGAGAGGAATTTGTAATAACCTTACTCGTTGATCTCGAGATACTTTGGACGCGACGTCATCCACCTGTAACGAGATGTTACCCATGTATCCTGTGAGAGAAACGATTTAATACCGTCGTTTTCGATTTTCGCGCATGACGCGATATCTTGTTCCACGGAATTATCGCGAATCGCCGAGAATCCCGGGATTTACGCGGGATTCAACGTTCCCCGGCATATCAATAGCTGTGATTAATTTCAGTTTATGTGCACTCGACACAGAGATCGCCGTTGACCGAGAATGGATGCGCGCGCGCGCGCGCACCATTCTCGTTGACAAGTTGAAAGCGGTTTGATTTAAGTCGAAAGCGATTACGAACGTTAGGCACGCAATTAGAAATCGTTGCGTTGGCCAACGCGTCTTATTACTGAACACCTTTAACTCAAGTATTGTGCAACTCGTTCGACGACACACGTCACTCCTAACACTTTTTACCTACGCACAGGATTGGTGAAATCGAATTTGAATTTTATATCCTGTCCCCATTTTTTCAGTTCAAGGATCCTTCGAGCGAAATAGTTTAAATGTCAAAAATTTCCTTGTCGTAATCCTTCTCGCCCGAGGGATTTACGAGAATTATTGTATCATCGTTACAACCATCGTTACAAATTTCGCGAGGAGATTAACCACGTTTTAAGCTCGCCTGTCGCTCGGTATTTTTGGACAATCTATTTCCTTCCATTTGATCCTTTGCCGTGAGGCTCCAGGAGGTTTTACGCGTGTTCTGTCACAGAAATGTGTTGTTATCTCGCTGGTGGTCCGCGAGAAAAATGATACGATAATTGGGATCGATGCAGCTGTGGATGTTCGTCGATCGCGATCAATCAATCGAATCATCGAATGTCAAAGTATGAAGCTATAAACTAGTCAAAGTCTCTGAATCTTCTAGAAACGACTCACACATCGTTACTTTTCGTATCATGATTTCCTGTTTACTTTTCGCGTATTGATATTCTCGTACGTTAAATATTTGACTTGCGTTTCGATCGCGATGATCGTAAGATTACGTAGCTATCGATAGCATTCTTGAGGAAAGATTTCAAGTTAATTTAGTTGTGCAGGTAACGCGTGACAATATTTGCGACTTTGTTACGTACGGTGATCGGTCTACCTATCTCTTTCTCTCTTTCTATATCGTAGATAAACTATCGATCAACGTCTTTATGCGAACAGTCAGCTTGTTCTGCTCGGTGACGCGAGGAGACAATCGATAGCCGCGATATAAATATATCGAGGCAGTAGACCACGTAGTAACAATTATTTTTACGTCGTAAAGATGCAGCTGTAAAAGTGGCTCGTGATGTGGCTCTCCTATCTTCTTTATACTAGAGTTCCTCAAAGTAAGAGTTAGGACATCGGCCGCCATTAATAGAGAACGTAACGGAAATATCTCTCTATGGCACGTGAAAGATTAATACATATTATCTACAAATATTACTTTAAAAATAATTACTATAGGGAGAGAACGGTTTTGTTGAAATATCTAAAAATTTCGCTAGATACAGATCTAAAAATAAATTTTGTCGGATCATCAAAATAATTATGCATGTTTAAACTTCTTACTGGGGGCTAAGAATAATTACTACAGAGAAAGAATGATTTTTGGCTGAAATATTTAAAAATTTCGTTAAATACTTTTCGTTAGAAACTAAATTTTGGATTATATAACTAAAAATAAATTTTGGATTATCAAAATAATTATGAAAATTTTTTACTGAAGGCTAGAATACCAAGATTTTTTGCGATATTGCTCATCATGCTTGAGTTTCCTACATAATTATTTTCATGATCCGACAGAATTATTTTCAGATCTACAACTAGCTAAATTTTTGATACTTCAGCAAAATCATTCTTTTTGCGTACGGTCTACTTCTATCAGATATAGATTAACTTTAATTCACTCTTTATCTTTTTCTAATTCTTAGAACTAGATAAAAAGTAAGTAAGTTCTATCACCGTATTTATTTGAAGATTAATCTACGTTGATAGAAATGCACAGATGAAAAGACATGATTTAATCTTACGTTGACATTCTGTGTGTTTCGTTTGCGTCGCTTCTTTCCTATTAAGCGGACAAATAAAAAATCATCGCTCGGTATTCTGACTCTTGAGGAACTACTTTATATCCAGATATCGATTTCCCTGGCAGCGTGTAAATGCAAGGAACCATGCAAGTTACAGGCGCGTATTTACGCTTTCGCGACCGCTCGCCGGATTTCGCAATAAATTCAAGGATATGGCTCTTCAAGGCTTCGTCTGCTCGATGTCTGGCCTGGCCAATTCGCGATATACATGTGTCAGTGTCGCGGGCCATATAATGATTGAGAGAAGATGACCACTCAGAAGAAGTTCTTCGTTTAAATTGATTTACGAGTCGTTATTATATACGATTAGCGGAGTATAAATAAAAACTGACGTACATGGAGATACATATTTAATAAAACAATAACATATGTATCATGTTTGTGTTTAAAAATAAATCACGTCGGTACGTTCCAAGAAAACATTTAAATTCATTTATCGATAGCATATCAAGTAATGATACACTGTGCACTTGAGATTTTAGTTGACGATGTTTACCGTACCCCTCGACATTTCGATGCAGACGAAACCAAGTGCTCGTGAATTTTCATCATCCGTGTGGTATCTGACATCATATTATTTCTCGCCGGTCGTAGAACTTTGCAATGTGTATCGTAGCGCGCAGGATAAAGAAAACGACGTCGCATTGGGGACCAGACGTCATCGTCGAGGCATGCACTCGCCTCGGACCACCGCAGCTGTACTTCGCTGTGGTTCGCCGGAAAAATCGCGCATGCACGCGTACTGATTGCGGTTTTCACGTACGAGCGTGATATATAAGGAGCTGTTATTTCGAATTAACAATTTTCCTCGAAAAAAAAAAATAGAACAGCCATTTGGCGATTCCTAGATGCACTTACTTTTTTAGTTATTGTATATTAAAAAAGAACTAAATTTTAATAAATATTTACTAAATGTAAATATATATTTATTTGATATCAAAATCATTAATTTGAGTTAATTATTATTTTTTATTGAAATAGTTATTTATTGTAAATATAATATTTACTTAATGGCTATTTAAAGAGATATATATAAGATTCAGTAAATTTTTTTAGTGTACTTATTTCTAATAATTCGCGTATGATTAGCGTGTAGCGTAAATCTCAATTATCACGCTGTAAAAAGTGCAGTGTTTAAAAATTGTTGTTTACGTTTAAAATATCTTTGGAAGACAAACGTTTAATAATGTAAGATATTTCAATTTTAAACGTTTTCATATTTTAAATCCAAACACATAGAGTTTTATTTATTGAAGAAGTTTGTTTATTGAAAAGATAAAACTGAAACAGAGAACTGAAACACTTTAAAAAACGGAGACAAGAATAAACATTTTAATATCTTAAAATTAACACGTTTTTTTATGTACAAATCTCGTGAGATAATGAACACAATGGAAATACACAGAAAGAATGATTTAGCCGAAATATTAAAAAATTTAACTATATGGGTACAGATTTAAAAATAATTTTATTCGATCGTTAAAATAATTACATAAGCTGGTTGCTAAAATATCAGAACTTTTTATAGCATTACTCATCATGTTCAAAATTCTTATGTAATTATTTTGATGATCCAACAAAATTATATATTATATATTTAAATTTGTTGCAAAATTTTTAGATATTTCAGCAAAATCATTCTTTCCGTGTGTCAGTATAAATTTCCCTTTCGGTCGAGAAGCTCGTGTTTAAGAATGAGGACAGCATCACAGCATGTCATGTGAAATCTAGTCGATGTAGTCGAAATATCGATGGTTGTATCTACAATTTCATCAAATTTTTTCAACTTGCTAAATTGTTGGATCGAGTGGCCGAAACAATTTCAGTCAGGTAGCATCGAGTTTCCATTGTGTTTGTTGAGGGATATGGGAGAGCTAATCGAGTGAAGATGTCTCTTTTTATTTTCCATATCTCTTTTTATTTACTTATCTTTTTTTCTTCAACGAGACTTATATAGGAAAAAATTTGAAAAAAATATTTAATCATACTGAAAGAAGAAGTTTATTTAATTTTAAGATATTAAAATGTTTTCTCCTTGTCTCCATTTTTTAAACATTTAAAGATGGTTTTAGTTTTAAACTGTTTCAATAAACAAAACATTACGTGTCCGGATTGAAAACACTATGTATTTTAAATCCAAATACATAGTGTTTTATTTATGGAAAAAGTTTAAAACTAAAACATTTTTAAACATTTTTTGTTTAAGAAATGGAGACAAAAAGAAAACATTTTAATATCTATAAAATTAAACACTTCTTTCTCGTGAAACTTTTATCCCTCCGTAACGGTAAACTATTCTAAGCTTTTACAAAAAAGCGCTGCTCCATGTTTTCTTTGAAAGCTTGTCTTTCAATGGTTGATACTTAGAGCCTGTGTTGGCGAATTTCTTCTTTAGGAAACGTAAACGGTACGGATTGGTCCAGGGACTATTCCAGACAGGTCTCTCTATCCCTGAATAAGTTCCCATGGAAACCATTGGCGTAGCCGGCCGTTAATCTTTTCTGACGTGTCATTGTATGCATCGCACGTGTATGTATCCCATATATATATAATACATCTCGATCGAAGGATGAGAGAAAATGAGCCCTCCGGAAAAATCTACTCTCGTGCCAAGAAATCTCCAAGGTTAGTCAGGGATTCGAAATTATCCGAGAGTCTTTCGCGACTCCATAATCAAGCGCGTTATACACTTAACTCACGCAATACCCCGATATATTCTCCTCTCGTTGACCTGGGTGTCGTCGAAAGGGGTGTCGTCCCGGTAGATAAAACGTGCGCTCCAAGATCGGGCACACGTTTTCTGTTGTGCCCGACTGAATGCGCAACAACTGAATGGGAGGACAATGAAGACGGTGCGCTTATCGCACGTGTGAGATAATGTCTCGCGGCTCGGCTTCGCACCCACCGCGAGCCACGCTCGGTCTGCGTCGCGGATAATCAAATGAATTATTGACCACGAGGCGACGACCGTCGGCCGTTGATCTAATCGGCCGTTTTAATCGCGTCGGACGACGTAAGCGCACAATTGCTACCGAGAATAAAGCGAAAAAGTAACTCGTAAGCGTTTCGATCAAGTATCGCACTGCATCGAATAGATATATACCGTATATATTGTATATTACGTAATGACAGCGCTGGTGTAGTATGGTTGCGGATGATTCACTGTTAGGTCAATATCTCAAGCTGGAAACACCGGTCGGGCCTGTTACATGAGGGCTGTTTCTGTGAGTGATCGATAAGCTACGCGTGTCTCGTCGGCAGTGTGCGTACGTACATACTTACGTGTGTTGTGTATGTACGTTTATATGTGTGCCGTCGTGAGGGATTGTCGATTAGGGTTGGATGACGACAACGAAGAGGGTTAGGACACAGGATGATAACCTCGTTGCGTATACGCGAATAATTAATTCAATTTTTGAACGTTTTCACCATTCCGACAAAGGATTGCGTGTTTCAGACGTGTTTATGTACCAATGTGGATTAACTTTAGTCTTAACTTGATTTAATTTATTTTTTATCTTCTAAGAGAATTAAAAGATAAAGAATAAATTAAAAGGAAATTAAAGGAAATTATTTAATTTACGATAAACATTGGAAATGGGCTTAAGAAAGAAGAGTCGCAAATTTTCTAGCATTTAACAGTACACTATTGACAATGCAAACATAATGATTGATGCCATTAGCGTAAGGTATGTCGGATATATTTCCTTCGAAATAATAATAATCGACGTAAATTCTTTTGCCGATAAGTTGACGAGTTACCGTTATCGCATTTGGAATTATCGGACATCCTCGTCCTTAGTACCATAAATAAAATAATTTTGCAGCGAGACCCGAGCGTGGAAAATAAAGCGACACCGTGTTATCGCGTTGAATAAAAATATTTTCCAATATTTCATTTCTGCCTCCGTTTCTTGTATACATTTTATATTGTGTCATTTTTTTTTATCGCTTGTTTTAAAGTAGGCGAATGTAAGCTTGTTTCTTGGATGAATTGATGAAAAGTAAATACTTTTGTTTTATGTTCATCTTCCTTTGACAACTTTGTTCTCTTATTTTATTGTCGAATCAACGGTTCGTTTACATGGATATAGATAAGAATTTTTTTGTACAACAAATCAAACGATGTGAGAAAAACATATTGCTATTATTATGTCGTCTCGTGCTTCGATCAGATAGCCTGTTTCCCTGCCTTTGCGTGAGTCATAATGATAATGAAAAAGAGAATAATACACACACAGGATATTCCAAAATTCGTGACTCGAAATACTACAGCAAGAATAAATATCGAAAAATTATGTAAAAAGGTTATTTATAAATTTTTATTTTAAGCAATAATTTTCGAGATAATAAGGATTTAAATATGATCAATTATGGGTTATGTTTAGATGGCTACATATCCATAAGTCATGCGTGTAATAGTATTAGTGAACTCTGATAAACGCATTTTAGCGTTTACTTTAATACTTACACTTGGAACTAAATATTAATAAATAATTGTTTGAATGGTACAATATTTATTTATGGAAAATAAATATTTATTAAATAAAATTCAATAATAGATAAAAATTAATAGTTCTTGTATCAAAGTACGTTTATTTAGTAAATATTGAACTGGCACTATTCGAATAAATATTTATTATTAAAAATTTAGTACATTTTTCTTCTCAATGCACAGATGATCATCTAAATGTAACCTATAATTGACAATATTTTGAACTCTTGTATCTCAGAAACTATTTAATTTTTCGAAACTTGCTATAATATTTCGAGTCGTGAATTTTCGGACACTGTGTATATATATATTTTTTTCACTATGTATATATGTATATGTATAATATTCTCGACACTACATCGCGCTTTGCGAGACGTGCGTTCCATGAACGTGCAATGTGCTCGTTCGCTTGAATTCCTGGTGACGTAAAACCCGACGAGCCAGCGCAATATTAATATTCCGCTTGCCACAATATGTGCCGCGATTCGTTATATAAAGACGTCAATTAATGCAGTCTAGCCATTGCCCAATATCGATTCTTTCCACGGGCGGAGAAGGTCGAGAACGAAAAACTCTTCATGGACGACCGCGTCGCGCCGATGAAGCGAAATGATAATAAAAAAGCGTCGCATATCGAAACAGTAAATAGAAACATTTATCTAGATGAATGATAATATACTTTCGTTCATGTGATATCAAAAATACTGATCAAATCAAACATCACAAATACTGATATTAGTTAATACCGTTCGATATCTGGAAAATCTGTTTTGGCAGTGATTAATCATTAAGTAGAGAGTATACAAATACTTATATTACATAATATTAGAATCGAAGCATTGAATATTATCAACAATGAAATTTAGATCATAAAATCAGACCATATCAGTGTTTGATTTTGAAACGTTGAAAGTGTGGAGCGTAGTCGACGATCTTTACCATCTTTGAAGTTTCTGTCATGTCTGAACGCTCGATGAATGGACGTACTATGCGCTCGTGCTCGTAACGCATCCGCGTGGCGTGTGTAACGTTCCCGCGGGACGAGAGAAGGATTGAGAGAGGAGGGAAAAGATACGCGACGCGACGCGACGCGACGCGACGGCGTGGGCCGACCGGCGCGCGTTTTGACATTAAATTGGCTCACCCACGCGTGACTTTCTAACGTAGCCGCGTTTCCCAATTCGCTGCTCTTATCGGCCGGATTGGCACAAATGCGCTTGCTAAATCTCTTTTCGCCTTTATCGGCACGCGTTTCGCATTCTATAAAAATAATTGCTAAACGGAAATGTCATTTCATTCTGTTTTTTTATTGATGTCTGACGAAAGATTCGTTTTTTTTTCTTTTAGAAACAGTTTTATCAGTAAAACGCAAGTCATGATTTTCTTCAAGTTGCTTCTTTGGAAATATGTTGCAAGCTTAATTCCTCTTTTGATTAATTGATTTAGATTTAATAATTAATTGATTGATTTATAAATCAATAAAAAAAAATTATTTAGATGCAGTCGCGAATTGAATTTGCAACTATACTGAATCGTAAATAAGTTTTTTATATTGCAAAGATTCTTCTTGGAATTACATTCTGGAAATTTTTCCTCCAAAATTAAATTTTCCATATTCTATTTTTCGATACACCGCTGTATCTCTGAACAGAGATAAAAAATGAATGAACGATATGTAACGTTCGTTGTTCACGTTATAACGGTTGCCGGAAGATATGTCGGAATACTCCAACGTGTTTTACTATTTGCAATTGTAAATTCATCCAGAGAATCTTTTTCTATCAACTTTGTCCTCTCTTCTTTCATCGTTATGTCTCGCCTCTCGCTTCTTCGTCTTTCAGCGTCGCCATCTCTTTTTCCCGTCCGCCACAACTCGCGATAATCGCTATCGTATTACGTCGAACGTCTCACTGCGTTCATATACGAGACGGGTATTACAAGCGCGAAATTAATTTGCAAAAGCTTTAATTCCTTCTTTCCAATGTTAACTTTGTCGCTTTGCGGTACGGCGTCGCGATTAATCATCGATCTCTCTTTTTCATAAGATTCCTTTCGCTTCTTCCTCGAAGAGATCGCCCGATCTCACGCTGCATAAATTGCGTATCTGACCTTGTTCCTTTAACGAAGTGACCCGACATGTTCTTCGCTTCGCATTCTCATCAAAATAAATTTCGCATTCAGTCGGATAACATTGTCGTGTCAATGTTGCGATCGACCCAGAGAGATGAAGCGCATTTTATGCACGATCGCGTGTCATCTTTGAGTGTACGTACAGTTGGAAATTTTCTTTTAAATTAAATACACTTATCCCAAACAGTCCATTCAAAATTTTTGTGTTAATTTTACACAAGACGAATACATTAGGAAGCAACACAAATATAATGTAAAAAACGTAACAAAGACACAGTTTATAAATAATCATATTCATTTATTAAAATTAATATTCGTGATATATTAAATTAATATGTTTCAATAAACATAACGTTTATAATATGTTAAATTAGCAAATTTTGTTAATTTATCCTAAAAATTTACATTTCCAAAAAATTTTGTTATTTATAATACTTATTTCCTCATAAATGGTGTTATTTTAACACTAACAAATGTTGGATGTCATTTTTCAAAATATTCAAATAACAATCATTATTAATTAATACATTATTAAATTAATGCATCATGTAAAATTAACTAAGTTAAGAACTCAACATAAAATTTTAAAAAGGACTTGAGCAAACCGTTTCTAACACAAATACAAAATGCTTTTAGTGTGATTCTAGAATATTCTAGAATATTCAGGCGAAGTTCGAACGACGTCGAGTGGCGGGTCTTTCGCGTGCGATTTCTCCCGGATCGTAAATCTTACAATCAATAAAAAAGTTAAGCAGGCAAATCTACCGACGATCGCTGCGTAAGATCGCTCCTTCCGAAGTTTCGCAATCGATTCGTGCGGTACACATTATTCACACTTCGGGATCGAGCGATTTTCTCCGTGCGCGAACCGGCACGCGTCTGTCGTGGCTTTCGCCTCTGGCGGTTCTTCAAAAATAAATAAACACGAGTTTAGTTATTTTCCTATATATACATAAATTATCCTCTTAGGTACTTACATCGATCCATTAGTAGATTCAGAAATTCAAGGAGCCATTGATATGCCGCAAGCGACATTTTTTTTTAATCAAATATGAAGAGATATATAAAATTATTATTACATTGAAAAAGTATTGTCCAAATATATTATTCATAAAACGTTTTATATAAAATTATATTAACACAAAAGAAGAAGAATAATAAAATATATTGTAAATTTTTTCTATCTGGGAGTCTCTTAGATAAAAAAAATATTTTTGGAATTTCAAAATTGTGATTAAGCATTTTAGGAATATTAAAAATATTATACATGACATTTTGCTACAAATATTTTGAAAAAAAAAAAAAAATACTTCAAGGAAGGAAGCCATGGTTTCCATGGATTTGCCATTTATCGATCTTAAATTTTGAAGGAGTGGCGAGGAAGAAAATTCGCAGAATAACTGACGTAATCGATGCCCACACACTTGAATTTATGAAAACGGCATCGAGGGAACATAAATTAGCAAAGCGGCGGGGAAACGCGAGAATCTCATGCTTCTATATTCATTGGCGGTCGAAACAGGAAATGCTAGTTGTGCACTGGAAGCCACAGCGAATCTCTGGCAGCTTCTCGTGACATTAAATTATTCTTTTAAGATTACTATTTATAGACTCAGTGTAATTGTCGATTCCCGCGGTGCGTTTTTTTTTCAATGCCATCGAGAGAGAGAGAGTCCTTTCTTCGTTACTATTTTACGCGATCGTAGTCTCTGTTTGTTGTGAATCTTTCCCTTTATTTGTGAATATGAATATGTTTTCGATCAGGATTGATTTTCATTCGATGGATATAAAGGTCAAAAACGTGGTTCTTCGTGAGGGACTGTTATAACCCTCAAGGTGGCAAGGTGAAGAAAGAGAGAGCGAGAGAGAGAGAGAGAGAATAAGATCAAAAATATGAGGACAGAGAAATAGCGAAGAGAGGCAAGTCGCAATAGAAACGAGACGTGACGGGAATCAAATTGAACTGAGAGATACTCGTAGCTTTCAATAAGATTTTCGCGGGGAAGTCGACTCGGCGTTTCTTTAGAAAATTTATTTTTTATCGAGAGAAAACGCGACGAATCTGGAACACGTTTAGGAGACATTGTCTCTCAGTTTTCGGAACGGTTGATTAGCGTCCCATCTGACGTTAAATTGCGTAACAGATGAGATCCGAAGCATTTCTTTCCTCAGCTCAGTTCACGGTTGGAGCTTTTCCCGGGCATTGTCCGGTCCCTCGGTCGGTGAGTTTGAGGTAGGTCGATCGACGAATGACTCACCCTTTGGACTCGGGCAAGAGGGACTCTGGGCGGAGCGGGTTCCACGGTGGGCAGCGCATCCCATTATATCCACTGCCGCTCGTTAATATCGTGACATCCAATATCGCGTAATTATATACGTACTGTTTGCCACATAAGTCCCGAACGAGTGGCGGGTCTTTCTCGCAAACTGATAATGAATCATCGGAGTAGAGGTAAAAGTGCGTTTCGTTGTTGCACTACACGGCATTTTTTTTCTTTTCCATAATAATACTCGTGCATCGTTGAAGTAAATTTCGGAGTACGAGATGCTTATTTCAGCACGAGTAAAATTTGCTTTTATCTCTCATAGTCTCATAAAAGATATATGATCGCTTGATACGCTTCCGGAGACCCAACGATCGTGCGGCTGTCGTCGCCGATGGCTCGAGGGTGTCCTTACTCTCTCTCTTCAAGGACCATCGTCCCTCTACATTTCCATAGAAGATTAACAGCCTGGCACAATCTACATTTTCCATCGTGAGATCTCGACCGGACTCTCATCGAGAATCTTCTCGAACGAACGTATTATTGTGAGGATTGCTGCTCAAGTCCGAAGAAAAAGAGTGTGCATGGCGTGTGATCAGAAAGAGAAGCGGAAGAGAGAGAGACAGAAGGAGAAGAAAGAAGGAAAGAGTAGGAGGAGAACAAACGTCGTTGGGCCGCGGTGTCAGTGGAGTTCAATCTTAATATAGTATGACCTCCACTGCCATTCGAGACAGTGTCGGGCGCGACGGCAGTTGCAACTGCGAGCTAGCAAGTTGTGAGCGAGAGAAAGGAAATCGAGGACTGACTGCGAGAGAGAGGGAGAGAGAGAGAAAGATACGATGACGAAGCGAGAGTGATTAAAGAAGAAGAAGGGAGAAGGACGCGAAAAGAAGCGGGGTAGAGAAGAGATGGAAGAGAACGTGCTGGTGGAGAACGCGTGCGTGCGTTGCACCTTATTCCCCAGTCCGATGAGTGAGCCTCGCCTCGGTTATTTCAGAGACATTAGTTTCGAGAGAGAAAGAGGAGAGAAGGAGAGAACATACGGAGAGAATGCGCCTAGTGAGAGAGACGATGCATGCGTGCGTGCGTGCGTGTGTATGCTTAGTCGTCGAGAGTGTCATCGATCTATTTCGAGAGGAGGCTGGAATTTCTGGCCTTCGTGAGGGGTCAGTAGAAGAGAGAAAGAGAGAAGAGTGGAGAATGGGGGAGGGCGAGAGAGAAAGGGAGAGAGAAAGAGGAAATCTCTTTCTAGGGGGAGAGAAAGGAGAAGAGAGGAAAGAGGAGAAAGAGACGACACGACGATGGACGGACGGACGGACGGATGGACGGATGGATGGATGGATGGATGAACGAACGGGTCGTTACCACACCTGCGCGCGCACTCGGCAGTCTCGGCACTCGCCGATCTGGACTGCCCGATGGTCAACGCACGAATGACCGCGTGCTCCTACGTCTTCCTCGCCCGAACTATCCAAAGAAGGAGAAAGAGAAAGAGAGAAAGAGGGAAAATCACAGTTTCTCGCGTACTCCTCTGTTATGCGAGTGGACATTTCATTCACGCTTAATGCCGCTTCAACTTGGATAGTTTTTGGATAACGAGATAAAAATTGTTAATTATCGATTCCTCACTTCATACACAATAGCGATTCGTGCATTATAAAATATGCCCTGCAGTATGTCGAGGGATAAAGAGAAATCAATATGATGATGATCTCAAATAATATATTATACATGTAAGCTTTTTGGTATTGTTTTCATAAAGGATATGGTTTCGAAGTTTTGGAAGTTTCCCAGGTGCATAAAAAATGTAGTAGAACGAAGAATGGGGGGATGATTGATCGTTTCCAATGCGATAAGAGTCTACTTTGCGAGGGAGTATTTGTACAGAAGCGGCAGCGAGTTATCGGCGAGTTATTGGAGTTTTCTCGACTGTATAGCTCGCGCGCGTGTCGAGTGGGGTTACGTTAGAAGGGGGCAATGGTGGAAGAGAAAAGGGATGGATGGCACGCGGGAGGAAGAGGCGGCAGATCTAACGATATGGTGGGGAGAGCGGCGGTGGTGCTCGGCCGTTGCATTGTGGGGGTGTTGGCCTTCAACTTGACGGCGCAGTTTCACTGACCTGCCTGAGAAACCCGCCAGCAGCACCGTGTGTGTGTCGGGGACCTGCGGACGCATCCACGACGCCAAAGGGTACCGCTACTTAAGAGTCCATCGGGCCCTAAACAAACGCTGCTGTCGCCGGCGAACGAGCGTGGAAGCCACGCATTCGATATGTTAACTTTGTAGCTTCTCGATGTGTGGTTTGACGGCTCGCATACGAAAAACCAGTGTTTCTAGAAAATTTCATGTTTGTACGAATTTCCCGAGAGAGATCGAATACGGAGGTCGATTCTTGACAGCCATCTAGTTTTCTGAGAGAATATCGTTCTCTTGTAAAAGAAAAAAAAAAGAAATAAGTAAATTTTTTTAATAAAATTGAGAATGCACAATAGCATCTCTATTTTATTATATTTTACATTATATAATTTTTTATATAATAATTTGAAGGCGTAATATTTTACATCTCAATGATAGAGTTTGCGTAAAAAGTTTCGTTTTTCCGTTCTAACTTTTCGAGAATACTTGGTTGAAGTCTCAAGTAGATATCCAAGGAGAAGTGTCTCTCAGCTGAGACATACGTGGGCGTCATTAAAGCAAAGGCAAGCAGATGGCCCACGAAACTTCGTCGAAACATGTTACTTTGACCTTTCTAAGAAGTACAGTAGTAATAAGAATTAGACTTTAGAAAAATTCGTTTAAGTATCTGTCTGTAATATTAAAGTAAATTTCGATAATCGATATACACACAAATTTATAATAGCAAATTTAAAATAATTCAAATAAAGATTATCAAGGAAAAGAACATCGGTATAGGGTTTAGAAAAGACAAATTTAGAAACGCAGCTTTGGCGCAGCTCATATATTCGACGCCCTATGCACTCGAGTTACACGGAGCGTCTATAATGCAGCCATGAGGCGCGTGGAAGCCTGTAACTATTGATCCTGCAGCCTTTGGGGAGCCGCTGCTGCTGCCGCTACTGCCGCTGTTGCTGCTGCGGATTTTAGCAACGTCACGGACGCGTGATGTATCGTGGGAATGGAGAGACGCACAACTTCATCGAATAGCATTCATTTATGATTGTACTCACATCCGGGGACCAACGTGTCTTATATGCATCAGTCATGAATACCAAGCCTTTTTCGATGAACAAGACAGGATTAAATTTGCTGTTACCTCATTGGCAATTATTATTTTACGACGGTGAAATCTTCCCGAATCGTCTTTGTCGCGACTGCATTTGAACGAACTCAAGTCTCTAAATCGTTGCGCACTCAACGTTAACTTGAGATCGAGTCCGGATTCGCTGGTCTACGATTCCACGGTACGTATGGAACACGGTGCGGCGGATCAAGAAAGACCAACGAAAAGGTCCCGGACTCGTTTCTTTCGATTCTCTCTTCTCGTCCTCTCTCGTCCCTTAGACGAAGCGAACAAAGCAAAGGGTCCCCGAGCAAGCAGCGTTCTCTCTGACGGACGGGGTCTTCGCCCCACCTTCTCCTCTTTCTCCGTTTGTGCCACCACCATCGGTACCATCACCAACCACCATCGCCACCTTCCTCGAGGTTCTACGAGCACGGCAACCTTCCTCTCCTTGGCGGGTCTTCGCTCTCCTGCCGCGTATCGTATACCTGTGCACAAGTTCACTTGCACGCACGCACGCACGCACGCGCGCGCGCGCCCGGGTATTCTCCGATCTACCGCGTCCACCTGCCTCTACCTCGACGCGGAGTTATTTAGCCGAACCAAAGCCACTCCGGTTCGCCCTAGGCGAATTTCCGGAATAAGGCAGAGAGAACCTTCGAGAAGCGGAAACTCGGCTGGCGAACACGCGGTTAAAGTTGCACGCGAGCAAAATCCTCGAGGATTTTCTACCCGCCTATCTAGAAGTACAAAAATTTCATTTTGAAACTGAAATGCTTTCGAATGAACGCTGAAATAGTTAACGTTGACGTGAAAAATAAACAAAAAATTGTCATTTCCAATTCTAATAAATAAACATATATGATAGATTTGATAGACATTCAATGTATGCACGAATAATACATACACGAGTTTTATCGAATTCTTGTAGCGGCTCGACTGTAATATGCAGCTAAGTGGAATTGTGGCTCTAACAGCATTCACGCCTTCGGGACAATCTTTCACGGCCTCTCTCGTACCCTCTGACGAGTCAGTCAATTTCTTTGCTGTACGCGTGTCGCCAATCGTCCACCGCCACGTTCCGTTCCGTATCGACATTGGAATTACGCGTCGCAGTCGGCCCTGAAGAAACGGAAATACCGTCCGTGACATTGTTGCGCGCATGTCACGCTTATACGCAAAGATATCGCTAGGCCTCGTGCACTCTTCGTCTACCCAGAAAGTAATTCTGAAGAATTTATACGTGGCTTTACTCTCGTCCTCACGCTCCTTTGCCCTGAATCCTGCCCGTTTTTCGCTTTCTTACACATGGCACGCGTTTGAAAATGCAAAATTTAATTGCGATAAAGGAGACAGAGGGTGAGAGAGAAAGAGACAGTAGTATATAGTGAGAGAGAGAGAGAGAAAAAACTGCGTGGTATGCGATGCAACATATGTACGTCGCCTTCTCTCCTTCCATCGTCGAAGGAGAGAGTGAACTGAATGAAAGGGAGGCTCGAGTAGGGGGAGAGTGGAGGATAGAGCGAGATTGAGAAGGATAGAGACGGAGAAAGAGAAACGGAAGGTTCCCAGGATGAGCGCGAGAAGGAAACGACAGAGTGGAGTCAGGAGCGAAGGAAGGGAGGGGGGGAGGAGTGGTTCACCTGCATTGCTAGCATTGCGCTGGCTCAAGGCCAAAGAGTCTGCGAGACCGAGGACCAGACCGGGTCGGGACCTCCTTCCTTCCAGTTTCCTGCACCCTGCTCTCTCTCACCGCGCCGCACCGCGCCGCTTTCTTGCCTACTGCATCGAGTCCTCTCCTTTTCTCTCTTCTCGGTTCTTTCCTTCACGCTGTGCCCCTCTATAATACGCAAACAATTGCATCACGGACGCGCTGCTGCGTTTGAAGGCTTATTACGCGCATGCGGGCAGTTTCGTGCTCCGACACAAAATAAAAGAGAAATAAAAAAAAAACTCGCGTGCCACGAGGGCGCACAGTAGCATAATAATTGTAATCCATTTTCTCTCATTACGCTACAGTACGTAATATTGATATTTTTTCAATTATTATTCATTTATTCAATTATGCTTAAAAATAGAAAAATAGAAAAATAGATAGCTGTAGATATTTAATCATTGAACAGAATCAACATATACTGTTGTATCAGTGCTGAACGGTTTTTTTTTCTTGATTTGATTGCAGGCTGCAAGATCAAGGCCCTCCGAGCAAAGACGAATACCTATATCAAGACACCAGTGCGCGGTGAAGAACCCGTCTTTGTCGTCACCGGTCGCAAGGAGGACGTGGCCCGTGCGAAGCGTGAGATTCTTTCCGCCGCGGAACATTTCTCACAGATTCGCGCGTCGCGCAAAAGCTCCTTGGGAGCTCTTCTGGGTGCGCCACCCGGACCACCCGCGACGGTGCCCGGTCACATAACGATTCAGGTACGAGTGCCCTACAGAGTAGTGGGTCTGGTCGTAGGCCCTAAGGGTGCGACCATCAAACGAATTCAGCATCAGACGCATACCTATATCGTGACGCCTAGTCGCGACAAGGAGCCTGTGTTCGAAGTGACGGGATTACCGGAAAGCGTGGAAGCGGCCAGACGCGAAATACAGGCTCACATTACCCTGCGAACCGGCACTGCACCCGGCGTTGTCGATGATACTGATCTGCTGGGCGTACTCTGCCGCGGCGGTCTCGGCTCTGTTCTCGGTATTCAAAGTATGGACCAACCGGGATCGAACAGCTCCAGCAGTTCTAATGGAGCGTTTTCGAGCAGTGCCAGCTGCAGCAGCTCGTCCAGCAGCACCGGTGGAATAGGGATGAACGACCTCGTCGCTATTTGGAACGGGATAGAGAGGGACGAAGGAATTGGCGAGTCGCCGTCATTCGAATCGCAGCCGACCTCGACATCGTCAATCTGGTCGTTCCCGAGCGTCGCGCTACCCTCGAGGCCGTCGCCGCCGGCGACGGCGAGCCCGGCGTCGCCCACGGATTCGCTTTTGGGCGGCGCACGACGGGACTGCGTCGTTTGCGGCGAGAAGGAAGTCACCGCGGCGTTGGTACCCTGCGGACACAATCTCTTCTGCATGGACTGCGGTAATCGGGTCTGCGAAAATCAGGATCCAAGCTGCCCGGTATGCTCCAGACCAG